>OY282641.1:9834557-10194557 GCA_958299015.1 Tetanocera ferruginea | reverse complement strand
CTAAAAAGCGTACAAATTTTGAGGTACATCAGTTTGTTATTATTCCGAATACTTTAAAAACCATACCTAACATGACAGTTGACATACCACCAGGCGCCCGTATAGTCCTGTGCACAATTGCCACCAGCTTGATCGTTATCATGATCAAAAGTGGTGAATTTTTGCAAGTAATGATGTCGCAATGAGTCGCCAGCTGTGCCACTGTAGTCGCCCAAGACTTTCAACGAATAGCCTTCAGTCTCACTGCCAAGCTCAAAGCGCTCAAATTTTGCAAAACGTCGATCCTTCTCAAAATCCTCTAATATAATGATGAGCTCTTGTGGCTTTGCAGCGGTTAGCGCATGCAATTTGTCCAGGCCAATAAAGAACTCACCATTGAGCAGGCCAAAGCCCTGACGATAGTCTTGCCATGTGCGAAAAAAGTTTTCACTGCCATCGAAACGCTGCTGTATGACCATCCAACCCATGCCATTGTCATCGTTGCCATTACAGAGCACTTGAAAAACCTCAGGATAGTTGCGTAGCTTTATGCTAAAAATGCCTCTTGAGGTGCTCTCAGCACTGCCAGGGCACTCCTGCAGTGGTGCCAGACCCAATCTGATCTGAGGAGCTTCGCTGGAAATGTTGTTTTTGATAAAAAAAGTTTTGATGAATTTTATAAGCATTTGAATGAGGAGAGAGAGAGAGAGAGAGAGTACCTCTGATATTTTTGCAGTTTGGCTAAAATCTCTGCTTCTTGTACTTTGACCTCTGCTAACTGTTCATCAATGCTAGCTAATCTGTAATGTAAGAGTTGATAAAAAATTCAAGCAGATCTTTTTGTTATGTGCCGGTGAATACTTTTCTTTGATGAACTTCATGTCATCTGTTTGAGACATTAAAACAGGCGTCTTTTGTCATTGTTCATAGAATTTCCGTAGTTGTGGTTGTGAAAAAATCAAGTATAAAAAATTATTTTTAATAAAACTTTTTTTTATATTAACAGTTATGATGACAAACCTTTGCTTCGTTGTAATTCACTTTTCCTGCCAGTTGTGTATATATGTCATTGGAAGTGCCATTGTTGCCCGAACATAGACACATCATAGCTGATAGTATCGTTTCCATGGATAATATTGGCGTTAACATTGTTGTTGCTTAGCAAATAAAACAAAAAAACTCAATAACTTGCAATAACGTTCAACACTTCAGCCAAACACTTCAATTTCTAACATAGAACTGCTTGACGTATAGCATGTTTGGTGAAAAGTTTTTTCAAAGATGCTTTGAGACGAAGCTTGCGTGTGAAGCTTGTGTCTGTTAAGCTTTTTTTTTAAAATTATTTTCCGTCATAAATCAGAAGTTTGCTTATATATGAGCTACTTTTTGAGAGTATTAATTTAAAACTTACTATTCTCTCATTACGTTAGTGCTTGAGAATTCCGATTTCTCCGAAAAAGTATATTAATTGATAGAGAAATTAAAAAGTTTTCAGACTACTATGGGAATTTTTAATATTATAATAATCCAAGTTCTAATGTCAGAAATGCTAATTCTACTACTATAGCTTGTACAAGTATTGCTACTACTATTCAAAACTATTTATTCAAAAATAAAAAATTCAAATAATTTCGATCAACGGATTCTGTTGGAAGATAAAAAAATTACTTAAGACTTGGATATTCAGTTTAAGTAGCATTTCAGTCAAATACTAGTAGAAGATAGGGTAGCTTTCATTCAAAAGTAAAATGTTGGTAAAAAATCTCTTTTTTTGTTCTTTTTATTGAAAAATCGACCTGAAATCATTTGTAAAATTCTTAAAACATATCAAGGCAGTATTAACTTGACCTTAACTTGAATATCGATAAAATTTATCCTACACTGAGAAAACTACATTTTCAAAACTAGCCTAAACGTGCTACTTTTGAAAACGTTTGATCCAGATTTGGCGCCTCTAACGTTTATTTTTATTTTAAAAACGCACATTTTAAAGAGAGCTTCTAAAACGTCTACTTGATTTTCTGCAATAAACATTTTAAAATGAGCTGCTAAAAAGTTCGTATGATTTTCTAAAATTAACATTTTCAAATGAGCTTTTAAAACGTTCTTTTGATATTTTAATATGAAAATTTTAAAAAGAGCTTTTAATTGTCTCGATTGCCTACACGTACTTTATGTAATTTAAACACATTTTAAAAAGTTCAAGTTTAGCCCAACTTGCTATAGGTCGAGTTTAATACTCAACCGTTCAGGGTTCAATCCTCGACGAAACCTGCAAGAATTTGTTTTATTTTAAACATTTATTTTTGATAAATTTTGCTAGATTGTTTTTAAGCGCAACCTTAGTTCGAGTTTTTTTTCTGACTAATGAGTTAATGAAACAATTAAAATTAGAATTTAAATAATTAAATAAATACTTTTGATACATACACAGTCAGGATGCGAACCTATGTCCTCTGCATGCCAGTCTAGCACACTACCACTGAGCTTTTGGCAACAATAAGTTAACTGTAGCAAAACATATTTAACCCTCTAACCGGCAGCACTATAAAAATGATCAGATCCAACCCATATTTTTCCCCAAGTAGATATAGTTAAAAAACCTTAAGTTTACGATTTCAGGTAAAAGAGACTTTCTGAACGAATGCCAGGTGAAAAATATTGAAGACGTCTCTGGACGGTCTTGCCGGTTTGCATGTAAAAAACATCACAGGTAATTGTTATCCACAAAACAAGTTATATTGAGAAAAGAAATTTAAAACAATTATAAAACATATTATTTTCTATGATGGTAGTCCCAGAAACAATTTTTATCAATTTGACCGCATAAAGGTAGGTCGTATTTTAAACAAACGACTTGTGTATCAGACTTTTGCAATTTTTCCACTTTTAAGCATTGTTTTTTATCTAACCAAAAGTGAAAAGTTCTATCTGGAAAGTGATCGACGCCATCAAACCGAATATCTGCTCTTTTGATGAACAGCTCTTTATCCAACACCTGATATGCCAGGCTGGAGTGATGTTGGCCCATAGACATTTACATCAGCTGATGGTCATCCTACAACTCTTTTGACTTTCACAGAAATAAGTCCAGCAGCTATTTCCTCACGGAATTCTAGAAGCTATAGAGCTGTTGTTCATCAGATTCATTACTGGAAGCATTTCCTTTTTCGGCATGCATATGTTTGTACAAAATATATGCATTTGTAGAGGCCATATGCACAAATTATTAGAACTGTCTTATCATAATATATCTAGTTTTAGCTTTAATATGGTATCTACCATTGAAGCCATCCATTAAGTCAACTCCACCCATGTGAGGATTTTATTCTCGGATTATTTGCTAGCCGTTGATTTCAATGAATTTCTTCTGCTTTCAATTATACCGCGAAGCCTTTGCTGTTTGTTCATCCGTATTGATTTTTGCCAAACGTTTAATACCGAAATATGTCATGCCTCCAATAATGCCTCTGGAAATAGGTTAAACTGACCGTGCAGTAGATTTTGCTGTTGGCAATGGAGATCGGGGTCTTTTGGGCCTGAAGGTTGTTTTTGTTGTGAGTGAAGTGAATGTTGATGATTTCGACCGCTGCAGTATTTTGACCGAAACTCGAAGAAGCTTGCATAGCCCTACAAATACTTCCGTGGCTTCAGCCACATTCATATTCTGACTGTATTCCACTAGGCCTGTTTATCATCCTCAATTGACAATGTGTCGGGCGCGATGTTATCAAAACATAATCTGGATCAGCGACACTTCATCACTATCAAAACTTTCATCTGCGCTCTCCACAGAATCCAAGAACTCGAGCAATTGCTCAAAAGACATTGCTTCCAAATTTATCTTTTCTGTATAACACCGTTTAGTACGAAAAAAGAAAAGAAAATTACAATAGTTGAGACAATACTGAAAGGAAAGGTAACGCAAACCGGGAAACCGTCTGCAGACATTTCACGTTTTTCACATTTTCGTTTTCACGCACAACTTATATTATTTTTTTCTTCAAATATATAACAAAACGCCAGTATAACGTTTTTGACTTACCTGACAAGTTTGATCTGAGCAAATGATATGCCTTTTGCTCTGAAGCATCACATATTAACTCAACTCCACACACGGTTGCTTTTCTCTGCTCTTCTGTCAAAACAACTCAAGTCAAATCAAAGTAAAGAGAAAAATTAATTTCAAAATTGAATTCTAACCAAATTGAAGATGACAGACAAGTTAAAAACAGAAAATTTTCACACAAACACTCGAAACACACACATATGCATAAAAGTACTTTTATCTATCTACTACTTTTTGACCTATGGCATAGTTTGCATACATTTTTGATTTATAACTGATGCACTTTAGATGCTTTTCATGCATGTCGTAACTATGTTTGTTAGTACGTACGCATGTGTATATGCATGGCTGTGTGAAATTTGTATATGCACAGCATGAATTTGACAGCTTGAGTGCATCATCATTGTTATTTAGAAGTTGCACGTAGCCTGAGAGACGTTCTAACAGATAGATTGCGAGTGTTTGTAAATGAAGAGCTTTCATGATGTTGCCAACGCCAACATATTGGCTTGTCAAAATATTTGCTTATACGTATGGCAGAAGAGTTGGAGTCAAGACTATGCAATATATGTTGCATAGCTGAAATATTATTTTTTTTTTTTTTTTGTTTTACTAGAAGCTGGATATAAAATTTTGAAATTAATTTATATGAAATATACAGTGGAGCAGGCTTTCAATTTTATGGTTTTCATTTTCAATTTAAAATATAATTAATCATTTTGCATTTTTTTAAAAAATCCTAACATAATCGACGTTCTTCATGATGTATAATTATTTTTGTGATGCACTATACACCATTTTGTAACAGAAATTATTTAATATTTATTAACGATATATTTGTTCACAATAGAAGGCTCGACTGAAGCAAAACAGTACACATTTAGTTTGAATTTTTTGCATGATTTTCATGAATCGCATTCATAAATTTTGCTACAGCAACCAATTACATGAATCACATGAACTGTTCATGATATCAATGTACAAAGTACACAAAGGAAGAAAAAAACGCGAGTGCAAAAATATTTCATAAGTCTAGTGTTTAGAGTTCATAAATTGTGTGTACAAGATGCATGAAACAAACAAAAATTTCGTAAATTTCATAAAAAAATACATGGGTAGCATGTATAATTCATAATTTTTTTAAATAAAATTTCATAAAATTCATGTACACATACGAGTAGAATAAAAACAGTTCATGAGTTTAGTAACAAAAATGCATGAATCTCATGTACAAAACTTATGCATGTATTTTAAATGGGCTTGTGCATGAGTACACTCAACTGATGTATAACTTCTTTCAGCTTATGCACAAGTACACATAATCAGTGAACGCATAGTTCGTGTTTTTTGTGAACAACGCCCATATGGATTCGTGGTAGGTATAGATAAGTATACATATATATCATTGACCAGAATCACCACCTGAGTTGATTTAGCCATGTCCGTCTGTCTGTCGAAAAGATTACAGCCGTGATTTTCAAGCTATAGTACTGAAACTCGATATTTGAGTTTTTTCTAAGAAACATAGATCAAGTTCGGGAAAGCACTAAATCGGATGAAAGCCACGCCTACCTCCCATACAACCACAGTAATGAAAACTCCATAAAGAAGCAAATATTTCAACTAAAAAAAAAACAAATTGGCCATTTCAGCCCTTGAAAGGACTTTGACCGAGCTTCTTAATGATCAATTGTGTTGTGTGTGTTATTAAATGTTCGCACACAATTGACCGAGAACTGGACCTACATGTTTTATGCCGACTCCGAACGGCTAAAGTTCATGTTCTCAAGAAGCTTTACATGGCATTATTTGCTCTCTGAGGTTTGCCATTGCCAGCAGAGAGGTGGTGACCGATCAAAAAAATTTTTTATTGAAAAATACTTTTCGCCGCGGCTGGGGATCGAACCCGGGCTCCAAGCATGCTAAGCCACACACTTAACCTGCATGCCACGGTCACCACAAAACTTAAATTTGGTATTTGTGTGTTTTGTGTCAAAATAGAGGTGTGTTAAAAAATTGGGTGTAATCCACCAACTAACACGCCCACCTCCGATACAACCCCAAAATTGAAAACTTTATAAAAAGGCTTCTATTGAAGCTTAATAAATAAAATTAGATATTTATTAATTTTATATCCAAATAAAGGCATGCTAGAAAAATGAACGTCGTCCACCCACGAACACGCCCACCTCCCAACAATGCAAAATTTAAAAACTATATAAAGAGGCTTCTGTCGAAGCTAAATAAATAAAATTCGGTTTTTCTTCATTTTATATTAAAACTAAGGCGTTTTAGAAAAATGGGCGTCATGCACTAACGAACACGCCCACCTCCCATATAACCCCAAAATTTAAAGCTATGTAAAAAGGCTTCTGTCGAAGCTTAATAAATAAAATGAGTTATTTATTAATTTTTTTATTAAAACTAAGGTGTGTTCAAAAATGGGCTTCATCCACCAACGAACACGCCCACCTCCCATACAACCCCAAAATTGAAAACTATATAAATAGGCTTCTATCAAAGCTACAAAATTAAAATTAGATATTTATTCATTTTATATCAAAATTAAGGCATGCTAGTAAAATGGGTATCATCCACCCACGAGCACGTCCACCTCCCAAACAACCCAAAAATTTAAAACTCTATTAAAAGAATTCTCTTTAAGCTGCAGGAAAATAATTTGATACATTTGCATTTTATATCAAAACTAAATCGTGGACGAAAAGTGTACGTCATCCGCCTACGAATACATCCACATCCCACACATCCCATAATAGTGAAAACTCTATAAATAGGCTAATATATGGGCATTTTTACGTGTGACACACGGACGTTCGTACTATTTTTTCTCCTTTTATTTACCTCGGAATTCCTCAATGAGCTTTTGGTGGTTATACTCTTTACTCTATTCTATTACTTAACACGTTCCGTTTCAGAAACACTAAAAATGTTTGTTCTTGATGGCCTTATTCGAAAGTTATTGCACTATTTGTCTACTGTGTCACACGGACATTTTTAGGACATGACTTTGAGGTTGTGTTACATATTGCAAAATTTCAGTTAATTGGTGCACTTTTCAAAAATTTTGAGTACGCAGCCTAATGTATTAAGGTTAACACAATAACATGGCATCTTTCATCTTACCAAGAAGTGATTTTTACGGTAGTTATAACTGTTTAACCAGCGTGACGTTACGGACACAAAATCGTGTTGCACGGACAGAGTACGATTTTTTATACAAATTTGTTGCTTTTAAAACAAATAAATTTTATCTTTTAGTTTAAAATAAAATATTGTATTTCTTACGTTCATCTAAGAATTTAAAAGTTGCATCTTTAAAAATTAGAAATTGATTTGTGGGTTTGAACCGGCATGCTTTCGAACTAAATACAATAGAGCACCTATTCTTAACACGAATATCATGCATTTTTTGCAGAAAAGGACTGTATTTAATATGGCTTTTCAGCCTTTAAGTAGCTGATCGGTACTGTTTTCTTTAGTAATATATACAATGAAAATAACATTTACGTCCGAACAGTTTAGTTGCATGACTTAAGTCGTTGGCAGTTCTTGTCTTCCATCACACCGCGTCCTCACTGGGAATACGCAAGTCAAGTTTGGTCTCCAAGTTACAATGGGCATGTTGAATGAATAGAAAGGCTCCAATTATATTTTGTTCGGTTTGCTCTTAGGGGCTTAAGTGGAACTGACATTTTAAAACTTCCTCCTTATGAGGATCTTTTAGAATTAATTAGAACAATTAAATGTGCCAAGGAGGTTTGCATAAAGCCCAACCCAAATTTGGTTGGTTAATTTTTCCCCTTATTCACTTGGTTTCAGTCACTAGTATCCAAAATATTAAATTTTGTTGATGAAATGGGTCATGACTTTAATGGGTTAACGTTGAGAAAGCGCGAAAAACCAGTAATATCTTAACTCTATTGTTATTGCATGTAATTCAACACCTACGTCACAAGAAAGATGGAGGATATGCGAATAGTTGTCTGTAGTTATTCATTGTTTCATGTTGGTTGATCAACTGAAAAGAGCTCATATGAAAAAAAAAAAACACAAAGTTTGTCCGTGCGTCACGGTTCTAAAAGTGGTTCTGTGCGTCTAATCAAAAATATTGCAAGAACCAAAAAGTACAAAAAGTTAGCTTCAGTACAAAAAGTTAGCTTTGCTTATGAATTTCCATGCTACTCCGATGAAGGGTTATTGCTATAGAACAGCAAGTATGATTTTTTTGTGACACAGGGACACTTTTAATTTACAAGGTTTTGATTCCAATTTGAAATGAACTAATAGAAGAATATGACCAAGAGTTAAGTCCAGTATATTTTTCAGGAATTTTTACATTAATTCTCATTTTTAGTTTTCAAATAACTCACCAAACCTTGGACCTTGAGGTCACTTGGTGACCTCATTGAACATTAACGCTTAAAACTTTTACCTTGAAGTTTTCCCATCATGTTTTATAACATATTCAAAAATTTTGAGAGTCTCACCTTTCATGGCATGTACAAAGCTCATATGTTAACTTAACTTGAATATCATACACTCATGTCTCTGTTTTCGTAAAAATGCCCATATAACCTACAGAACTGAAATTGGGTATTTGTGTATTTAATATCAAAACTGAGGCGGTCAACCACCCATTTTGAAATCTCATACAAAAAGAGCTACAATTTAAGATTTTGTACCCTTAAAAAACGGCCTTGGGGGTATTTTAACTTCGGCCAAGTCGAAGATTTACCTAACTACATAGTTTAAGCTGTCTTTTATCCATCAATCTTTTAAACTTTATTAAAAACACAAAAGTTGTCAAATTGATGTATTGCATATCATTCCGAAATTTCGAACTAGATTCTGGAATCCATTCCGAAATTTCACCAAAAGTAGTTGATCACATTACATTTATTCCATATGCAAATATTTATGATCATAGGTCATAGGTAGGTCATACTTACAGTGGTTCAAACGACTTACCGGACAGCGCAGCGATCTACTTTAAAAGACAGTTTTTTAGGAAAAATACGTTATTTTTAATACAGAAATTTCTACAGAATGTTTTATTGTTGTTTTAACTATTGTTTGGTACAAAGAATTTACCAAGAATGTACTCCAAGTTCATTCAGTTAGCTATAATATAAAAAAATCCCCTTTTTAAAGGTCAAACGTCTAACCGGACACAAACAAATTATTGTTAAATTCATTATTACAATACTTTGTTGAGGAACCTTTTGAATCAACTATGGCTTACCAACAATTTTTATGGAGGGGAACAAGTTTCTGTTAACATCTGGTTGAATGCTGTTCCATTCCTTGATAAATTCCTCCTTGAACTGAGCTATGTTTCGAATGCTTGTGTTGTAGAGCCTTTTACCAACTTCATTCCATACATTTGCAATGACGTTGAAGTCAGGCAATTGGGGAGGGGTTTGCAATAATTTGGGGCAGTTATGTACCGTTAGCCATACTTTTGCCACAGCAGAAGTGTGTTTTGGGTCATTATCTTGATAAAAATCAAATGTCTGTAATATACAAAGCTTTTCGGCACTCTGCTTAACATTTGCCTTAATATGTTAAAGTAGTCGTATATATCCGCTTTACCATCGATAAACACTAGATTCCAGACACCTGCACTAGATATACAGACCCAAACCATCACAGAACCAACTCCATGTTTCACAGTAGTACGAGTACTTTTGTTTTTAAACTCGGTGTTTGGTTGTCGCCATACTTAAGCCCTACATCTAAACCGTGCAAGTTGAATTTGAGTTGGTCAGTATATAAATAAGTTTTTAGTATATAATAGATACATATATATAGGTTTTTTAGTACCTTAAATAAGACAGACCACTTGAATTTAACCTAAGTTTTTACATATTACCTTACTTACTGTATCCTAAAGTGCATAATTTTTAAGCAAGTATTCTCTAGCAAACTTAAGTCATAGTCTTTTGTTTTTTGGGCTAATGGACGGCTTCTTTCGCACAATTCTGCCATGAAAATCATTCTTACTTAGTGTGTTATGAATAGTTTCCACACATAAGTCCTTTCCTTAACTTCTTTTGCATAATTTTTCAGCTCGTTTGCAGTTTGGAATGAATTGTTTTTTATTTGTAGAATAATTTGGCGCTCATCACGGTCACCTAGTGAATACGGTGATACCTTGACCCTCCCGACTTTTATTGAGGATTCGAAAATCGTCACGATACTTTTTTAATAATATCGTGGACCGTAGAATGGTTTTGACCAACAATATCACCAATATATGGAATAGTTTTAACTTTACAGTATTGCCGTTTAATTACCGGCCGAATTTCGAATATTGTGTGCGTACGTTTTTGCACCATTGTAGAATTTTTTGTAGTAGCAATTACCGAAGACAAAAGACAATGAGCGGAATCAATGGAAATTATGTTTGAATTCTATTTTAAAGACAACAACATACCTTATTTCAAATGTCCGGTTAGACGTTTGACTTTTAAATAGGGGATTTTTTTATATTTTTGCAAACTGAATGAAATTGGAGTAATTTTTTTGTAAATTGTTTGTACCAGTGATGATATCGGATCATTTTCGAGAGTACTTTTTTACAAAGGCAAATTGTATTTTTTTATTGTTTAGGTTACTTTTGATTGAGTAATGATATGTGAATAAATACATAATTTAAACCAATACTTTTTTAAATTTTATTATATTTGTCACATAAAAGATATATATTAGGGTGCCTCGATCTCTATGGGGCAAAAAAAATTGTCATTGCCACCAACTTAAAATGAACCTTCATCGATTCTAAAACGAATGCACAACATTTTTTTGGCTATAACGATAGCCGCCAGTGAGTTAAATCATTTTGAAAAACATCCAAAAACTATATTTTTTCGTAAAAATATTAGCTGGTGCAGCAGTTAAAAATAAACAATTGGTTGGAAATAATAGTACTGAAGAAGATCTTACTATTTGGTCCAAAAAATTTCAAATCTTTGCCGCCTGACCAATAATATTGCGAATTTTAATGAAAATTTTTGACTTTTTCTCTTAAAAGTTCTTGTGCTGGGAACATTTCTAAAATCAACGGCAAATAATATGTGACTGGACGAGAATTTTGGCAATAAGTTAATGACTTTATTTAAAAAAATTATTTTTTTAACCTCTTGACAAAATATCAAGTAAAATTCTTTTATATACCAGAGTACTTTTTTCGGCAAGAAGGTACTCGGGTACTTTTGTAGAGTCAATAGTACTCAAAAAAGTACTATTCCACTCAAAATATCATCCCTGCTTTGTACCAAACAAAAGTTAAAAAAATAATGAAACATTCTGTTCAACTCTACGTAATTAGAATTAAGTTTTTTGTTAAAAAATGGCCTTAAAATTCACTTGCTACGTTGTCCGGTAAGTCGTTTGAACCACTGTATATTGTCTGTTTCATATATCCAACATTACTGGCCTAGTTTGGGTGTGCCGATAGTAAAGCAATCCATGTCTCAAAATTGATTATACAAATTGAAATTTTTGATTTATTCACTCATAAAATAATAATGGCTAAATCGCAATACTGCGTTAGGTCGGTCGTGCGTTGACAGCTCGAGTAGAGATCAACGTGTTCTTATGGTGCAAATCTAAATGCGACCTCAAGCGTTGGTCGTACTTTATATCGTAAAACAAGAAGAAGAGATAAAATACGACCAAAGTACGATCTAACGAGATAAGTAGAAAAATGTTCTACTCGGTCGTGCGTTTTACATTTCTTCATAGAGCAGAGTTGCATTTTCATTGAAAGCGCTTAAAATGTGGGTGTTTTATGGTTACACTGGCAAAGATAGATTTTCGTGGGATTTCTTTTATTATCGCTGGAATTTATGTTTTATATAATGTTTTTTAATAACTCATGCTATTAAAGTAATCAAATTAAGATTTTGATAAAGTCAATTTGTTTGTATTATTCGATATCTTAGAAATTTATATAGAAATTGCGAGATTTAGAATTGGAGGAAAAACAACTTTTGTGGGCATTTTTGTATAGCTGCTTTTATTGGCATCGCCAAAATTACAGACGCACAATCTGTCAGCGCAACATTGAGTTTTGTAAAGTAATAGGTCGTGCGTTCTGTCAGTTCATCTCGTAAAGTTTATGCAACGTCGATATAAAGTACGATCGGCGCACGACCGACCTAACGCAGTATTGCGATTTCAGCATAATTCGACCGCAAGCGTTGGTCGTACTTTATATCGTAAAACAAGAAGAAGAGATAAAATACGACCAAAGTACGATCTAACGAGATGAGTAGAAAAATGTTCTACTCCGTCGTGCGTTTGACATTTCTTCATAGAGCAGAGTTGCATTTTAATTGAAAGTGCTTAAAATGTGGGTGTTTTACCGACCGACCTAACGCAGTATTGCGATTTCAGCATAAAGCCGTATTGGCAGCAAATGGTTCTTCGTTTTTTACGAGAAATTAATTAATTTTAAAATTTCTATTGAAATAATGTTCTATTTTATTCAGTCATCTACAAAATTGTTATGGCAACTGTTTTTGGCGTATTTGCCTCGCAGATGAAGTGATGCATTTCAGTACACGGCAAATCGTTCATATAATATTGATTATCTAAATATACTAAATGGATGCAGTGCTCATTGTCTTCATAGTTATCAGGGTTGTTAGGCTGCCATTTCGTGTATTCCATAGGTTTTCCTGTACCTAACCATACGAACTTGCCCTCTTTTCCTAGATCATTTCCTGATGTCCAATGGTATCCAAGCAAGTCCTTATTTTTTAAATACTTATAAATAGTATTAAATTCATCTTCCGACTCAATGGTCACCAAATTAGCATCCATGGTGCGACAAACATGTGCAGCATCAAACCAGTTTAACTAATTGTTCAAAAAGTTTAACATAAATCATAATTTTTTTTGCACTTGTATTTTTCAAACCTCTATGGTGGCCTCAATGAAGTAAAACTTCTGACCAATTTGAACAAATGGACTCCTATCGACAGCATGGCTGCAGTTGTTGGGAAAGACTAAAAATATTACAAAATAAAGTCTTATATATTAATATGTAGTTATTTCATTTAATATTTGCAAATTTAAAAAGTATGTTTTCTATTTGCTTTCAACTTAATTGAACACTGAATTTATTAATGTTATTTACATTCTATAATTTCCGCCAGCATTTCGTAACTACCAACTAAAGTAGAACAAATCGCAAAAATGGTAACAAAGATCACTTTCATCTTTCTCATATAAAATTAAGCAGTTTAATTATAATATTTAATATTTTATTCAACAAAACTTTTGATGAGTTTTCAAAACTGATCAACAAGATATATTTCAAGCAACTGAAGCTGTTTACTTAAAAATCATTTATTTATATGCATTCTTCAACAACGTATGCTGCCTTGACTTACTATATAACCTTATCTTAAAGAAGCAGTGATTTTTTTTTTATATTTTATTATGTTAGCGAATATGTCGTATAGAAATTTAAAAATAAAATAAGAAATACATGCAATTTCAAGAAGTCTGAAAAGAGCGCTACGCGTGGCGTGCGGGCCAACGAACAGCTGTAGACCCGGGTTCAAAACTACCAGCTGACAAGAAATTTTTTTTTTAAAAAAGTCACTATATGAGACAAGGGGATACACTTTCGTCTCTTCGTCCATTCTTCTGTATGTGATAAATAAGAAAAAGAAGTTGAGTTGAAATGATTGCATGAAACTTGGTACACATATATTGCACTATTGAATATATGTGGAATTTGTTCACGGACACATCTACCTCCCATACAACATTCAAATTGAAAAATATATGAACAGGTATATATTTCAACTATGAGCATAACGTTTGTTATGAATATATTTTACTTTATAATTGATTTTTATTTTTGATTTTTTAAAAATAAGAATGCGTTAAGAATATCTTGCACGGAAAATGCATATTATAGGGTATTCTTAAACATAAGGATATAGAGATAAGCTCATTTTTAACCGACTTCAAAAAGGAGGAGGTTCTCAAGTTGGTTGGTTTCTCTGTTTTTTTTTTTTTTTTTTTTTTTTTTTTTGAATACATTTAATGGTTAAGTACTTTTTTAAAACATCACTTTCATGTTTATCAGCAGGAATTTAATATATTATGTATATTTTTTCTTTTACTTTTATGCGATTTTTGTTAAATTAAAGTGTATAGAAGGGTCATGGTTACAATAAATTAAGCTTCTAAAG
Organism: Tetanocera ferruginea; assembly: GCA_958299015.1. Classification (NCBI taxonomy): domain Eukaryota; kingdom Metazoa; phylum Arthropoda; class Insecta; order Diptera; family Sciomyzidae; genus Tetanocera; species Tetanocera ferruginea. Next base: position 10,180,274 of record OY282641.1, on the reverse strand, counting down.
AGATAAGTTCCATATGTGTTTCAAATTAAAACGAAATTTTTGCAGCGCATAAAGTTTGTATAACAACGAAACCAACAGTATTATTATTAATGTATATAGCTAATGGTACTTAAATGTATTCTAAGTGCTAACTTTTGACCGGTAAGCAATAAAAAGATAATTTTGGCAAATAAAATAGTTTCGAATTAACTTAAAATTGTTGAAAAAATTAGCCATGGGCACATAAATAGCACAAATGTTAACTTGGTTTTTTAAGGTGGGACATAACATTCGCGGCAGAGAAAACAGAACTTTTTTAAAAATTCATAATTCAGTCAAAAACAAACATTTTTCCAAATTACTGTAGAGAATTTAACAAATTACAAGAAAAAAAACATTAAAAAAAAATATATTTTTCACTCCAACATGGTTTTATAGAGCTACAAACTGGCGGCAGAGAAAAAAAAACGGGGCCTCGTGGTTGCAGCGCTAGAAGTCGCAAAAATTGTCCGATCTGGAAAAAAATGACTTATTTAAATCTTAATAAAATTGGTTATTGTATGACAGGAGCTTTTTTTTAAATTTTTTTTTTCAATTTTTGGTTATGTTCCAAATTTGAAAGTGTGTTTTTTCGAAAAATATATTGACTTTAGAAATACATAAAATATCGAAAACAAAATTTTAAAAAATCTCGTGTCATACGATAGCGACTCAATTTTAAAAAAAAACTACAAAAAAAAAAAACAATTTTGTGAAAAAAATGAACCGCTAGTTCCGCAACCAGTACGAAAAACATAGTTTCGAGATAAGAAACAACAAAAACTTTGTTCAAAGTTTGTGAACAAAGAAAAATGCAAGGAAAAATAAAAATCCGTTCTCACTAATCCGGCTGTTACTTTTGAATCCGTTAGAATATTTCCATCAAATTTCTTTTTTTCTTAGAATCTTAAGAATATTTACTCAAATACAAAATTATAAAAAGTCGATTTCAAAAAACCGCCAATGTCATGTCCCCGCTTAACTTTTCGTTTGAAACTGGTAATGCATTCATCAACTATAGCCATCATTTTTGAGACTACAGTGTGACGTTGTGTAAAATTCCGAGAGAGATCCGTTCCGTTACATACTTTTATTTGCTCAGCTCAGCTCATTTTATTACGATATCTGATGAAATTTAAAAGATTTTTAAAAAATCTTTAATAATAAATGCATTCGGCTGTAAACTAGGTACATCTTTTTATTTGAAAAATATTAAGTAATTTAAAACTAAGTAGTCAGGTATATCTTCGACTTGGCCGAAGTTAAAATACCCCCACGGCCGATTCCTAATGGTATAAAATCTTAAATTGTAGCTCTTTTTGTAAAAGATTTCAAAAAAAATTTTACTAGTTTGATCACGTCTTAAATAGATTTATATCAAATTGTTTTCCGACAAAGTACAGACAAAAGTCCTCTTTATAAAGTTTTCTATTTGGGGCTTATGGCACCAATTATTGGAGATAACTGACCTCTTTTGACTTTTTTAATATCTTTCAGGTGATATATTTAGTTTTTAGAAATTCCACTCCTGGCTTGCCCAACGGAGCAAATTGCGCATGACCTTGAAAATCTTGATCTTAAAAAATTATCTATCACTGACCGTTTAATGGGTCTAACTGACCTTTTTCATAGCTTTCAGATGTCATCATCAGTTTTTTAAAGTCCCACCAATGAGGTGCCAGCATTCCGTAGCTGTATGGGAGGTGGGCGTGTTCTTGTGGTTGATGCCAATTTTTCTAACACGCTTCAGTTTTGATACACAAATACCCAATTTCAGTTCTGTAGCTTAAATATTAGACTAAAATCTATAAGTTTTCATTATTATGGGTTGTATGGGAGGTGGGTGTGTACGTAGGCGGATGATGTCACTTTGCTTCCACAATTTAGTTTAAATATAAAAAACAAATGTATCAAATTTCTTTCCTGTAGCTTAAAGAGAAGCTTTTTTAAAGAGTTTTCAATTTTGAGGTTATATGGGAGGTGGGCATATTCGTTTTCGGATGACGGCCAGTTTTCTATCACGTTTTTATTTTGATATCAAATAAGTAAATATCTTATTTTACTTTTGTAGCTTCGACAGAAGACTATTTTTATAGTTTTCAATTTTGGGGTTGTATGGGAGGTGGGCGTGTTCGTTTGTGGATGACGTCCATTTTTCGAACACACTTTAGTTTTGATATTAAATGAATAATATCAAACATAATCTTCAAAATTTCCCACCTCCATGGCACTTTTTACATCACATACCGGTATTCAGATCAAGTAATCCCCGGATTTTCAGGTTTTAACAAAATTCGGGATTTAAGTTTCTTGGGATCCTTGGAGTTTTATGAGACTCTTGGATTTATATTGCTAGTACTAGCCCATTTTGTATTGTTTGTATTGCTGACGATGTTTTCTTTCATAAAAACAGACATATATATCAGAGTACTAATGAATTCTGGTTGCTGAAACATGAATTCGAGAGGCAAATATGGATAATATTGCTTTTTATATATGTGACACATCATTTGACACCTGTATTAGAAGTATCAAAGTTAGAGTACACCATTTCTCATGGTAATTCGGGAAAAAAATCAATTAAAATTCCGAAGATATTCATTGAAATTTTACCTTCCACTTGAAATGCATGTAAGGTTATAAAAAATTCAAAAAATTTATATTAAATTCAGAAAGGCATTTCAAAACTACATACATTTCAAAACTACATTTGGAATTCAAAAACTTCAGATATTAATTTTGATCTTTCGAAAAAATCAAATGAAGCTCAAAAAAATAAGAAACATTCAGTAGAGATCTATTGAATTCAGAATTTACATTTGAAATGCAGACAAAAATAATCGATTTGATTTGTAATTAAGGCTGCCAGGTCCCAATCTCCACACGGGTTGTCCCAATTTTCAGCTTAAAACTGTGCGTCCCGCGAATACCTTACGCGGGACGTCAATTATCCCAAATTTCCAAAATACTTTTTGGTTTATTTATTTTGGTTTATTTTTATTACTATTTAAAAATATTTTATATGTTTTTATTTATTTATTTTTATTTGCTTTTCTAGCACGAACATTTCGATATTATTATATTTCACACACTTAAAATTGATCTATGAAAAGTATTTCTAAGTTTTCAGCCCAGATTTTCCATTTTCGGCTATAAGACACATTTAGAAAACATGAAACCGAAAGATATCTATAAATCTTTGATCTGATTTTTTAGCTATGTCCTGATATTTTTTGCAAAATCCCGATTTAAAAAAAAAAAATCTGGCAGCTCAACAAATTCAAGAAAACTTAATTAAAATTCAGAAATTCCATATGAAATTCTAAAAACTTTAAATTATTAAACTTGCAATTTCGAATATATCAATTGAAATGTAGATATTCTTTTTGAATTTCAGAAAAGATCAATTGATGAAATAAGCTATGGTATGGTGTTGGTATGTTGATGATATAGTGATTATATGGTGATGGTACGATGATGACAAGGTAATGGTGTGGTGATGGAATGTTGATGGTGTGGTGATAGTATGGTGATGGTAGTTTGATGGTATGGTGATGATATGTTGATTGTATGATGATGATATGGTGATGAAATGGTGATGATATGGTGATCATATGGTGATGCTATGTTGATTATATGATGATGTATGGTTATGATTTGGTGATGGCATGGGGATGGTATGATGATGATATGGTGATGATATGGCGATAGTATGGTGAAGGTAAGGTGATGGTATGGTGACGGTATGGTGATGTTATGGTGATGGTGTGGTGATGACATTGTAATGGTGTGGTGATGGTATGGTGATGGTGTGGTGATGGTAGTTTGATGGTATGGTATGTTGATTGTGTGATGATGACATGGTGGTGAAATAGTGATGATATGGAGATGATATGGTGATGGTATGGTGATGATATGGTGATGGTATGGTGATGACATTTTAATGGTGTGGTGATGGTATGGTGATGGTATGGTGATGGTATCGTGATGGTATGGTGATGGTATGGTGATGGTATGGTGATGGTATGGTGATGGTATGGTGATGGTGTGGTGATGGTTTGGTGATTGTAGTTTGATGGTATGGTGATGGTATGTTGATTGTATGATGATGATATGGTGATGAAATGGTGATGATATGGTGATGGTATGTTGATTGAATGGTGATGGTATTATGATGGTATGGTTATGATATCGTAGTGTTATAGAAATTCTGGCATGGTTTGAAATGGTGCAAACATTGTCCCAAAAAATATTCAATACAAACATATATTTCTTTAAAATTCGCATTTGCTTCACTGTGTGTGTAGTCCATCTCCTCACTCTTAAACTGTACGAATCAAGAATGTAGTAAAAAATGATTTAATTGAAAAAAATTTTCAAGCAAGGATCATCACATGAACGAAGCTAATAACTGAACTGGATTAATTGTAATAATAACATTTTCGGAAAGTCACTCACACATACATATAAACATCCAATACACACACACTCTATCACTCCGTTGCATAATAAATTCAATTCACAAAGCAAGTTACTGAAAACTGGACAGCTGGACAGTTTGAAATATGCATTGAAATTCCAGCACAGAAACTTCAACTGTTTGACTTATCCAAACGCACAGATAAGCAATACACTGACAGTTCGAGGCGGACAGTGAAGAACCAGGCGGAGTACAGCTAGTAGATATAGCTAGCCCACTGCCACGCACAACGTCGACAGGTGCACAGTTGGTACAGAAGGAATGTGTACTGCATTGACTTCTAGGAAGCAGCAGTACTTTCCAAAGTCAATCAAAAAGCTATGCAACACTAACTTAAGCCTTAATAGGCATGATGCAAAGGAACATGATGATCATGCTGATGATGATAATGATGATGTGCAAAAATCTATGTTGAAATTTCGTAAAATCACTCATCAAGCACAGATTTGCCCAAAATTTTTTGAAGGCAATGCACTGTAGCATTTGCATACATACAAATAAACACACAAACATAGCTTTGCGTTTAAGTGGGCTTACTTAGCCTTCGGGATGAGCTTGCTTGCATGGCTAGCTTAAATAGTTCATTCTCCCATAGCTGGGTGTCACTCAAACTATTGCGCAGCTCAAACTCCAACTAAACTTCATTCATTCATTCATTCATTCTCAATGGTTAGCTAAAGATTACGCTGCAGGCTGGCCAAGCACAACATTCACCAACATCAACATCATTATCAACGTGGTGTTTTCTTCGTTCGCTTGTATAGACGTCAGTCAGCCTGTCAGTCAGTCCTTCAGTCAGTCAGTTACTTATTTCGTTTGTAAAATCCAACGCAGTCTATGAATTTATTAAAACCAACGTAGTGTGCATCATCTATCTATCTATACAAAGCCTCATAGCCTCTTCTGTGCTATAAGTATATCCTGCTTGCTACTTGCTATCTCTGTCTAAACATAACTCTTTGTTGGTCTCAAAATTGCGTGCGTTTGCTGTCAGTTGGTAAATCGTTTATTCTCATCATGAGATGATGCCCAACATTCGCATGTCTTGTGCATGTTCTGTGGTGGTCTTATTTGTACTCCTAGCTGATTGGCGCTGGTTGTTGGGCAAGCTTAGGGCAAGTTTGGGTTTTCTTCTGACATGAACATTTAGTTTGTTTAGGTATTACCAAATATTTTCATACCATATTAAATCTTAATTAACATTTTGCGGGTTATGTGGCCAGTCCTAGTGGCAAGGAGTTCAAGAATTTTTGAAAATTTCAACAGCAAAATAGAATTGAAAAATCTAAGAAGCACACAGTCTTTATTTAACTGACTCATTTAATTTATTTATTTATTTAGTTGCATGCACTACAAAATTTTAAAATACATACTTATTTAAAATATTTTTAAAGAAATTGTAAATACAATTCAGTGCTTTTCATTAGAGATGAAAAGAGATTAGATTTTCATAGAGATTTTCATAAAATACCATTTGTATAAAATTTACTGAAGCATTGAAGAATTTACTAAAGAGCGTTTAAAACATTCTACTAACTTTTAATTTAAGTAGCTGGCTCTTATGAACAGTTCTTGCTCTCCTCGTTTTTGTACATGCATTTTATGAATTTTATTTATAAAAATTATGAATGATTCATGTTCCATGGTATGTGTTCATGGCATTTTCGAAATATTTTATTGGTTCATGCATCTTGTACACACACTTTATGAACTTTAAACACTAGGCTAATGAAATATTTATGTGCTCGTGTGTTTTTCTTTTTTGTATTTGGTACATTCATATCATGAATAGTACATGTGACTATTCAAAATTCATATTAATGGAAAAAAACTCAGAAATAAGATTGATTCAAGGAAATCATCTTAAAATTCATAATTATTGTGTACTTTGTGGTTGTACAGGTACAGTTTGAACAAGGTCTAGTACAAAGATTTGGGCAAGAAAAAAGATGCGGATAAAGATTTGAAAAATGGTTAAGAGATTGATTAAAAAAACAATTAGGAAAAAGCTTAGGAAAAGTATATGCACAATGTTTTGAACAAGGATAAGGATAAGGACAGGGTTAGAGACAAGTTTAAGAAGAAATCACTTCATTTATGACGAATATAAAGAATAGGACAACAGTATTTAGCTGGATATTTACTTCCCTAGATAGCGCTTACAACCGTAGATGGGTTTTGGCCTCGTCTAAGAATTTATTTAGCAGGATAATGACAAAGATTTGTACTAGGTTTTGAAAAAGTATAAAGTTTTGTCCAAAGATTTACAAAGATTTTTTGAACAGAGATTTAAGACAAAACTGATGTATAGCGACAGCAATGTGGTTTACCGAAAATTTTTGAAAACAAAAGACGCCTGGCCGATGGTTTAAAGACCGGGGCCTCTTTCTGCTAGGACGAAAAATAGAATTTAGTAAAAGATATTCACAGTACTTTCATATTGTCAAGATCACACTTCTCTAGAATTTTAAAAGGCAACGCTGGCAATAATTCCGCCAATAAAATCAATATCCCGGAAACCCCATTTATAGATGACAGTGTTGAAGTTCCGCTGTTCTAGTACAGCGAGGTCTTAACAGCTGTAGCTCAGCTTAAAGTGGGACATAATATTCGCGGCAGAGAAAACAGATCTTTTTTTAAAAATTTATAACTCTGTCAAAACCAAACATTTTTCCAACCTTTTCTCAAATTTTCCAAAGAAAATTGAACAAGTTACAAGAAAAAAAAAATTAAAAAAATATTTTTTACTCCAACATGGTTTTATAGAGCTCCAAACTGGCGGCAGAGAAAAAAAAGGGGCCTCGTGGTTGCAGCTCTGGGAGTCGCAAAAACTGTTCGATCTGGAAAAAAATGACTTTTTTAAATCTTAACAAAATTGGTTATCGTATGAGAGAGCTTTTTTTAAATTTTTTTTTTCAATTTTTGGTGATCCAAATTTGAAAGTGTGTTTTTTCGAAAAAGATATTGACTTTAAAAATTCATAAAAAATCGAAAAAAAATTTAAAAAAGCTCATGTCATACGATAGCGAATCAGGTTTAAAAAAATACAAAAAAAAAAAAAAAGTGCCGCAACCAGTACGAAAAACATGGTTTCGAGATAAACGCGTTCAAAGTTTGCGAACAAAGAAAAAAAAGGTGAAAATTAAAAATTTGCTCTCACTAATCCGGCTGTAACTTTTGAACCCGTAGGAATTTTTCCATGAATATTTACTAAAATACAAAATTATAAAAAAAGTCTATGGAAAAAAACGGCCAATGTCATGTCCCTCCTTAAAAACAACAAAGCCGCAGGAGCCGACGGCCTACCGACTGAGCTGTTTAAGAACAGAGGCGAAGCTCTTTCTAAAGGCATTGAAAAGCTTCTTTGCAGACACAAACTTCTATGATCGGAAGAATATAATCGAGATGATTTGAACCTCAGTGTGCTCTGTTCAATGCACAAGAAAGGTGACCCCACCATTTGCCCCGACGATAATGGGATAAGCCATCTTAAAATCGCATATAAGGTCCTGCACAGAGGGAAAAACCTATGGACTCAATACATAAATTTATGTACTCATCGCATACTTTTCTGCACACAAAAATTTTACATTTTTCATGTATTGAGTACATGTTGAAATCTTTATTGACTACATAATGCTTTCAAGCGGTTATGTAGTCAATAAAGAATTTTATGTACTCAACGCAAACTGTTACAAATAATTTTATGTAATGAGTAAAGATCTTATGTACGTATTACATAAATTATTGACTCAGTACATACATAATTTACTCATTACATATTTGGAGTACATAATTTTATGCAATGAGTACATACATTATTTACTCATTACATATTTTAAATGCATAATTTTATGCAATGAGTACATGCATAATGTATTCATTATATATTTTTTGTTCATAATTCCATGTATTGAATATATACACAATTCATGGCTGTGCCTAAAGCACCCTTTCAACAAATGCAATAAATAATTTTATAAAGAAATGACTAGATTTCACAAAATAATTAGCAATTACTTATAGAAACCCAGCCATTTAATTCTTATCCAATCATCGCTTTTGTTCTAGAGTACAGTGGATAAAATCACTCCCGCTCTGATTTTCTACATATTTTAGAGGTGTTGCTTGTTTGAAAATCAAGAAACGAATGACATAAAACAGCAAAATCGTGTGCCGATGTGCAACAGATACGTGTACTGAGTCCATATGTTATGTACTGAATAAATGTGTCACTTCAATCGTATAAGGGGGACGTGTACTGAGTCTATATTTTATGTATTGAGTAAAGTTTTTGTAAAAAATTACATAACACGTTGATTGAGTACACGTTGCTTGTATCTATTGAAGTCTGCTATGTATTCAACACATAACATGATGTATTGAATACATTTTTTATTCATTTTAAAAAGTGAATAAATTGATATGTAGTCAGTACACGCTCCCTTTACTCAGTAAATACTGCTCTTGTTGCGTTCTCATACAAGTTGAAGTGCATAGATTTTACATAGCTGTCTCTGTACTGACTACATAACTTTTTCCCTTAGTGTGTCGAGCGTATTATGTGAAAAACTGTAGTTTATCGTTAACCAACTGCCTTATTTAATGCACCTTATCAGTGTGACTTCAGGCCTGGAAGTCACCATCGAACAGACACTAACACTCCAACAAATCTTGGAAAACATCCCAATAGGCAATTAAGTCAGCGCTCTTCAAACGAAGGCCTGCATTGACTGCTACTTTTGAAGACCAAACACATCCTTTCCTCGCTGCTCTTATGGGCCCTTCTTGAAGGCCTTCTTTTTCTGCACAAAAGGCAGCACAACAAACTTTTTTCCCTTCAAAGACAAACTTTTCATATAATTCAGGGCAACTTTTTCGTTTAAAGTCAAAATATATATCAGTTTAAAAATATGACATAATAATGGGCAAAGTTTATAGATTGAAATTAATCTGACATAAAAAAACATAGAAGAGAAGATAAAATCATAGAAATTAAAAAAAAAAAAATAATGATTTAAAAGAAAAAAATATTTTTTTCAATACTTTTTGTTTACCCCTTCTTTAAGCCATTCTTAAGAAGTGCTTCCTTCTATCAGGCCTCTTTTGAGCTATCGGAGCGGCGGAAGGCCTGCGAAATTTTCCCATTTCATATAAAAAAAAAAAGTATACTTGAATATGAGTGTGGAAGCACTTCGAAATCCATATGAAGGCCTGCTAACAGCGCTTCGAAGTACTGCCATTGCCGACTGGGATCATTGGCCTCCGACCCACTCTATGATTTGAAAAAAAGTGAGTATTGTTTGTTATAAAAACTTCGGAAATTCTAAGGAAAATTAATTAATTTTTTAACTACAATATAAAATTACCGACAAAATTAATGATCTAAGATATATGTCACCGTTGACTTTTTTTTTTTTAAAAGACTGTTAGATCTTTCATTTATTCACACATAATATAATGAAACCATCATGGCAGCGAATGAATATTAACCTTACAATTTGATGAAAATTAATGTCTTACATCAAATTATTGACCGAAAACTTCTTCGTTATGTAATAATTAAAAATTCTGATTATGTTCCATCAGTCTAGAATTAATAATAGTCTGATAATAAAATTTTCACTGAAATCGGTGTAGCAATTCTAGAATTTTTACCGCCTACAAATGCAAAGAAGTGAATCCTTCATTTTCATATATTTTTATAATTCTGTATATGTTGAATAATGTTACCTTACGAGAATAAAATTAATTTTAATATTTCAATGTATTTTTATAAATTCTATTATATTCCATCATCTACAAAATTGTTATGGATACTGTTTTCGGCGTATTTGCCTCGCAAATGTAGTAATTCAAATAATAACATTCCAAATCGTTTATATAATAAACACCATCATTTTTTCTCAAATGTACGCAGTTCTCGTTGCCTTGCCAGTTATCAGGTTGATAAGGCGCCCATTTCGTGTAGTCCATAGGTTTTCCCGTACTGAACCATTCGAACTTGCCTTTGGTTGCTAGATTATTTCCTGATGTCCAAAAGAACAGATTATTATGGTGCTGCATTAAATGCTGAGAAATATCATCCATTTCATCTTCTGACTCAATGCTGGTCAATTGAGCATTCATGTTGCGACAATTCTGTGCAGCGGCAAACCAGTTTAACTAGTGGTTCAAAAAATTCAACATAAATCATATTTTTTTCTATCATACTAATTTTCAGATATATTTTCAAACCTTTTTGTTGGCCTCAATGAAGTAGTATTTCAGACCAATTTGAGTAAACGGTGCCCTTTCAACTCCAATGCTACAGTTGTTGGGAAAGTCTACAAAAATTATAAAATAAAAACATATAGCTATCTTTATTTAATATCTGCTCAAAAAGAATTATAATCATTAAAAATACTAAGGTGTAAAATTTCCAACAACTAATTGATTACGGTTACAAAAACTCAAAATGAAATAACGATTACTTGAAATTATACAAAAAATCAAAATACAGCTACAGATTTCAAACTTGGTATGTCTGTTTGGTACATCAATTGATGCGAATTGAAAAATTATGTAATTTTTTTGTTTAAAGACCAATTTCAAAATATACTGAAATAAAATTGATTGAAATTTAATGATTTTTAATATGGCATTTACAATTGTTTTAATTCAGAAACAAAAGAAGTAAGTGAAACGAAAAAAATTTTTAATTTTTTTTTCAGATTTTCTCGAGTTTTATGGGCCAAGGTCATGTGTCATGTTTGATATAAGAAATAATAATTAGTCATAATAACACAAACATTTTTGTTGAAGATTTTGTATAAATATCTCAAACGGTATAGAAGTTCTGAACGATATAGTGAAATGTGTGTCTAAAAAAATTGAGATAACAAAAAAATTAATCATTATGAATCTGGGATGATATTTTGAGTGGAATAGTACTTTTTTGAGTACTATTGACTCTAAAAAAGTACCCGAGTACCTTCTTGCCGAAAATAGTACTCTGGTATATTAAAGAATTTTACTTGAAATTTTGTCAAGAGTTAAAAAAATCAGTTTTGAAAATAAAGTCATAAATTTCTTGCCAAAATTTCTGGCCCAGTCACGTATTACTTTCCGTTGATAAAAAAAGTCGAATATTTTCATTAAAATTCGCAATATCTTTGGTCAGGTGGCAATGATTTGAAATTTTTTGGATCAGATAGTAAGATCTTCTTCAGTACTTCTTTTCCATTTATTTACTTATTTTTACAGCCAAAAAAAATGTTGTGCATTCGTCTTAGAATCGATCAAAGTTAATTTTGAGTTGGTGGCAATGACACCTTTTTTTCCCCCATAGAGGGTGAGGCACCCTAACATACATATGTATTTAACGGGTTCTGAAAGAAAGCCTGATTATTTATAAAATTTAAAAAAGTATTGTTTATAATAAATATATTTGTTCACATTTCATTACTTAATAAAAAGTACCCTAAACAATAGAAAAGTACTATTTGCATTTGTAAAAAGTACTCTTGAAAGTGATCCGATATCATCAGTGTTATGAATCGTAATTTTTTGTTGGTGAAATGATTATTTTGTATTTAAAGTTGCAAAAAAAAAAACAATAAAATGCACTTATTGAGATATGAGCAAATTAAATTTGTTTCAAAAAGTTGGCCACACTAGCATAAAAATTTCAAAAATATTTAATTTTTTTCAAAATCGCTTTTCAATACTTTTATAATGATACTTCATCTACAAAAATAAGATTACAGATGACAGAGATATGATTTAATCCCACCATTTTCAAGATTTCGACTTTTATCAAAAATTGGTGTCTCCATAACTTTAAAAAAATGGCGATAAAAAAACAGATAACTTATATGCTTATAAGTGAAAAGAAACCTACAGAAAAAATTTCAAGCAAATCTAAGAGCATGATATAAGAATATAAGAAAAATATATTTTCTTATTAAAAAAACTTTGCCGCGAGTGGGAATCGATCTCGGGCTCCGGGCAACCAAAGCCATATATTTAACCATATATTTAAAGGTCAACATCATTATTTAACAACTATGAAAAAATGTAGTTATTTATTTCAACAGATATTTGACACATATAAAAAGTATGTTTTCTATCTGCTTTTAACTTAATTGAACACAGAATTTTTATATATTATTTACCTTCAATAACTTCCAACAGCACATCATAACTGTACACTAAAGCAAAACAAGTCGAAAATGTTATTAAAATTGACACTTTCATATTTTATATTTAAAGTTTATTAATTAAATTTTAATATTAATTACATAAAACTTGTGATGATATTTCAAAACTGATCAACGAGATGTATTTCATGCAACTAAGGCTGTTTTCTGCAAATCTCCAATTTATATGCATGCTTCAACAAACTGATGCTGTTTTGACTTACTTAATATATATAAGCTTATCTTAAAGAAGCAGTGATTTTTAATTTTTTCTTTATTTTGTATTTCGCTTAAAATATACTTTTTTACTTTGTGCTATTAGATAACGAGAGAGCTAAATGAGGACCTCTACCGTGCGTGCTAAAATGTGGCATGCAGGCGCGAACGCAGGGGCGCAAGGGGGTTAGAACCCCCAAATGAAAAATGTGATTGTTATATCAACTACAAGAAGATTTCGAATTAGTTGGTGAGCTCATTGCATCATACACGGTTAAAAATCTTGGGCTAAATTTGAATCTTTATTGGATTACATATAGGACACGACCCAAAAAAGATTACTTTTTAATCCAATAAAAAGTTTTAAATTTTCCAATCCAAAAAAAATTTATTTTTAATCCGCAAAAAGTTTAAAATTTTTTACTCCAAAAAGGAATAAATTTTGTATCCACAGAAAGTATAAAATATTATAATCCAAAAAGGATTAGAGTTATGTCCAAAAATAGTTTAATATATTGTAATCCGAAAAGGATTACTTTTTAATCCACAAAGGTTTAACATTTTCTAAACCGACAAAAGTTTAATCTTCAAATAGTTTAGAGTTTACAAACTGAAAAACTTGTAAATCCAAATTTGAGTTGAAGACGCAATTAAAAGAAAACATTTACTGTTTATTTTTAATTTTATTTTATTGTTTTATTATGAAAATATTACTGTTTATAATATGAACAAATGTAGTATTTAACAAAAAGTTATGTTATGTTAGTTTGTATGGCTGCTGTACAGCCGTTGCCTGACTCACCCGTCCTGAAAGTGGCAGTGCAATTTTAATTTTTGTTTGATGTGGAAAATTAAGTTTCAATATTAACAAAAATTACCTTTTCGATTTATATCTATGTAGAAGCAGCTGCAGTTCCTAAACTGTTGCGGAAGATCGTCAACGTGAAGTTGAGCACCATCGCAATCTTTCAGAGTTATTTCATCTGAGACTTCTTTGTCTATGTCTGATGCAACTAAAAAAAGAATTATGTTAAAAAAGTATAAAAGAATCACAAAGCACAACAAAAACTGGAACAGATATTCAGCTGCATTGTCTTTTGCAATTGCAATGAGCATTCATATAAAAATACATTAAAATACTTACTTGAAGAAAGTATTTCACATGAAGTAAGCTCGTCCGTATCAACACTAACGATTTTTATAAACTTAAACGTTTGACGATCTTTAATTTTCAGGAACATTTTACTTATAGTTGCTGATTTAGCATCTGCGTGCAAAATAAAGCTAGCGTTGCTTAAAAGTGGAGTTTAAGTAAAAGAATATGATTCAGAAAAATTTAGGAGTAAGTACTCAAATCAATCATAGAAGAGTATTATGACTGATAATTGTAAAATATAATAACCCTTATTATTTACTCCCTTACGGCAGGTCTCATACAAAAAGATGTTGGTGAAGCTATCCACCTTATATTCACACCATATGTACGTGTAGTGTTCCAGTTTTGTTTGTTTCTTTCTTGTTTTTCGATTTATTAAAACCGTGCGAATGTCGCTTCCGTGCGACTGGGAGATGCCCAAATACATTAAATTCATTTGAGATAAGTGGGGTTTTTCCCACTCAATATATACTGATATATACTTATTCCAGTAAACATACTATTTTGATAGATGTGATCAAAAAATAGTTTTGTTGAAAATATAGCCGCAAAATTTTTGCAACAAAAATAGTATTTTTTTTGCCATGAGCATATGATATTTGTCAGAAACATACAACATGATCGTGTGCAGCATTATATGTTCATGCTATTTTCGTGTTCGGTTTGCTTGTTTTGTTTTAATTTTTTTCACTCACATGCCAACAGGCGATTGGCATAATGGTAAGTGTGTTGGACTATGATGAGCGACGGTCCACGTTCAAGTCCCGGTGATATAAAATTGACCAATTGTAATGAAATCAGGGACCGTACCGGTTATGGTTTTTATCAAAAAAGTCAAATATTAACTGTTATTTTTTAACTTTTATGTTTTCCGACAAAAATTAGAGATATTTTGTGCCTTATATTTTTTCGGGCACACATAACAGTTACTTTTGACTTTTATTTTATCGGTCAAAAATAACAGTTATTTTCTGCCTTTTATTTTTTCGGTCAAAAATATCAGGCAATTTGTGTTTTTACAAAGGCCATTTTACTGATTAAAAAACTATCGATACCATTATTTTGGTCTCTTTGGTGATCACGTTTTACATATGGTATCAAAAAATTGTTAATCGGACAAGCCGCCTTTAAAAAAACACATTGCCTGATATTTTTGACCGAAAAAAAGTGTGCGTGTCAGCTACGACGCGCGATTGGAGTTTACTTCTTATTGATTGCCTTGGAATTTTATATAATCATGTACAATAGGCAAAGTGGTTAAATATATAAACTCATCATGCATTAACAGTAAACATTATTAATTTCATTAACAAAATGTAATGTCGTTACCAACAACTGAGGCAGTAAAATTTAAATAACTAAAACTCGAAACGTAAAAAATTGAAGTAAAATTTGACTGAACAAAATCTAGACGTCCCAAGTGTTCTTCCAAAAAACAAAATATAAATTAAGGTTTTCTCTCAAAAATGTTATTTTAATATGAAATCCATTAAAGTTTCAATGACCCAGCATAGACCTCAGATAGTCCAGCTACATCCGCTTGACCACAGAATCATCCAATTATGTCTAAATGCTTCGTAGAATTCGTAAAAGTGACAATGACCTCAGATACTTCCATTGTATCCGATTGGCCATAGAATCATCCATTTTGGTCCGAATGTTACATTGAACCTACATAAGACACAATGACCCGCCTGTGACCTCAGACAATCCCATTGCATCCTATTGGCCATAGAATCATCCATTTTGGTCCAAATATTCCATGGAACCCATAAGAGTTCCAATGACCCGCCTGTGACCTCAGATAATCCTATTGCATCCGATTGGCCATAGAATCATCCATTTTGGTCCAAATGTCCCATGGAACCCACAAAAGACACAATGACCCGCCTTTGACCTCAGATAATCCCATTGCATCCGATTGGCCATAGAATCACCCATTTTGGTCCAAATGTTCCATGGAACCCATAAAAGTTCCAATGACCCGCCTATGACCTCAGATAATCCCATTGCATCCGATTGGCCATAGAATCATCCATTTTGGTCCAAATGTTCCATGGAACCCATAAAAGTTCCAATGACCCGCCTATGACCTCAGATAATCCCATTGCATCCGATTGGCCATAGAATCACCCATTTTGGTCCAAATGTTCCATGGAACCCATAAAAGTTCCAATGACCCGCCTGTGACCTCAGATAATCCCACTGCATCCGATTGGCCATAGAATCATCCATTGTGGTCCAAATGTTCAATGGAACCCATAAAAGTGCCAATGACCCACCTGTGACCTCAGATAATCCCACTGCATCCGATTGGCCATAGAATCATCCATTTTGGTCCAAATGTTCCATGGAACCCATAAAAGTTCCAATGACCCGCCTATGACCTCAGATAATCCCATTGCATCCGATTGGCCATAGAATCATCCATTTTGGTCCAAATGTTCCATGGAACCCATAAAAGTTCCAATGACCCGCCTGTGACCTCAGATAATCCTATTGCATCCGATTGGCCATAGAATCATCCATTTTGGTCCAAATGTCCCATGGAACCCACAAAAGACACAATGACCCGCCTGTGACCTCACATAATCCCATTGCATCCGATTGGCCATAGAATCATCCATTTTGGTCCAAATGTTCCATGGAACCCATAAAAGTTCCAATGACCCGCCTATGACCTCAGATAATCCCATTGCATCCGATTGGCCATAGAATCATCCATTTTGGTCCAAATGTTCCATGGAACCCATAAATGTGCGAATGACCCACCAGTGACCTCAGATAATCCCACTGCATCCGATTGGCCATAGAATCATCCATTTTGGTCCAAATGTTCCATGGAACCCATAAAAGTTCCAATGACCCGCCTATGACCTCACATAATCCCATTGCATCCGATTGGCCATAGAATCACCCATTTTGGTCCAAATGTTCCATGGAACCCATAAAAGTTCCAATGACCCGCCTATGACCTCAGATAATTCCATTGCATCCGATTGGCCATAGAATCATCCATTTTGGTCGAAATGTTCCTTGGAACCTATAAAAGACACAATGACCCGCCTGTGACCTCACATAATCCCATTGCATCCGATTGGCCATAGAATCACCCATTTTGGTCCAAATGTTCCATGGAACCCATAAAAGTTCCAATGACCCGCCTACGACCTCAGATAATCCCATTGCATCCGATTGGCCATAGAATCACCCATTTTGGTCCAAATGTTCCATGGAACCCATAAAAGTTCCAATGACCCGCCTTTGACCTCAGATAATCCCATTGCATCCGATTGGCCATAGAATCACCCATTTTGGTCCAAATGTTCCATGGAACCCATAAAAGTTCCAATGACCCGCCTATGACCTCAGATAATCCCATTGCATCCGATTGGCCATAGAATCATCCATTTTGGTCCAAATGTTCCATGGAACCCATAAAAGTTCCAATGACCCGCCTATGACCTCAGATAATCCCATTGCATCCGATTGGCCATAGAATCACCCATTTTGGTCCAAATGTTCCATGGAACCCATAAAAGTTCCAATGACCCGCCTGTGACCTCAGATAATCCCACTGCATCCGATTGGCCATAGAATCATCCATTTTGGTCCAAATGTTCAATGGAACCCATAAAAGTGCCAATGACCCACCTGTGACCTCAGATAATCCCACTGCATCCGATTGGCCATAGAATCATCCACTTTTGTCCAAATTCTCCATGGAATCCATTAAATTGCCAATGATCTGCCTGTGACCTTGATAATTCCATTGCATTCGATTGGCCAAGCATAACGCAAAAATAGTTGAAAATTCAACCATAACGCAAAAAATAGTTGAAAATTCAAACGTAACGAAAAAAAGTTGAAAATTCAACCATAACGCAAAAAATAGTTGAAAATTCAAACGTAACGAAAAAAAGTTGAAAATTCAACCATAACGCAAAAAATAGTTGAAAATTCAAACGTAACGAAAAATAGTTGAAAATTTGACTTTACCCCCTAATATAATTTCTTTTCATGCAAATCGATTCTAAAGGAGTAAACTCCAAAAATAAAAGTCACAAAATAACTGTTATTTTTGACCGATAAAATAAAAATCACAAAATAACTGTTATTTTTGACCGATAAAATAAAACTCAAAGGTAACCGTTATTTTTGTCTGAAAAAATAAAAGACAAAATATAACAGTTAATTTTTATCTTTTATAGAATCAGTCGAAAATTTAAAAGGCTCTAAATATTCGTGAAGCTGAGGCCATTTGTATCATAATGGTTTATTTGAAAATGTCCTTCGACAATTTTTTCATTGTGTCTTCTTCATTCGAAAATTGTAAAATAACAGTTATTTTCGGTCCCTGAATGAAATGCAATTTTCCCTTAAATTATTTGCTTGTATAAATTTTAATAAAAATAAAATAAAACAAGTAAAGAAAGTCTAAAGTCGGTCTAGGCCGACTATGAAATACCCTAAACCTTTCAAAAACAAAAACTTTTTATTGTAAATGGGCGTCTCCAAGGGCGGATGAAGCTTATATTTTATATGCATTTAAATATTGATGAAAAATTTACACATACCAAGTTTTATTCCTGTAGCTCACAGTTAATGCCTTTATTGTGCTTTCGCTATGGGAAGTGGGCGTGTTCATGGACGGATTACTTCCAATTTTTGAACACACCTTAGTTTTGGTATAAAATACATGCATACCAAATTGAATTTCTCTATGACAAACATAACCTTATTTATTGAGTTTAAAACTTTTGGGTTGTATGGGAAAAAGGCGTGTCCGTAGGCGGATGACGTCCATTTTTCAAAACCATCTTTGTCTTGTCATAAAAAACATACGTGCCAAATTTTAGCTCTGTAGGTTAAACAGAGGCTAAGTTATTGCGTTTTCAATTTTTGGGTTGTATGGGAGGTGGGCGTGTCCGTGAGCGGATGACGTCCATTTTTCAAAACCATCTTTGTCTTGTCATAAAAAACATACGTGCCAAATTTTAGCACTGTATGTTAAACAGAGGCTAAGTTATTGCGTTTTCAATTTTTGGGTTGTATGGGAGGTGGGCGTGTCCGTGAGCGGATGACGTCCATTTTTCGAAGACATCTTTGTGTTTGTATAAAACACATACATATCAAATTTTAGTGTTGTAGGCTTATTATGAGCTGAGTTATGCAGTTTTCAATTTTCGCGTTGTATGGGAGGTAGGCGTTTCCGTGGGCGGATGATGCCCATTTTTCAAAACCGTCTTTGTTTTGTTATAACAAACACATGTGCCAAATCTTAGCTCTGTAGGTTAAACAGAGGCTTATTTATTGCGTTTTTAATTTTTGGGTTGTATGGGAGGTGGGCGTGTCCGTGAGAGGATGATGTCCACTTTTCAAAACCATCTTTGTTTTGTTACAAAAAACATATGTGCCAAACTATAGCTCTGTAGGTTAAACAGAGGCTTATTTATTGCGTTTTCAATTTTTGGGTTGTATGGGAGGTGGGCGTGTCCGTAATCGGATGACGTCCATTTTTCAAAAACATCTTTGTGTTGATATAAAACACATACATATCAAATTTTATTGTTGTAGACTAATTATGAGCTGAGTTATGCAGTTTTCAATTTTCGCGTTGTATGGGAGGTAGGCGTGTCCGTAGGCGGATGATGCCCATTTTTCTAAACCGTCTTTGTTTTGTTATAACAAACACATGTGCCAAATTTTAGCTCTGTAGGTTAAACAGAGGCTTATTTATTGCGTTTTCAATTTTTGGGTTGTATGGGAGGTGGGCGTGTCCGTGAGGGGATGACGTCCATTTTTCAGAGACATCTTTGTGTTAATATAAAACACATAGATACCAAATTTTATTGCTGTAGGCTTATTATAAGCTGAGTTATGCTGTTTTCAATTTTCGCGTTGTACGGGAGGTAGGCGTGTCCGTGGGCGGATTCCAAAAATATTCAATAGTGCAGATCCTTGGGTCCATGTGACCATGTGTACCAAGTTTCATCCAATTATCTCAACTCCTTCTTCTTATCCTGTGTATACTGACAACACACAGACGGACAGACGGACGGACGGACGGACGGACGGACGGACGGACGGACGGACATGGATAGCTCGACTCATGTGGTGACGCTGATCAAGAATATATATACTTTTCTATACCGGACTCGCTTCGTTCTATGCGTTACAAACGTTTGCACAAAGTTAATATACCCTGACCTTTCAGGTTTAGGGTATAATTATAGCTAGGTTTGGCTTGAGAATTGAACCTGGGTTATTAAAATTCAAATCAAATTAACAAGCACTTAACCAACTGAGCCACGAAATAAAAATTTTGCTCGCGCTCTAATTGTTTACTTAGCTTACTATGAACAAGTTGCCTAAAAACTGGTCACCGTAAACATAATATATGTAGAAATTAATATATTATAATTTGACTAAATATTAATCGTAACAAAGTAACTTGCTTACGCAAACTATTTATGGTAACCGTAAAGTAGAAAAATGGTTTTAGTAAAAATAAACTTGTTTGCTCCCAATAAGTTTTCAAACATAATAGTTTCCTCTCACATTATGTTTGTGGTAAATATATTTTTTTTTTTGCGTATAGAGGGTTTTATTTATGCTACAAAAAATGAAATGCAAAGTGAATTTATTTTGTACCACAACTAAGACATGTACAAAAACTAGGCGTAATCCGCCCACAAACACGCCTACCTTCCATATAACCCTAAAGTTGAAAACTATATAAAGAGGCTTATATTTAAGCTATAGGAATAAAATTCAACAGATATATATTTTATATTCAAACTAAGATTTGTTCAAAAAAATGGCGTCGTCCGCCCACCTACCACACTACCCAAAATAGTCAAAACTCTATAAAGAGGTTTTTATCTAAGCTACGAAGATAAAGCTTGGTATGTGCGTATTTTATATCAGAATTAAGATTTGTACGCAAAAATGCGTACATCCACCCACCTCCCATGCAATCCACAATATTGAAAATATCATAAAAAGATGACATACATCCCATATAACACACTTTAGTGAAACCTGTTAAAGACCTATGGTCACATGGGTCCAAGCATTTAATATTTTTGGAATACGCTGGATATGTATGTTTTTTATATCCAAACAAAGATGTCTTCGAAAAATGGGCGTCATCCGCCAACGAACACGCCCACCTCCCAAAAAATTTAAAACTCCATTAATAAACTTATGTTTAACCCACAGAGATAAAATTTGGTAGGTATGTATTTTATACCAAAACTAAGATGTGTTAAAAAATTGGGCGTTATCCATCCACGAACGCGAATACCACCCATACAACCCACAATAGCGAAAACACTACAAACTTTATAGTTTATAGTATAAAGGCATTAACATGTGAGCTACAGGAATACAAATTGGAACATATAAATTTTTCTTCAAATTCAAATGCAAATAAAATATGGGCTTCATCAGCCCACGGACACGCCCATTTTCAATAATATTATTGTATTTTGAGAAAAAAGGTTTAGGGTATTTCATAGTGGGGTATTTCATTTTGGAAAAGGATATGGTTTTGCCCAAAGATTGGGCTCTAGATTACTTACCTAGACTTTTGAATAGTGATTTTCAGAACTTATTATAATTCTTGAGATATACATGTTTCAAAAGTATAACTTGTTATAGTATATAAATAAAAATTAAATAGTGTTTGTAAGCTTTCGATGGACTTTATGGTGTAAAAAATTTAGTATGGCACAAAATAAAAAATTGGGAAAATTGGAAGAAAATTACTAAATTTTTAACTAATATATAAATTTTACGACAAAACTATTGATCCAAGATATATGTCAACCTTGACTTTTATTTTTTTTTTTTTGAAAACTATGAGATCTTTCATTAATACATACAGCAACATGTATATTAAGTGTTTAAGCTATATTAGTAAAGAATCAATAACCGTTTGAATATTGAAAATTTCATTCAGCATTCAAAGCGAATTCTATGTTATGTTTTATTCCATCATCTAGAAAATTGTTACAGCAATTGTTTTCGGCGTTTTTGCCTCACAGATGAAGTGAAGCTCCCTAGTACACAACAAATCGTTCATAGTAAAATCATAATATCCTAAATGTACGCAGTGCTCGTTGCCTTGCCAGTTATCAGGTTGGTCTTTTTCCCATTTCGTGAAGACCATAGGTTTTCCCGTACTGAACCATTCGAACTTGCCTTCGGTTGCTAGATCAGTTCCTGATGTCCAAAAGTTTCGTTTACTGTAAAGCGGTTTTAAATGCTGGGAAAGGAAACGCATTTCATCTGCTGACTCAATGGTCACCAATTTAGCATCCATGTTAAAACAAAATTGAGCAGCAGCAAACCAGTTTAACTAAATGTTTAAAAAATTCAACATAAATCATACTTTTTTCACTAATTGTCAGACATATTTTCAAACCTCTTTGGTGGCCTCAATAAAGTAGTACTTCTGACCAATTTGCACAAACGGACTTCTATTGATATTATCACTACATTTGTGAGGAAAGTCTAAAAAAAATTACAAAAAATAAAATCCTATATATTTTAAATGTTGAAATTTAGTTATTTTAAACTCATATAAATTATTTACCTTCAAAAATTTCCGACAGCATTTCAAAACTATAAGCCAGATTGCAACAAATTGCAAAAATTGTAAAAAAGATCACTTTCATCTTGAACATATAAAGTTATGTAATTTTATTCTTTTATTATTTATTTATTCTTTTATTTAACAAAAATTCTGAAGATATTTAAAAACTGATCTTGTTTCTCACGAGCAAGTTATACTTCAAGCAACTGAGGCTGTTTTCTTAAAATCATCTATTTATAAGCATTCTTCGGCAAACTAATGCTATTTTGACTTACTATTTAAGCTTATCTTAAAGAAGCAGTGATTCTTATTTTTTGTGTTTTTATGTATATTACGCTTAAATTAACACTTTGATCACTGAGAAAGAAATTTTAAAACAAAACAATGTATATAACAAAAATTTTAAGAAAATTTTAAAACAACTTTAAAACTGATTTTGCGTTTTGATTTTGATATAAAATGCGTTATGGATGTATTGCATGGAAAATGCATATTAAAGGGTATTCGCAAAACATAGACAAATACAGATAAGCTCGGTTTTCGATTATATTAAATGGATAACTACTTTTTTAAAACATCATTTTCATGTTTATCAGTAAACATTTATTATTTTGACTAGTTTGTTTATTGTGGTGACCGTGGCATGCAGGTTAAGTGTGTGGCTTAGCATGCTCGGAGCCCGGGTTCGATCCCCAGCCGCGGCGAAAGATTTTTCAAATAAAAAATTTTTCTGAGCGGTCACCACCTCTCTGCAGACAATCGCAAACCTCAGAGAGTAAATAATGCCATGTAAAGCTTCTTGAGAACATGAACTTTAGCCGTTCGGAGTCGGCATGAAACATGTAGGTCCAGTTCTCGGTCAATTGTGTGCAAACATTTAATAACATACACAACACAATTGATCATAAGAAGCTCGGTCAAAGTCCATTCTGGGGCTGAAATGGCCAATTTATTTTTTAGTTTGTTCATTACTTTCATTTTTCACAATGTTTGAAAATGTAAAGTTTTAACAAGGATCATGGTTATAATAAAATATGCAACTGAAGAGATAAGTTCCGAAAGTGTTCCAAATAAAAACGACATTTTTGCACCGCATTCGATTTTTATAACAACAAAACACACAATTTTATTATTAATATAAAAAGCTAATGGTACTGAAATGTATATATTCTAAGTGATAACTTTTGAAGCGGTAAGAATTAAAAATATCATTTAAGCTTATAAATTATTTTGAAGCTTCGCTATAAACTAAACATTTTCTGAAAAAAATAAACAATTTCTTTTGTATTGATCTCTCATTTAAAGGAAATAATATATTAAATTTTGAATATAAAGAGGCACAACATCTCTGAGACTGGATTTTTGTTTCTTTTTGTTTGTTAGTGTTGAATTTGTATTATAATTAGTGGAATCTGTAAAGTGCACAAGCAATTTTATTCTTCAATTCTTACAGGCTGATTTTGAACTGCAGGTGGTTTTTGGAAAGTCCTTTTAAAACAGGACTATTTTTTTGTTTATAAATAAGTTACTTTATTGTCTATTTTTATGAACATAATGAATACAAAATTAAATTGTTACATTTAATTTAAAATTTTTTACTATTGACCGATTTGATTTCTTTTCGCACCAACGACTGTTATAGGAACAACTGTTCCTATAAAAGAATTAGATGTGCCACATTGTATTATTTTGGGATGAACTTTTGGAGAAATATACCAGTTTACCGATATCGGTTATTTGAAAGGTGTATGTATTAGTTGGCAGATTATGTTTTTTTCGTACCTACTTGTTGTTCATATAAAAAAAAAACTTGGCACACCAAATTTTATTATTCGGAAATTAAATTTTGGGGAAATATACCGGTTTACCAATTTGAAACTGTTGGTTTTTTTTTTTTTTTAAACTACGCAATATAAATCATTTTAGTCAGTCTTATCAAATTAAGAAGACATTTTAAAATATCTTTAATAATAAAAATAGGCAGGGCTTAAAATTAACCCTTATTTTTTTCAAAAAATATCGAGTCATTGAAAATAATGTTAATGACAGTTTCGTAACCAAATAGGATTTTCGGGGTTCAAGCTTCCCCCTCCCCAAGCTGCCAAAGAGTGAACAAACAAAATTAATAAAACTTAAAGAAATAAAAATAGATTTCAAGACAAATTTCAAGACAAATAAAAGATTTTTATTAAATAAAACTCTGATAAAAAGAAGAAACATTTAAATGTTTTTAGAGGAAAGTTCTTAATTTATGAATTCTAGAAACTCTTAGAAAAAAAAAACTCGCGTGTAGCAACGTACACGTGGCAGAAGTGAAACTTCTTTAACAGTAAGAAATAAGAGAGATTTTAGGGTGAAATAGAGAGTGAAAGTATCTGAAAAGAAATTCAACCAATACGAAATGGAATAATAATTTGTTGATTCAATATTTGCATCCAGGGACCGTACCGAATATGATTTTTGTCGAAAGTGTCACATATTAACTTTTATCTCTTAATTTTTATTTTTTCCGACAAAAATAACAGTTTTTTGTGCCTTATAGTTTTTTTGGGCAAAAATAACAGTTATTTTCTGCCGTTTATTTTTCGGTCAAAAATATCAGGTAATTTATATTTGTTCATAAATTAGTCATTAGTCATTTTACCGATAAAAAAATTTTGATATTATTATTTTCATCTCATCGTTGAGACATTTTCACATGGTGTCAACAGTTCAATCTGTCAAGCGGCCTTTAAGAAAACACAAATTGCTTGATATTTTTGACCGAAAAAATTAAAGTCACAAAATAACTGCTATTTTTGACCGATAAAATAAAAGTCAAAAGTAACCTTTATTTTTCCTCGAAATATACTAGGCAAGAAATTAACTTTTAAAGAATCAGTTTCAAATTTAAAAGCGACTTAATATTCGTGAGGCTGAGGACATTTGTAACGTAATGGTATATTTGAAAAAGTCTTTCGACCATTTTTTCATTTGAAAATTGTAAAATAACAGTTTTTTCGTTCCTTGTTTTAGTTCAGTTGGTGTTTTAGTTGCTTTCGAATGTCTTCTCAACACTGTTACTTTTTGAATGCTGGATTGCATTTGCATAGTACTCTTTGAAGGAGCCTCCGAAAGCAGAGGCAAATCTTGTTCATTATTACCTCCTGCTTCCTGATCATAATAATTGCTATGTTGATAGAGAGCCTCATAAAGCAGCGAACGTTGATTGTTGAGTGCATCAACTTGGTTGGCTTTAAAATTTTGTTGAGATGCATCAGTATGTTTTTTGGGGATTGGTTCTTTGTAGATTCACCAAAATACACTGATGTTTCATAAAAATGCATTTTGAAACTCAGCCGTTGTTGCAATCACCTTACCTTCATTATTAGTTGCAGACCCAGCTGCGGCTGTATTCTTAAGAGCTCTAATTCGCTCTCTATATTCACAAACGCGTTCTGCTCCTGTTTTAGCTATTTTTCTATTTTTTTTCCGTGCATACTTGTAGGATGAAAATTAATGTTACGGTTATGTTAATAATGTAATGTTAATGTTAATCTAAAGTTAATGTTATTTTCATTATGTTACGTGTTCACTTTTAATAACATTTTGTTAGACTTGTTTCATGTGACTACGTGGCGTAAGGGAATAGATTCCGTCTTATAAGCAACGATGTTCGGGGTTCAATTCTTAGCAGCGGCAATAATTTTTTTTTAATTTTCATATTAATTGAAAACGTTAGCCTAGCGTCACAAAAAATGACCTTGAAATTTCACTCGCCGCCAAAGAAGTTTCACTTCAAAAATTTTAATTGATAATAAAATTCCTGGTAAGAAAGGTTCTGATTGAATTATGGTCATAAAACAATAGTTAGAAGTCACAAAAACTGATTATTTTTTTTCTATGACCTTGATGCAAGTTAAATTTTTTTATAAATTTAATATCAGTTCGAAAAGAGTATTCGAGTGGCACCCGCAGATTTTGTTAAGATTTTTGACGATGGTACCTATAAAAGTACCACATATACTAGTTCGAATGTATTATTATAAGAAAAATAAAATAGAAAAATATTATCAAGACTAATAATACTATGACGCAAATGCGTACAACAAAGGGTTAAAAGTTCACTGGTTACAAATCTGAAATCAGATTTCAAAAATACAAAAAGGTAACCGAATATTACGGACGAAATATGAAAAATTTGATATTTATAAAAAATTTTATATCGCAATTTCTCAAATCTTATGAACAGAAAAACATATTTGTCGTTGCCACTCAAAAAATTACAACACAGATATTTAGGATATTTTTATCGGAATCTATATATATTTTAGGAAAAACTTCTTCAAAGTTTTTAAATGAACATTTAAAAATTAAACAATTAACATTTTCAAATGAATAACCAACATAATGTCAAAAATAAAAAACAATTAGCTAGTAAGGATTTTTCATCAGAAGAAAGATATCGCTAGATGTTATCTTAGTCTCTAGTTAGATAAAGCCAGGTTAAGTCGCTGGTTAATCGTTTAAAATTCGTATGAATTATATAATCAAAATCGATTGGTTTAAGTTATTATATAAAATTTTTTTTTATTTTTGTCTAAATCATGGTCACTAAAAGGTTAATTTAAGATTAATTTAATTGGTTAAATCTTTTTTTTTAATAAACGTAATAAATTAAATTTTCCAAAATCGATTGGTTTAAGTTATTATATAAAATTTTTTTTATTTTTGTCTAAATCATGGTCACTAAAAGGTTAATTCAAGATTAATTTAATTGGTTAAATCTTTTTTTTTAATAAACGTAATAAATTAAATTTTGCGATAAACTTTATATCAAAAAATTTGGTCAATAATGGGTTAAAACATGATCTTCAAAGGGTTAAATTGTCAAAAACTTGCAGCAAATGTATAGATCAACCGAGTTTGATGGAAGGAAAAGTATTTCAGAATTTTGAGCACCCACTTATATGGGGCTGCCCCTGTGTGCCTCGTCGTTAGGCGATTTCATTCACGGGCCAACTTTGATAGCACGTTCCTGGCAGACCATGCGACGTCTATTTCGGCCTTTAGGGGAACTTTCTTATATATCATAAAGTTTTTTAGTAGGGGTAGCTACTCGCTTCCCCCTCGTTTTTCAAATGTCACTTTGGACGATATCGTCCAACGAAGACTGCGCAGGGTTAATATCTTCAAACTCAAACAATATTCTTCCAACTAAATGTTATTTTTAATGGTTAAAAAAAAATGTAACATGAATAACCATTATTTTTTTGTTTATAATATACAGTGAAAGTTAAAAAAAAAAATTTAATAAAAACTAATTTTTTTTCTCACAAAATAAACAACTTGTTTTACAACAAAATCGCGCCCTAACAGAAATCTGAAATTATTCATGTTTTTAAGTCTATTTTAAGTCTATTCATAGTCATTTCATTGGATGACTAACACAAGAAAAAGTATTAGTGGTTTTGAGTCATAGAAGAACTTCCACTCATACTCGTTCAGTAAAAATGTAAGCCTCAAGCTTTGATAATGTTTTCATTTACTATTGTAAAACGCTTACATGTAATTGTAGGATAAGCAAAAGTGAATTCAAGTAAACTAATATTCCTGTTTTAATAAGCTTTTTCCTATTGTGCTCAATTCAACAAATCAATTCGCACTCACGAAATACTTTTACTCCGTGGCTCAGTTAGTAAGCCACTTGTTTATATGATTTGTTGTGATTTGAACAACCCAGGTTCAATTCCCAACCGGAACATTTTTATTTTTATTTATTTTTTATTTTCGTTTGTTAAAATGTAAGCATATATTTATATAAAAAATTGCTGCCATCAAAAATGTTTGTATTCGCCATCACCAGGGATCGATGCCGCGCACCATCGCATATGAGTCGGACACTCTAACACCGTAACGTGCCTAAAGCCTTATGGCTGCTGAACGAACGAATTGAAAATAAAATACATTTATATATATAGAGAGCATCACAACTTTAAACAGTTGCAAAACTATAACCGTTGTTAGCGTTGTTAGCGTTTTCTAAGCAAAACACTTACTTAATGCAAGCCTTTCCAAGCATTTTTGTACATCACTTGCTTTTTGCGTTTTACGCAATCGTTATACAAAGCAACTTGGAAATTTATTACCTAGACAAGTGTTTTTCAAGCGTGTGGTGGATAAGGCTTACTTTTAGTATTGCATGTAAGCTTAATC
The DNA here is from genome assembly GCA_958299015.1 of Tetanocera ferruginea. Classification (NCBI taxonomy): domain Eukaryota; kingdom Metazoa; phylum Arthropoda; class Insecta; order Diptera; family Sciomyzidae; genus Tetanocera; species Tetanocera ferruginea. The sequence continues at coordinate 10,151,427 of OY282641.1, read as the reverse complement.
TAAGCACTATTTCTAAATGGCTGATTGGGAAGTGAATGAACAAGAATTAGTTTTCTGCTGATATGAACCGAGGCAGTGCATAGTTATCTCATTAAGTCAATGGATTTATTGTAATATACCGTAATAACTCACATCACACATAAATACCAAAATTACAGTCATGACTATGAAAAATGTCGGTTATATTTGAAACACATTTGAAACTCATATCTTCTATAGCATATTTTTTTTGTCATGACACTTGTATATACTTAAAATTTGTACTCATAGTATGAAAGTAAATGAAAAAACTTAGCAAAATAATGAATTCTTACTGATAAACATGAAAGTGATGATTTAAAAAAGTGATTAACCATTAAATATATTCCAAAATGAGCCATTTTTTTCCGTTTATCTTTAGCGAATACCCTTATATATACATGTTTCGTGCAAGATGCATTCTAAATGCATTCTTATTGTATCGCTATTGCTGAAATGTGAGTGATAAACCAGTACATAGATTTTTCAATTTTGAGATGTATAACAGGCAGATGTGTCCTTGGACGGATTAATACTACAATATGTGTACCAAGTTGCATGCAATCACTCAACTCCTTTTCCTTATCCTATATTTACGGACAACACACAGAAGGATAGACAAACAGACGGACAGGAATAAAACGACTCACATGGTGAAGTTTTTTTACTTAAAAAATTCTTCTTTAGCACGCACGGTATAGGTCACCCATTTAGCTCTCTAATAAAGCATCTAGATATTGATATTGTTATTATTTCTATTTCCTTTTTTTTTAGTTTCTATACGACTAGTTCGGCATCTCATTGCGCAGATATTTAGGCAAAATATGCAAACAACAAAGAAACAAATATCACAAAAAAATCACTACTTCTCTAAGATAAGGTTATATAGTAAGTCAATACAGCACTAGTTTGTTGAAGAATGCTTATAAATAGTTGTTTTTTTAAGAAAACAGCCTCAGTTGCTTGAAATACATACCGTTGATAAGTTTTGTCATCTCATCAAAAGTTAGTTTTGTTCAAAAAAAGATTTAATATTAAATATAATTAAATTGCTTAATTTTATAGGTTCAAGATGAAAGTGATCTGTTTTACAATTTTTGCGATATGCTGTGCTGTAGTTAAAAGTTTTGAAATGCTGTCGGAAATTATTGAAGGTAAATAATATACATATATTTATTCAGTGTTCACTTAAGTTCAAAACAGTTAGAAAACATATCCTTTAAATTGCAAATATCAATTGAAACAACTTCATTTTAATATATAAATTCTATTTTTTTAAATGTTTTTTAGACTATCCCAACAAATGTAGTGAGAATATCAATAGGAAACCGTTTGTTCAAATTGGTCAGAAGTATTACTTCATTGAGGCCAACATAGAGGTTTGAAAAAATACATTTTAACTGAAAATAAGTGAAAAACTATGATTTATTTTAAACTTTTTGTAATATTAGTTAAACTGGTTTGATGCTGCACATGTTTGTCGCACCATGGATGCTAATTTGTTGACCATTGAGTCAGCAGATGAATTGAATACTATTTATAATTATGTTAGCAATAATAGTTTGCTTCGATACAATTGGATATCAGGAGATGATCAAGGAAAAGAAGCCAAGTCCGTATGGCTTTGGACATCAGGAAATGATCTAGGAAAAGAAGGCAAGTTCGTATGGCTCGGTACTGGAAAACCTATGGAATACAAGAAATGGCATCTTAACAACCCTGATAACGATGACGACAATGAGCACTGCGTACATTTAAAATATGGTGATGACCAATATTATATGAACGATTTGCCGTGTACTGAAATGCTTCACTTCATTTGCGAGGCAAATACGCCGAAAACAGTTGCCATAACAATTTTGTAGATGATTGAATAAAATAGAACATAAGTTTAACGAATTATTTTAACACATAAACAGCAATTTTTTAATGAAAACCGGGGACAAATGAAATTTTGTCTTTAGTTGGGGCCCCAGACAATTTTTTGCTTATGTTATAGAATTATATTTAAGTCATGTATTTTAATATTTTTTGGGTGTTTGTGCGAGTTAAAGCGGCTTGTAGTCTTAAAACTTTAAAACAGTCACAGGTAAGATATAATATTTTAGAATTTTTATCTATAAGTGCCCAAGACATATTTTTTGGTATTTGTTAGTCTACAAGAGATAAAACCTGAGACATTTTGAATAACTTTTTCAAGGGAAAAATTTAAAAAACTAATAATTCAGTTAAATTTTCCATATCCTAAATAAGGTCAACTCTTGGACTCTGCTCTTGGAATTATCTTCGAAATTTTTTAAAAACACCAGAACATTGATATTTTTCATCCCCAATTTTTATACCCAATTTTTGGTATATGGTACATGTGTATTAATAGAATTTTATGGTGAGTTATATTTTTTCATAAAAGGCGTTTATTTTATGTGGAAAAAATAATTACAATTAAATTTTGTTTCTGATTTCAACTTTAAATTATGAAATTATGAACTACATGTTCATGAAAAAATATTATTTCGACCTTTCAAATAAAATGATTTCATACATTTTGATACGATAGTTCAGTTAATTTAGATATTCTTTTTAAAATTAAAACTTACTTAAAAAAAAATAAAGAAATTAAATAAGGAAAAAATAATTTTTTGTGCAACTTCACTAAAAAAAAACCCATTCTTTCTCTATTTTCAATAATAGCAATTTTCTCTTCTTCAAATAAAATTGTTTTCAATAAGAACAAATTTTAAAATTTTCGAAGAAATATGTCTTCACTTGTGGGGAAATGGAAATATTTCATGTCTCTTATAATGATGAGTATTTTTCTGCACAAACAAAAATCTCATTAAAGCATAGTACTCAGTTCGTTTACGTGAAACTAAACTCGAAAAATTAATTTTCTTTTAAAGCCTAGTATTCTGCTCGTTTGCGTGAAATTTCGCACGCAACATTCATTTTTTGTTAAGTGAAAATTCTGACAAATATATTGTTGCGAAGAAATTGCAAAATTTGAGGAAATCATGCTCTATTTATCAAAACAGAGAAAAAAAAAATATATATAAACAAAATAATATACGATAAATGTCAGTTTTTACTTCAAAATAAATAAGCAGTTCAATAAAATTGTCGAGAAAAAATGTTGCAAGAGATATGTTGCGAGCATATTTCACAGCGAAACAGAGTACTACTGTGACGAACATGTTGTGAAAATTTTCAAACATATTTCAAAGCAAGTGTTTTTTGTATGGAACTTTGAGCGAAAGTTCACATTAAACTGAACAGAGTACTACGCTTAAGTGAAAACTCTGAAAAATATATTGTTGCGAAGAAATTGCAAAATTTGAGAAAATCATGCTCTATTTATCAAAATAGAGAAAAATGAATATATATTAAAAAAAAATTTACGACAAATGTCAGTTTTTACTTCAAAATAAATAGGCAGTTCAATAAAATTGTCGAGAAAAAATGTTGCAAGAGATATGTTGCGAGCATATTTCATAGCGGAATAGAGTACTACTTAGACGAACATGTTGTGAAAATTTTCAAGCATATTTCAAAGCTATTGTTTTTTGTATAGAACTTTGAGTGAAATTTCACATTAAACTTAACAGAGTACTAGGCTTTGTAGAGAAAAATTTTTTGAAAATGAAAAGTTTTTCCTATATTTTGATAAAAAAATTCACTACGCGCACTATTTTCTTCAATAAAAACATATCTTTTCTCAAAAATAAAAAATCTTTTTCTCTAAAAACGATATATTTTTATAAATTTCTCTTTTTCATGGAAGCTTTTAATCATTTTTAGGGAATTTTTAGGAGCACATTTAGAGAAAAGCATTCTCAGGAGCAAAGTCTGCCATACAATTTTTCCCTTAATATGATGCCTTTTTTATTCTACTCCTAGAAAAAAGGAGTAGGATCCTTAATTTTATACACACTGATTGTATAAAATTAAATTTTTCATCTTATCTTTAAAGCAATTTCTTGGTCACTGCTTACGAATCTACACTCAGATTTAAGAAATTCTAGACAAAATTTATACAATTATATAATAAAATTTTAAACCAAAAAGATTTGCAGAAGTTTTTCTGGAAATATACTATTTTGGTTCTGAGCAAAATTTCCTAAATATCTGTTTTTATAAATTTAGAAGGATACGGATAAATGTTTATTTTCCGGTACTTAGAAATTGAGCTATTTTGAAATGAAACTGCTTGCAGTTCGATGATTAAAAAATTTTAAATCAGACTTAAAAATATCTGACACAAAATATGTAAAATTAAAACTTTGATAGAAAAAAAGCAATTTGCGTGAGTTCTTACAATTGTTTTATGATCATAACTCAATTAGAACCATTCTTATTAAAAACTTTCTAACCAATTTAAACTTTCCTTCAATTATTATTATTCAAAGAATTATTAATTATATTTTATTGAATAATAATTATATAAACAATACATAAAAATATATATCATTAGAAAAAAAATTTTTTTTTTATGAAAATATAAAAAATTTGCTGTTTGAGTTGAATTGATAATTTGTCTTTACGGTTAAAAAATCTTGGAATTAATTTTAGTCAACCCTGTACTGTATATATGACGACAACGAAATTGTATTAAAACTGAAATCAAATCGTCAATTGTAAACTAGTTTTTTGTCTCGCATGGATTTCAAATTTCACTTCTATCGGTTAAGATTTTAAATTTCGTAAACATTGAAGTACACAATTACAATACCGCACACTATTCTTCATCAATGTTGTTTTTTAATTCTTTCTTGTCGCTGAACACTACCGGTTTGATATATTTCTCATTTAGTTTTTGTAATAAAAACTACATAGCCTAGATGTTTAGCCAAAATGAAGTATTGCGAAAGTGTGATGCGGAAGATTTTTAACGGAATCTTTTCCGCATTGCACTTGCATTCAATGTACTAAATGTGGCCAGATCGGTCAGCGATCGCGGTGGCGTGGGTTTGAATCCCACGACCGACAATTATTTATTTTAGCAATTTTTTTATTAAATTTATCAATTTGAAATATTATTTATAATTTTTAATTTATTTCTTTAATTTTTTCCGGTTTTTTTTAATGAATTAAAGATAAAAGGATTCATAAGATTAACAGAAAAAATTATATTACCTATTTATTTTTAAAATATTTCAATACTTTTGTTACATGTACATATTTTGTAGAAGATTTTTTGTTTTTTTTTTAGGTTTTGGATGATCCAATGAAGCCTTAATTCATAAAAATAAATAAAAACCAATAAGAACATAATTTGAAAAATATCAACAAGGGTAATAATTAGTAAATATATTAAAAAAATTGCTAAAAAAAGTGTCGACAGTCGAATTCGAACCCAGGTCGCCACTATCTTTGCTGGAAAATTCGTTAATTGGCAAAAAATTTAATTTTGTCCGAAAACAATTTTGAAATACATAAAAAATAATTAAAATTAATAAAAAAAAAACAACATAATTAAAAATTGCTGCAAAAATAGTGTCGGTCATGGGATTCGAACCCACGTCGCCACGATCGCTGAAGGCAAAATTCGTTCATTTGCAAAAATCTTTGCCGAAATAAAGAAAAATTATTGCACGGTTGCATTTTTTCTAAAATTATTGCACGGTTGCATGCTAAAAATAGCATTTCTCTCTCTCTCTCTCTCTCTCTCTCTCTCTCGCTCTTGTGACTACACATGTCTTTTGCTTTCGCATTCAATGCATGCACTATGAATTAGTTTGAGGAATCAAACAACGGAATCAAAAAATTTTTAATTTAGCATGGTAAGTAAATTATCGAAATTATTTCGTGTTTGTATGGGTATAAAAATCCCAAAAACAATTTCGTTTAGTTGAAAAACGAATTTATCACAAATTAAAATGAGTTCAAATTTTATTGAAAAATATTATCTTAAAGACTGTCCCAGAAATAACTGTCCTTTTGTTGTTAGGTTATTTATAAAAAAGTGTTACCTCTATAGCAACATATTTGGTACCTTAATAAAGTATAAACATTGCATATGAAAAAAACAATACTCATTAGTAAAATAAATAGCTACTGAAGAGATGTCGTTTCAACAAGAAGAAAAGCGGAAAGCAATTTATTAGGAAGTTGGCGTGTGTGTGAAAACGTGAAACGCGTGAAAGCTTGTGAAAAGGACCATAAAACGATACAAACAGCTTACCCCTTTATCAAAAACGTAAGGTTCTGGGAGAAAAAGTGCTCCAGCACTTTAGCTGCTGTTAACTCAGAACATAGGCACTTCGGTTCGTGATATGGCAGCAAAAGCGGGAACATCGAAATCAAGTGTTCAACGGATTTAAAAATTGTACAATCTAAGGAGCTAAAACTACAAAAAGTACCTGATAGGTCAGAAGAAAAGGACGCCGAAGCCAGGAGGAGGGCTCGAAAACTGTATCGCGATTATCTGCCCAAATTTGATTGCGTTCACTGCGGTTAGAAGGGGTGGAGCATCCTTTAAATTTACCACCGAAAATCATACCAAATTTCCATAGAAATACATGGTGGCCATTTGCAAATTGGCCTTTGAAGTAAGGAATTTGTGACAGATCGTACAATCAACACCGAAATTTACATCAGAGAGTGTCTGGAGTGGCGTTTGCTGCCTTTTACACGTCCGCACCAAGGTTCAGTACTATTTTGGCCTGACCTAGCAACATGTCACTACGCCCAGAGAACGATGGATTGGTACCAAGCCAATAATTTCACTTCGGTATCAAGAGAAGCCAATCCTCCGAATTGCCCCCAACTTCGTCCAAGAGAAAGATATTTGGTTTTAATGAAAAGAGATCTTAAGAAGACCAAACAAACTGCGAAAAACATCGAAATATTTCGACGTAAATGGCGTCGGGCAGACACTAAGGTCAACGAAAGGTTAGTAAAAAACCTAATGAGGACTTTAATCAAAAAGTGCATAATTTTTTTTAAATGTTTTTCTTTCAGTGTAAATAAAATTTTCATTTATTTTGTAATGTTCACTTAATAATAAACTGAAAGAATTAAAAAAAAAAAACATCATTGTTTTTACAATAAAAAAAACAAAAGGACAGTTATTTTTGGGACAGTCTTTATATGTTGTTTATAAGATAAAGTTGGCATTTCGATACATTATAAACCGTGGAGCATTTAAATATGCGGTGGGTTTTTAAATGGAGCTCTCTTGCCCAGGTACTTTAAGTTAAAAATTGCATTGTGTAACATTTTAATTTTTTGTCACATCCTAGAATAGAACAGTGGTTTGGACAACCATCGCATTAGAGGCGCGAGTTCTAACCTCGAGCTAATCTGTTGCTCAAATTTTATTCCCAATTGATTAAATTTAAGTACAGCCCTGACTAAAAGAATTTTTAGTATTTTGAAAAGAATCAATTCTAAAATAAAAGTATTAAAAACTGCATTATTCCAATGATTGTTTGAACATGACTCTAAGATTTTCTACCATTTAGTTATTTTGTATTAAATTTATAAGCTAATGTATTAATATTTACATTTTATTCTCAATTGATTAAATTTAAGTACAGCCTTGACTTAAAAAAATTTCTACTATTTTGAAAAGTATCAATTCTAGTAAAAAAAGTATTAAAACATGCATTAGTACTACGATTGGTTTAAAAAATTATTCCATGCTTTTAAACCGTGTACTCTTTGGTACCTATCGGGGGGAGGGATATGGACCTGGCTGAATGGTACTGAATATATATTCTAATTGATAGGTTATTTATTTTATTTATTGATTTAAAAGCTTTGCATGGTACACTTAGAACTAGGTTCTCTTGTAGTACATGATGTTATAGATAACAACTTCGAAGGCTTTGACCAGAAAAAAAAAAAAAAAAAATGTAATTTTAGTAAAAAAATTATTTGCGATGCTCTTTAACATGCTCTTTAACATGGATGAGCAGATAAATTTTTTTTCTAAAATTAAACAATTTCTTATTTATTTATTTATCGTATGAAAGAAAATAAGAAATTTTATTTTGAATATTTTTTTTTTTTTTCAGACGATGTTTACTCTTGGAATCGTGCGCAATTTGGACCCACCTTTTTTCCGGAGAACCTCGTTACCAGGCCGAGAACTTTCTGAACGGTCCATAAATTCACTTTTTCAAAATTTTATATTTTTTTCAATAAATTAAGCTACCCAAATCAAAAAACGGAACTAAAATATCTTTACTCGTTCTCTTTCCACAATATTTTGAAAAAAGGCTAAAATTTGGCATAGATTACCAGAGGACCCCCTTAAGACACCTCAGAAATTTGATTTTTTTTTTCATAGATAGAATCTATGAAATTCTATCGAAAGATAGAATTTATGATGAAACATTTTTCTTCATCAAACTTCTGTTCTATTCAAAATCTTCTGTTTGGAAAATTTTCTCCCAAAAACAGCAAAAAATTCTTCTAGCTTCTTAACAAAAATACTTTACCAGATAGCAGTTCTCAAGAGTTGAATATAATCTGCACCAAAAGATTTAAAAATTAATTCGAAAAAAGATACGATTAGTCTACTGGTACTTAAAGAATTCAAGCATACTTTTGCCTAAAAACTCAGAAAAAGAATTCAACAACTCTGTGTGCTGGAATTTCCAAGGAAAGCTATTAAGCGTAATTTAAAATATTTTCACCGTATAAACCGTTTAATAACCACTCCCCATTCCATGCCATCTGAGAGCATAAAAAAAAATCTTAAAGACATCCAAGTAAGAAACATAATAAATATCATCAGCACGATCGCGGTCAATTGATCGCATCCAGCGTGTAACACCAGTAGCTGTGCTTCAAGAGTCAAACCCATCAATGTTAAAAACAGAAAAAAAAAACAAAAAAAATAAACATCGAATGAACAAACAACGTTCAAAGCACTGCAGCTCAAAAGTAATGCGATCAGTCAGAACGTCAGTCAGATCAATTGCTCAAAGCATCAAAGCAACGCTGCTGTTGCAGCATTCATCAAGACTTTGATTTCATTTGATGCCTGCTGATGGCAACGAAAGATCGATCGATCGCAACATTTCGATACGAAACGATCTGATACACAAGTCAAGTCGTGATGACATGGCGTAAATAAATTCAATTCGTTGAGCGCGCGCGCGTTTAAACTTAAACTGTATATAACAAACTGACGTTTAATATTTTCCGGATGCCACAACATGTCAATCAAAAAATACAAAGAAAAAGATGTATAAAAAAATTCTGTTAGCTTCACCAAAGAGCCAACAACGTTCAGCGCTTTGATAAGTGAGTGATCATGACTGTGCGTTTGTAAGCATCATAATGTTTTTGTTGTTGTAGTCATTGTTGTTTATAAGCATGTTGCTAGCATGATCAGCAAAATATTATTTTTTTTTATCTTTTTCTTTTAAGAATATTTTTTAAAGTCGCTGTGTTAATGTTGTTATGTTGAACCATAACTAGCGGGCACACATAAATCGCTCACGTTTTTCTGTATTGCGATCCATGCCAACTTTGGGATTTAACAAAAATTTGAACCCACATCAAAAGTAATTTTGCAATATGTTTAAAATGATCATTTGTCGTCTTATAATTAATCTTCTGAAATAGTCTTTTATCTGCGCTCAAAGCAACTTCTGCTAGATGTGCCACTAACTAATGATGCTTTTCACATAAGATTGATCGCTTGTCATTAATCATCTTTATCACCGTCATCAGCATCATCATCTTCATCAGCATCATCGTCAACATCATCATGATCGCCAAACAGCCAACAGCTCAACATCTCGTGTATCTTTCACTCGTCATGCCGCAGCAATTTATTCTTTGCTGCACGTAGCTATAGCTTTGCTATCTACAGATACAGTGCAGACAGTCAGCACTTTCGAAATACTTTAGCGTAGCATCATTACAAACTCATTTCAACTCAATTCATGCTACAATAACAACTGCACTGACACATCCGTCAGCTAATGTACAGCAGAGATAATTGAATAGAAGTCATCACTCTTAAATTTTTTTTTATATATGATTTTTCTTTTTTTCGTACTTGTTACTGCTGCGTTGAATAGAATCAGTCAAGTTGACGTTGTAATGATTTGTAGTGTACCAAAAAATTAATATTGCGCCACTTTTTTTTTCTCAGAAGTTAACTAAGGTTTTGTTGTTAAGCAAATGCTGATAGTGATATTTCTTATAGTTGATGAAAAGATAGCAAAACATATATATATTTTGTGCAAAAAAATACGAATAAACATCTATGAAATTTATTCAAAACCGGATGAAATGGTTTCAAGTTAGATTTAAAAAACAAAATTCTAAGACATACCCAGAGAAGACGGTTTCACCCTGTTTCGGATATGCGGAAACGAACTGCATCGTTAGTTTTGTACATTCTAAACACACTTTAATAAAAATTTTTTGTTTAAAATTGTGCCTCCAAGGTCAAATTTTATGCCCTATTTAACGCTATATTTAACTCATATCTAGTTAGCTTTTCGGGAAAATAACTTTAAAAAACTTGTCCGGCATGTCTCAGCCTTTAACTTTAGTGAATGTACCAAACATTAAAAAATAGGGCTTGTGCACCTTTAATTCAAAATTTCACAATATTTTATGTCTTTTCTGACTTTTTCACAGTTTTTGGATTACAAGTTGCCAAAACTTGCCGAATCGGCATAAATATGGCAAAATAAAAATAAATAAAAAAACACACAAAAACAAAAAAAAACTCACGTACACGTGGCAGAAGTGAAACTTCTTAAAAATTCTTTAAAAAGAATCTATTTTACATTAAATTCTAAAAAAGAATTTAGAGTAAAATAGAGAGAGAAAGTATCTGAGAATGGAATAATACTCTTTTTATTCAATATTTACATTGTTATTGGTTGGTGCTTCAATTTGTAAAACTGATATTAATGGTTTGTGATAACTTAAATATGAAATATATGTCCATGATTCAATATTTTCAAGATATCGAGGAAAAAAATTGCATAGAAAATATGTATCTGTCACCCTGTTGCTTTTTCTTCACACACAAATTTTGTGTGTAGAATTATATGCCTAAATATTTTCGTTCCAAACTTAAAGAAATAAATTTTCCGTGCATACTTTTAGGATGAAAATTAAATGCTTGAAAGACATGGTTTATGTTTGTGATATACTAGATACGGAGCAAAACGCGTTCAATATTAATTAAATTTTGTTTGCCTGTTTATCATGTACCCACACTAAGCCTCTGCACGAGTGCGCTTGAAATGCGTTTCAAGTCAAACAGAGAATATAATTATGTTTGAAGCTGATAAGTGCTCTTTAGTACTCGTCTGTTGTCATGAAATGAGTTGAATAAGCTCTGTTTGACTAACAGAGTTCTGTTAAGCTCTGAACTCTGCACTGTTAGATCTACTGTTGTGGAAAAAACGAGTGCAGAGGTTTAGTCCAGTTTCAAAAAAAAAAAAAAAACATATCTTTCTCCGATAGAAATATTTCTCTATTTATAAATAAATTTTAAATAAATTTTAAATAAAATTTTCTTCAATTAGAATAAATTTTTACATTTTCGAAGAAATATATCTTCACTTGTGGAAAATGGAAATATTTCAATGTCTCTAATAATGATAAGTATTTTTCTCGCACAAAACAATTCTCATTTATAGAGAGAACATTTAATGAAAATGAAAAAAATGTTCCTATATTTTGATAAGAAATTCACAATGAGAAGTAATTTCTTCACTAAAAACAAATATTTTCTCAAAAATAAAAAGTATTTTTCTCTAAAAACGATATATTTTTATTTATTTCTCTTTTTCATAGAAGCTTTTTATCATTTTCAGTGAGTTTTTAGAATCACATTTAGAGAAAAGCATTCTCTGGAGCCACTCTATACCTATTTCTAACTCTATACCATTTTTCTCTATATATGATGCCTTTTTTATCATATTTCGAGACATTTTTTTCTGAGTGCATGTGTCATCGACGAAAATAAATAGGGAAGGGGCAATGTCTGGCTATTCGGCGGTGGACGTTCCATTCCAGCGTTTCAAGGTATGTTTTGACCGACTGCGCAATATCTGGCCGAGCGTTCTTATGTTACAAAATTAACTTGTCGTGCCTTTGGCCATTTTTCAGCTCATAGTACACCTGGTGACCGTGGCATGCAGGTATAGTGTGTAGCTTAGCATGCTCGGAGCCCAAGTTCGATCCCCAGTCGCGGCAAAGGTTTTTTTTCAATAAAAAAAATTGCTGATCGGTCCCCAACTCTCTGCAGACAATGGCAAACCTCAGAGAGTAAATAATGCCATGTAAAACTTCTTGAGAACATGAACTTTAGCCGTTCGGAGTCGGCATAAAACATGTAGGTCCAGTTCTCGGTTAATTGTGTGCAAACGTTTAATAACACACACACAATACAATTGATCATAAGAAACTCGGTCGAAGTCCGTTCAAGGGCTGAAATGGCTAATTTGTTTTTTTTTTTTTTTTTAGGACACCTCGCCCAATTATTCCCATGACCATGAAAGTAATTCACTAGCTTCATCCAGAATTTTTTTAACGAGGGACATGACATTGGCCGTGTTTTTAAATTAATTTTTTCCACTTTTATTTCATTAACTATAATTTTGTATTTTAGTAAATATTCCTAAGATTCTAAGAAAAAAAATTTCATGGAAAAATTCTTACGTGTTCAAGAGTTACAGCCGGATTAGTGAGAGCGCATTTTTATTTTTCTTTGCATTTTTCTTTGTTCACAAACTTTGAACGCGTTTATCACGAAACCATGTTTTTGTACTGGTTGCGGCACTAGCGGCTTTATTTTTTTGACGAAATTAATATTTTTTTTAAATTTTTTTTGAACTTAATTCGCTTTCGTATGACACGAGCTTTTTTTAAATTTTTTTTGATTTTTTATGAATTTTTAAAGTCAATAGGGGTATTTACACTGACTTGGGTAGTTGGGTACGGGTAGATTGAGTACTTTTGATTACTGCGAGCACCCTTAACTGCAATTGAGTACTTTGTAGAAACAGCTGATGAGGTATGAATTATAGCTAGAAAAGAGTTGCCGCCATATTATTCATGTCATTTTATGAAAGCAAAATTTAGGCCATTGTACGGGCGTAAAAAAGTTATTTTATATAGGAGTAATTTTTAACGTGAACTTTGCGGCATTTAATAATTTTTATATGAAAAATTTTAAAATAACTCATTTTAACACATTTGTCTATTTTATTCACTTATAATTTGTTTACTTTGTTTTAGTTTTTTGGTCAATTCAATTATTGCCTACTTTTGGAAAAGGTGGTAACCCATGAAAAAAGTACTCAATCAATCTACCTAAACAAGTCAGGGGGTCAGCTAGTGTAGATTGGTAGATGGGTACTTGGGTAGAATGGCACTTTTACAAAAACAAAATGTATGACATTTGCCAATCTACCCAACTACCCAAGGCAGTGTGAATACCCCTAATATTTTTTTCGAAAAAACACACTTTCCAATTTGGAACATAACCAATAATTTAAAAAAAAGCTGCTGTCATACAATAACCTACTTTTTTAAGATTTATAAAAGTCATTTTTTTCCAGATCGGACAATTTTTGCGACTCCCAGCGCTGCAACCACGAAACCCCGTTTTTTTCTCTGCCGCCAGTTTGGAGCTCTATAAAACCATGTTGGAGTGAAAAATATATTTTTTTTTAATTTTTTTTCTTGTCATTTTTTCAATTCTCTACAATAATAATTTTGGAAAAATATTTGTTTTTGACTGAGTTATGAATTTTTAAAAAAAGGTCTGTTTTCTCTGCCGCAAATGTTTCTCCTTCATGCCATTCGTAGAGATCAATTAAAAATTCATCAATATTGTGTTCTTTGAACTATTCATCAATATTGTGTTCTTTGAACTATTCTTACTGTCCTCGTTTTTGTACATAAATTTTGTGTTATTTATTCACCAAAATAATTAAGTTTTTATTGTTTCCTGTATTTTGTACAGACTTGAATATTCATGTCCTCGTGTATATGATGACTCATGTTATTGGTTACTGGATCAAAATTCATTAATGACATTCATGGAGATCATGTAAAAATTCATAATTATTGTGTATTTTTTTTGGTCTGGTCAATATTTAGTCAGAATTAATTTCTATGACTTGTGAAACGTTTCTATGAAATTGTTTTTTATTTGAATTTTATTTCATAATTATTTCTTTTCTTTTCATATATTTCACTTTTGAAATTTTCATTCCATAATATAATATTTCGTCGACCACTCTTAATATGTTGAATTTTGATTTGTTTTCATTCCATATCATAATAAAAGTCATCCTTTGATAAAATGTATTCAACTTGATAATCATGATTACGATTACTTCTCTTTGCGTTAGCTTTAATTAAATTGTCTAACTTTTAGATGATTTTATCTCTCTCTGTGCATGACAGAATGCTTCCAATTTATTAATAATTTTTCAAATATTGTGGCATTTATATAGCATAGCGCTATAGTATCAAAAATATAATTAATTACCTGTGGGCAAACAAAACTAATGATCACGACTGTGAGCAAATCGCGTTGTTCCTTTGATGTGCTTCAGCATGTCGCTCATTCTAATAATGATTTCGTATCGTTATATTTTTGGGGTGCTTGTACTTGTATGAAGTTTTTGACTGATTAATGATGATCCATGATGGACGCAATACATTATGGAAGCTTGTGTATAGAATGAGCAGAGAACATTTGTTGCCACTGCAAGAACAACAGCAACAACAACAATAACGAAGCTGAAAATAAAAATATATACTTATTAGTACCTATACAAATTTCATTTCATCTTGATGGATACGATGATGAAATTCTTATGGCAAGATAATAAATTAATATGGATGATGTTTAATTTTATGATTTATGTATGCGATGAGTTTCAGTTTGAGTTTTGTATTGGTCTGTTCTTATATATGTATGTATGTAGTTGGGTATGACTGGCCAACACCACCATGTTTTGTGTTTAATGAGATTTCATTATTTCTGGTTTTAGGTTTTTGTTTTGTTTTGTGTTTTTTTTTTTTCTGTGTACCATTTTTGCGAAGCACAGTAATAAATCAGTTTCTGCATGAAAATTAATGACCGCCAACTGAGTGAGCCCAGAGCACACTAAATAAATATGCACGTACAACGTATAACGTATATTTTCGTAATAATTACGATTTATGAATGCATTTTTCATCGTTCAATTGATGTGATGCGTTCAACTGACGCCATTGACGCCTTCTCTATGGCGCTGGACTCTATGCTTGGTCTTGTGGCAAGTCATCAACATGATTTTGTGCTATTTTTACACAAACCTGACAAATGATGTGGATTTTGTTGGTGTTCTTTTTTAAGGTTTTTTTTTTGTTTGAAAGAATTATCGAAAAATTGATTAACGGCAACGATTTGTTAATCAAATTTGTTTCAAGCTAAAATTGCTGATGGCTCTGCCTTTATTGTTGTGGAGCAAAAAAACAAATATATATACTTATATCATGGATGGAAGATTTGGTTGGAACGGCTGCAATGCAATAGGCGCAGGCATTCCATATTGAAAACTATGTTCAAAGGAAAAACAATAAAATATCTCAAATCCGCGAACTTTATGTTAAGGATTTTTTACAGAAAAAACTGATATAATGATTTTTTTTTTAAAATCACTCTTCCTTAAAAAAATAAAGTATTAATAAAAATAAACACAAAATAAGCAAACCGTGGCATGCAGGTTAAGTGTGTGGCTTAGCATGCCCGGAGCCCGAGTTTGATCCCCAGTCACGGCAAAAGTTTTTTCAATAAACAAATTTTTCTGATCGGTCACCACCTCACGTTTCAAGGGCTGAAATGGCCAACTTTTTTTTTTTAAATATGCAAACGGTTTGTTTTAATCTTAAGCTCTAGTTTCTCGCGCATATGTTTTTAGATGTCACTCGCAGAATGTTTCATGCAAAAGAGTCTTCTAAAATAAATCTTCTAAAATAAAAATAATATCGTATATATTAAAATCTCGTGTTAGTGCTTGATTTCCTACGAAACAGCTGGACCGATTTGAATGAAATTTTGTTTGTGCATTTGGTAGATATGAGAATAGGTCGTAAAGTATGTTTTACTCTCCTATACGCGAGGGGTGTGGCACTTTTTCAAGCACAAACATTTTTGTTTTAACTTTCTTCCCATCCCAGTAAACATTTTGACTCTTAAAAGACTCTTTCAAGACTCATATAAATGAGGGTTTATCATCATAATGCGCTCAAAAAAGACTCTTTTATGAGTACATTTTCGTATGTTGTGGGCCCCAAAATATGATTCATAAATGTGATTGTTTTATGAGTCTTTTTGGACTCATAGTAATGATGATTTTAAGACTCATATTTGATACTCTTTTAAGACTCATATTGCGTACTCTTTTAAGACTCATATTTAGTTCTCTTTTAAGATTCATATTTAATACTCTTTTAAGACTCATATAAAAAGTCTTTTGCAATATTTGTTGTAGTTAAATTTTAATGCATGTATATCGCCACAAACAAACAATTCTCCGAAAAGCGTAGCCAGGTATATCCATAATTGACAGTGACAAAGTTTAATAAAATTTTTTTAAAATATATTCGATTAAATTCTTATTTATTCATTCGATATGGTGCGTTTGCAATTATCTGATTCTATTCTCCCATGAAACACTCATATATAAGACTCTTTTATGAGTCTTCTTTATGATAACGCATATATCAATCAAAATATGATTCTTTTATGAGTCTTTTTTATGAATTCATTTTACCGTCATATTAAAGACTCTTTAATGAGTGTCTTTTATGAGTACTCATAAGGCAAATACAAAAATGACTCTTTTATGAGTCTTATTTTTGAACAATCATTTAATAGTCATATCAAAGACTCTTTCATGAGTCCTTTTAATGAGTCATCATAAAACATGCATAAAAAACACTCTTTTTAGAGTAATTTTTTGGATAGCCTCATAAAATGTTTGTAGGGATGTGTCATACATTAACGAAACTCAGCACACACTAACTATGTAAGTCGTGCCCTTCGACTAGCAAAATTTACCAATCTTTGAAAAGGGAGGCATAGCACCGCCCATACCATTCAATTTTTGATTTTTGAATAAATTTGGAAATACATGTACAACAATGAAATTCGGCATGAAGTAACTTATTGGTCAGATCTTTCATTTATAAAACTGACACGGGTAGTGGAAAAAGGAGCAAAGAGCCGCCCAAACAATTAAAATTTTCGATATAGAATAGCTAAGGAAGTAAAAGGCACAGAACACTTTTACTCAGAATGAAGTTACTATTTGGTGTTGGCCTGCTACTGGAAAACTAGAACAGGCATTGCACAAGAGATCACAGATCAAGAAACTTGATTTGGAGTTACTATTTGGTGATATCCTACCACTGCGAAATACTAAAAAATCTAGAACGGATAAAAGACAAGGAGTGTGGCTTCGCAATTAAAAAAGAATTTTTATGGGTACCAGCTAGTATTCTTGTCATGTTCTCAGGGTTTTTGCTTTTGTGTATTTTATACATTGCTATCATGAATAATTCATGTGACTCATGTAATTTGTTAATGCAATTCTGGCAGATCATGTAAAAATTTATAATTTTTGTGTACTTCTTTAGTTCAGTTAACGTCTCTAATAATCATAACTCAAACAATTAACTGACTGATTTCTCTAACAACTATTTTTTGGTTCTCTTTTCAGCCCCGAATAATATATATAATCAACTTATGCCAACTCCATTGTACCCTACCCATTTTCTTGTCTAAATTGGCTGTTTGGCTAAATTATTTCGGCAGACCAAAGTGCATGTCAATGTTAACTAATAAAATTTCCAATTCCAAAGGCAACCCAGTCAAGAGTCATAAACACTCTTCATGCTAGAGCAAGTCCGAGATCATGTAGCAACCACGTACAAACATTCAACTGAAAATCTCTACTAAAACTTAACTAATAGCGGATATGCTGTGGAGCTTGAAGTCGCTTGAAGCTGCTGAAGGCTATAACTAAAATGGCAGACAGAGAGTGAGTTGCACACAGAGCATTTTCAGAGTATTTTGTACAATTCACAATTTAACAATCTAATAAATATTACTTACCTTCCTTTTCGGCCTGCTTTGCCACCCAGAGAATTTTGTTTTTTTTTTGTCCCTACATTATTAGTCTTTTTGTTGTTAAAATGTTAGAAAGAAATGCTTTGGTTACCCAATAGGCAATTAAGCCAGCGCTCTTCAAACGAAGGCCTGCATTGACTGCTACTTTTGAAGACCAAACACATCCTTTCCTCGCTGCTCTTATGAGCCCTTCTTGAAGGCCTTCTTTTTCTGCACAAAAGGCAGCACAACAAACTTTTTTTCCCTTCAAAGACTAACTTTTCATATACTTCAGGGCAACTTTTTCGTTTAAAGTCAAAATATATATCAGTTTAAAAATATGGCCCTTCTTACTGCTGTATCAAACTTAGTAGATTGAAATTAATCTGACATAAAAAAACATAGGAGAGAAAATAAAATAATAGAATTTATAAAAAAAAGAAAAAGGTTTAAAAGAAAAAAATATTTTTTTTCAATACTGTTTGTTGACCCCTTCTTTTAGCCGTTCTTAAGAAGTGCTTCTATCAGGCCTCTTTTGAGCTATCGGAGCGGAAGGCCTGCGAAATTTTCCCACTTCATATAAAAAGAAAGTGTAATTGTATATGAGTGCGGCAGTACTACAAAATCCACAGAAAGGCCTGCTAGCACCCAATAGGCAATTAAACCAGCGCTCTTCATACGAAGGCCTGCATTGACTGCTTCTTTTGAAGACTAAACACATCCGTTCCTCGCTGCTCTTATGAGCACTTCTTGAAGGCCTTCCTTTTCTGCACAAAAGGCAGCACAACAAATTTGTTTTCCCTACAAAGACTGACTTTTCATATACTTCAGGGCAACTTTTTCGTTAAAAGTTAGAATATATATCAGTTTAAAAATATGACGCAATAATGGCCCTTCTTACTGCTATATCAAAGATTATAGATTGAAATTAATATAACTTAAAAAAACAAAGGAGAGAAGATAAAATCATAGAATATATAAATAAATAGAAAAAGGTGTAAAAGAAAAAAATATTTTTTCAACACTTTTTGTTTACCACTACTTTTAGCCATTCTAAAGAAGTGCTTCTATCAGGCCTCTTTTGAGCTATCGGAGCGGAAGGCCTGCGAAATTTTCCCACTTCATATAAAAAAGAAAGTGTAATTGTATATGAGTGCGGCACTAATATGAAATCCACAGAAAGGCTTGCTAGCAGCGCTGTCATTGTCTACTGGGTATGCTTTCGCACTCACTCATTCTCCGGTGTTGTTATTGCTTTCATTACTTACTCTTTTTCTTGTGCTGCTATTTTTACTGCTTTTAGAGCTCAACTCAATTTATGTTCTCGCATCCTAGGAAAAATGCGAAAAATCGAGAAAATAGAGCGATATCCTGGCTGTACGAAATAAATCAAAGGTTGCTCTAACAATTTGCTGCTTGTGTTGTTGTTTTTAGTGTTGTTGCTGTGCTTGGCAAACGTCAGTTTCAAACATCAGAAAGGAGGAGCGGTGCGGAGCTTTGCAGACAGACAGAACATGGATTCCTCCAAAGAAGAACCAACACCAAATAGAGCAACAAACAGGATCAAGGGTTGATAACATGATAGCTTTATAGTTGTTTTTTTTTTCTGAAAATAGTGTAAGGGTTATGTTTGGGGCATTTTAAGCTCCCTTAGCTGATGCTGCTGCTGCTGGCGCTTCTGCTTCTGTAGCTGCTGTTGTTGGTGCTGCCATCTGTCGGATGTGTTCTGACATAAATTGCTTCAGCTGACAACAATACTTTACCATAGCGTTTTCTGTGCATGTGTGTGTGTGTGTGTGTGTGTGTGTATAGTCTGTCTCTGAGTGTTTGAGTGCAATTGTAAAGATGTCTATCTACACTCAAAGAAAAATGTTGAACATTAATTTTCAATATTTTTTCAAAAATCATGTTTTTAATGTCAAAATCGTTAAAACAGTTGAAAACATACAAAACTTTCAAACTTCAATGCAGAGAATAATTGACTCTTATCTTATCAACTATTCTTGCTGCCCTTGTATTTGTGCATAAATTATATGAAATTTTGTCCCCAAACTCATAATGTAGTTCACGTTTCCTTTGTATATAAACATGAGATTCATGCATTTTCGTCATTTATCTCATGAACAGATCTTGTTCTTGTATTTTAACATGAATTTTATACACAAAAATGTTCCCGTTGCATTTTTTTTTAACTTTTATGAAATTTTTGATTGGTTTAACCCGTGGCGTACAGGTTAAGTGTGTGGCTTAGCACGCTCGGAGCCCGAGTTCGATTCCCAGTCGCAGCGAAAAGTTTTTTCATTAAAAAAATTGTTCTGATCGGTCACCACCTCTCTGCAGACAATGGCAAACCTCAGAGAGTAAATAATGCCATGCAAAGCTTCTTGAGAACATGAACTTTAGCCGTTCGGAGTCGGCATAAACATGTAGGTCCACTTCTCGGTCAATTGTGTGCTGCAAACATTTAATAACACACACAACACAATTGATCATAAGAAGCTCGGTCAAAGTCCTTTCAAGGGCTGAAATGGCCAATTTTTTTTTTTTTTTTATATCTGTTAGACACCTTTTATAAACACCAGGCTTATTAAATAATCATGTTCTCGTATTTTTAAACTTTAAATACTAGGTTTCTGAAATATTCATGTTCTCATGTTTTTATCTTAAGTGTATATTGTACATTGACATTGACAATAGTTCATGTGAATCACCAAAATGGTTACAGGACCAAAATTTTCATGAATGCGATTCATGAAGATCATGTAAAAATTCATAATTATTGTTTAGTGTTTTGGTTCAGTCTAATTTTTTTATAAAATATCGACGATTTTGCACATTTTGGGGGGAAAATAAAATTTTTGAAAAGAAAACAAATCGAACTTAATGAAATTTTATCATTTTTTTGGAAGTTGAGTGTGCTGGCGTTCGAGTCTAGAACTCGATTGACCTGGGTTCAATCCTCGTCAAGAAAACCAAAGATTTTTTTTTAAATTAATTTTTTAAGTAAAACTTATTTTGACGGTTATTTTTGACGAAGCAATTAATGAAACAGAATTAGAGTTTCAAAAATTAAATTAAAATTTTTGATACTTACACAGTCAGGATTCGAACCCACGTCTTCCGCATGACAGTCTAGCACGCGCCCATTTAGCTATTTTGAGATATTATGTAGAATAAATTTTTGCTTAAATTACAAATTTGTGTGTCATAAGAATTGGACCTTTTTTTCTACAAATGAAGTTTTCAGTTGAACAAAACAAAGTTTTCGGTTACCGTAATTTCAAAAAACACTTATATCAATGGCAAACAAAATTAATTTCTTGCAACCAAGTAACACGTTTCCCGCAATTGAATATTATTCTCATAACTGTTCAAACGTTTCCAAAAATTACTTTAAGCCCGACAAACGAAGTTCGTTTGCAGCAAACTGGCGATAAACGTTTTTTTTTCTTTGCGTGTACCAAAAAAAAAAGTTCACCGTGCACCATCCAATCTGAAGAATTTTTAGAATGCAATTTCGGAAATAAAATTTTTTGTATTTTTCATCATATTTTCGGCATTGACAGTCCGATCAAGGAAATCTATTTTTTTTTATACTCCATAGGCCATTGCTCTCGAGTACCTCTCTAGTACTTACCCACCAAATCTAGCATTTAACATTGTATTGTACCTCTTAAATGTCAAAAAAATTAAAGCTCGACAAAAAAGCATTAAATTTGTCCTAGGAAGTATTTCGATTACTTCACTTCAGTAAATTCTTGAAAATATTTTTTTCCCCCTTTACTTAGGGCCCATATCTTAAATTATTCGTCATATGTTTGGTACTTACAGTCAGATATTAAAATATGACTAGTATTGCCTGGAGTGAAAATTTGATCAATTTTTTGTTTGCCTATTTATAATTATTTAAATTCGACCAATATCTTTTAGCCTATTTATAATAACCGACATTCGACCAATTTTTTTTTGTGCCTATTAATTACTTCTAGAGTTCGACAGTGGCCGAAATTCGACCTTTTCACTTACATCTGAACCAACTGAGAGTTCGATACAAAATTAATGTGTAAAACAATTTTTTAATAAAAGTTTGGCAAAAAAATATTTTAAAAATAGTTGGTGTCTTCATTTTTCACACTCTGATCCTTTAAAAAAAAAAACTTTATCAAAATCGGTTGAGAAACACGTGAGAAAATGGTTCTTAAGGGGCGACATGACATTGGCCGTTTTTTTAAATCGACTTTTTTTTATAATTTTGTATTTTAGTAAATATTCTTAAAATTCTAAGAAAAAAATTTCATGTATAAATTCCAACGGGTTCAAAAATTGCAGCCGGATTAAAAGCGAATTTTTAATTTTAAACTTTTTTTTCTTTGTTCACTAACTTTGAACGCGTTTATCTCGAAACCATGTTTTTCGTACTGGTTGCGGCACTAGCGGGTTCATTTTTAAACGAAGTTTTTTGTTAGTTTTTTTTTTTTATTTTTCTAAACTTGATGCGCTTTCATATGACACTAGCTTTTTTTAAATTTTTGTCGATTTTTTATGAATTTTTAAAGACACTATTTTTTTCGAAAAAACACACTTTCAAATTTGGAACATCACCAAAAATTAAAACAAAATTTAAAAAAAACTCCTATCATACGATAACTTTTTTTGTTAATACTTAAAAATGTAATTTTTTTTTCCAGATCAGACAATTTTTGCGACTCCCAGCGCTGCAACCACGAGGATCCCTTTTTTTCTCTGCCGCCAGTTTGGAGCTCTATAAAACCATGTTGGAGTGAAAAATATATTTTTTTGAATTTTTTTCTTGTAATTTGTTCAATTCTCTACAATAATAAAAAAATTTTGGAAAAATGTTTGTTTTTGACTGAATTTTGAGTTTTAAAAAAAGGTCTCTCTTCTCTGCCGCGAATGTTATGTCCCTCCTTAAGAAAATTTATTAAAAATACTGTTGGCCAGAACTTCACATTGATTGTTACCACAGTTGAAAGAACATTTAACAAATTTTTAAAAATAATAAGAAAAATTAAAAAACCGTTCAATTTTGACCAAGATATTGACATGGAAAGTCGAATTTTTGAATTAAGAACACATTTTTTCACAAATTTCACTTTTGATGAATGAATAAAACTAAATTTTTTGAAGAAATTTTTACTTTTGTAAAAAACTCAAATTCGAACAACTCAAGAACTCTCTCCCAACCAGTGGCGTAGGTATGGTAGGCACAGGTCCGGACCCCCATCCCCCCCAGAGCCATGAGCCAAAAATAAAAGTTGTTGTCAAATGATTCTATTAAGTTAAGTTGTCATTTAAGATAGGTTTTATGATAACTTTGTCAAAAAAAAAATTACAGATTTTTTTATAAATTTGTTTAATGGAACATTGAAATAAATATGAGTTTTTATCTCTTATAGATGATATCTTAAATTTTATCTTAATAGATTTTGGTTAAACTGAACAGAAAAACCAGTGCTTTAAATATACGTGATAACATTTCACCTACAAATATTTTTCATGAACTGAGTTGAAATGAAATTAAAAGTACACTGAAAAGAAAAAAATACTTTAAAATTAAACAATAAATTTTGAACTTGGAATTTAATGCAAGCACAACTGTTTTTGTTTTTGAAATTTAAACCAAATTTTCTGTTTTTAAAACAAGTTTTTAAATATTTTTTTGTTATTGCAAAGAAATAATAAAAGAAAATTATAAAAAAAAAAAATTTATAGTTGAAAATTAAACACGCTGGATTTGAATTTTGTTTTAGAGAAACGCAAAAAACACGTTAAATTTGTGTTTTAAAATTTTTTGTTTAATTTTAAAGTGTGTTTTTTCCTCACTCAAATTGACTTAAATTTTAAAAAAAATTTAATTTGACCTTTTAACAAACCGGCATATAAAGATTAAAAGTGGGAACCAAAAAATCGTTTCATGTGTGAGTTGAGTAATTTTTATGGTAAAACTCAAAAGCGACCAGATCAAGTTTATTTTTGCAGATCTAACAAGTATGTCTGTATTTAACTTAGCGTATTACAGGTCATTACTTATTTTTGACCCCTTCCAGTACCAAAAGCTATCTACGGCACTGCTCCCAACCAATTCATTTCATATTGATCAAAGAGCGGATCAAACTGAATAGGTTTGACCGCAGAAACCCTTGATTCAAAACTAGAAAAAAGTCGATATATGATCAATTTCTTTTATAACGAGTTCGATGTCTCTGCAAATTAAAAAACGTTAAAAAGGTACAAAAAAAAAAAACAAATTAGCCATTTCAGCCCTTGAAAGGACTTTGACCGAGCTTCTTATGATCAATTATGTTGTGTGTGTTATTAATTTGTTGCACACAATTGACCAAGAATTGGACCTACATGTTTTATGCCCACTCCAAACGGCTTAAGTTCATGTTCTCAAGAAGCTTTACATGTCATTATTTACTCTCTGAGGTTTGCCATTGTCTGCAGAGAGGTGGTGACCGATCAGAAAAATTGTTTAACTGAAAAAAAATTTCGTCGCGACTGGGGATCGAACTCGGGCTCCGAGCATGCTAAGCCACATACTTAGTCTGCATGCCACGGTCACATTAGCCACATTTTCAACTTCCTTCATATATTTTGGTGTTAATTGATTAAATTCTTTTTAAATTTTTGCCAAGAGAAGCGGAAATGTCATCATATCTATACGATTTTTTTCTTTTGAGTGTGCTTGGACCAGGTTGCTGTCTATCGTCTGCTTGTCTAAAGGAAAAAATTAATATTAAAATGGAAGAGCATGCCAGGGCAAAGGACATTTCCAATTTATTTACGCTCATAGGCACTCTGTCTCCGTTTTGCCATCGCTATGCTTGTTTTTGGTGTGTGTCTATTTGTGTGTGTATGTGTGTATGTGCTTATTTGCTTGACAGTGTGCTAGTCAGGGTGTCTGTCTGTCTGGCTATGTTTGTGCCATGCTTGGTGCTGCAGCATTTTGACAGCAACACGACGCGCTATGCTTGTCATGGAGTAGCTAGCGTTGAAAGGTGTGAAAATGAAAATTTAGTGTTAGCGCCAAGATTTATGCTTTGTAATTTTTTGTTCCAAGCACACATACAAACCAACGCACCATACAAAAGTGACATTTTTTGCAGTAGACTAACAATTAGTTTGTCCACGAATATAAATAAAAGTGAAATGAGTTGCACATATTTTATTGGCAACATCATTTTCTTTTAAACAGCAATAGCGGGCTGTCTCTGTAGAGCAACATTGACACATATAGTTACTTTGCCTTCGAGAAGCCAAGATTTATGAACAACTCTAAAAGATGTAATTTATTTATTTTGACTACAATTTGTTTAGCAAAATAATTGGAAATCAGGATGTGGTGACAAAATTGTTTACTACAATTGTTTTCTCCATTACGCGATTTTGACAATGACAAGTTCTTATTGGAGTTCTTACTCTAATGTTGACTTACTTAATGGCAAATTGTAATTTTAAGCCGCCTTTTAGACACATATCTCCTTATTATGTTCTCTAATACAAGTCCAAATTTGACAAAAATCGGTTGCTTAGAATAAGCCTTTTATTCTCTGCACGCTAAATTATGAAAAATAAAACTAACGACATCAAGTTTGAACATTGTTCAAAAAATATTTCACCAGCCAAGAACAAAAGCTCAATGTTGACATCCAACAGTGCCACTCACTACACGTTATCGTAGTGCACGCACTTTGCACTCTACGACATCTCATTTTCTCAAATATTTATTTAACACACTATCTTCCCCCACCACAACCCACCATTCCCTTTGATTTTTCATGTTAGCACAATTTATTAAAGGAGGTGCTTGAATTGCCTGCATCTCATCCTTGCACCATGTGTTCAAGAATACATGATAACTCTGCTTCTTGGGTGAGTCCTGCTCGAGGGTCGGTGTGGGTCATACACTACAGTGCAGTTTTGAGCCAGTGAATGACTAAGTGTACCAGTAAATATTAACTGGAACAAATAGATTTTTTGTTTACGTTTGAGTTTCAGTCCACTGCAGTAACATAGCATAGCGCTACCAACAAGAAAGAGGAATGAAATGAAGACAAGGTTGCTGCAGAAGTGGTTGCTGCAGAAGTGTGCAATGAAACAGGATAGCGCAGCACAGCATGTAAGCAGGCTTGCACAGGAAACGGAAAATGCATTGCAAGATATTGTAGTTGTTCTTGCTGCTGTAGTTGTTGTTGTTGTTGTTGCAGCTTTATTATGAGAGCAAATAACATTTTGATGTTGAAGCTTAAACAAGCTTACACAACGCACTTGAACTAATAATACACACATACACACACATAAACTGGACCTGCTGCTGCTGCATCCTGCAGCTAAGTAATAGAAAATGCTAACTTAAGTCAAGCTAACATGGCGGCATTGGCAGTCAAGCAATATACCGAAAATAATAGAAGTTCTACACAGAGAAAAATCATGTTTGAGGTAAACAAAATATGTTTGTAAATGACATTGCATGGTTGCAATGGTTTGTTTAAAATTAGCAGCAATTTGTTCTGACTGAAAGAAAATATATTTGATGACAACTAAATTATGAGAGCATTCAAGAAAAAGTTCATTAAAAATGTGCTTAAATCTTTAGAATGTTTAAATGTACAGTTTGAATAAAGTTTTTCTTTATTTATTGTTTGGTTTTAGCAACAATTTGTTCAGGTACAAACGAAATATTTTCACAAATATTATTCTAAATAAATCTTGTTTGAATACGAACATATTTTGTTTGAAATTAAATGACAGAAAAGAGAGCAACATGCTTATAATTTTTGACTGCAAGCAATTTGTGTTTGCATCTAAAAATCAAATATTTTCAACAAATGATAGAAACAAGACAAGAGAGAAATATGTTAGCCACTAACATAATGTGTTTGCGCTTGAACAATAAATGTTTAATTTGAACTTCTCTCTAATTCAAGAGAACATTTCATGAGCAGAACAGTATAGAGCAGAGCACGGAATGTTATACAGCGCATTGAACAACCAGTGTTGCCAGTCTAGCCTTTTTGAGGCCAAATCTAGACTTTTTTTGTCGCCTTGCTTCGAAAAGTACCATCTAGCCTCTAGCCTTTTTTTAACCTTTTCTTTTTTGTTTTTTTCTAGCCTTTTTTTAATATATTGCTTAAAGATGCTTTACCACATTTTTTGACGTTTTTATTCCCTAAACCTGAAAGGTCAGGGTATATTAACTTTGTGCAAACGTTTGTAACGCATAGAACGAAGCGAGTCCGGTATAGAAAAGTATATATATTCTTGATCAGCGTCACCACGTGAGTCGAGCTATCCATGTCCGTCCGTTCGTCCGTCCGTCCGACCGTCCGTTCGTCTGTCCGTCTGTGTGTTGTCCGTATACACAGGATAAGAAGAAGGAGTTGAGAGAATTGGATGAAACTTGGTACACATGGTCACATGAACCAAAGAATCTGCACTATTGAATATTTTTGGAATCCGCCCACGGACACGCCTACTTCCCATACAACGCAAAAATTGAAAACTGCATAACTCAGCTCATAATTAGCCTACAACAATAAAATTTAGTATGTATGTGTTTTATACAAACACAAAGATTTTTTCGAAAAATGGACGTCATCCGCTCACGGACACGCCCACCTCCCATACAACCCAAAAATTGAAAACGCAATAAATAAGCCTCTGTTTAACCTACAGAGCTAAAATTTGGCACATATGTTTTTTGTAACAAAACAAAGATGGTTTTGAAAAGTGGACATCATCCGCCCACGGACACGCCTACCTCTCATACAACGCGAAAATTGAAAACTGCATAACTCAGCTCAGAATTAGCCTACAACAATAAAATTTGATATGTATGTGTTTTATACAAACACAAAGATTTTTTTTGAAAAATGGACGTCATCCGCTCACGGACACGCCCACCTCCCATACAACCCAAATATTGAAAACGCAATAAATAAGCCTCTGTTTAACCTACAGAGCTAAAATTTAGCACGAATGTTTTTTATGACAAGACAAAGATGGTTTTGAAAAATGGACGTCATCCGCTCACTGACACGCCTACCTCCCATACAACCCAAAAAGTTTTAAACTCAATAAATAAGGTTATGTTTGTCACAGAGAAATTAAATTTGGTATGCATGTATTTTATACCAAAACTAAGGTGTGTTCAAAAATTGGAAGTAATCCGTCCATGAACACGCCCACCTCCCAAAGCGAAAGCACAACAAAGGCATTAACTGTGAGCTACAAGAATAAAACTTGGTATGTGTAAATTTTTCATCAACATTTAAATGCATATAAAATATAGGATACATCCGCCCACGGACACGCCCATTTTCAATAATATCATTATTTTTTTTTTTGGGAAAGGAGGTTTAGGGTATTTCATAGTCGGCCTAGACCGACTTTAGACTTTCTTTACTTGTTTTACTTTAATATAGGACAAAGCAAGAAATTTCAATAATACTAAACTTAATATATATATATATATATATAAAAGATATAAACTTAAAAAGTGTAGAGGTTCAACGTTTTTTTACTAACCGAAGCAAGCACTTGAATAAATAATACATATTTTGAAGATTAAAATAATGAATTTGTTTTTGTTAATTGTTTTTATTTTAAAAGCTTGTTGGTGCTTTTTTTCAACTAGCGATCATAGCGTGTTTCATTTAATATCTCTCTAAAAACAATTCTAAAAATTATTTCCACACTCGATCAACAATTCAAAGCGTTCTCTTTATTTCCAAATTTCGATCCGCTACGATTTCGCTTGAGTGTTTCTATTTGACATAAAAAAAAATAAGGATTAATTTCTCAATTTGACTTACAAAGAGAGTCAACTAGAATATCCAGAAATATAGGAAAACAACTCGCGTGTAGCAACTTACACGTGGCAGAAGTGAAACTTCTTAAAAAGTAAAGAATAAGAGAGATTTTAGTTTAAAATAGAGATAGAAAGTATCTGAAAAGAAATGAAATAATATTCTGGTTATTCAATATTTACATAGTTATTGGTTGGTGCTTTAATTTTTAATACTGTTATAAATGGTTAGTAATAGCTAAAATATGAAATATAACTATGTCCGTGATTCAATATTTTCAAGATATCGAGGAAAAAATTGCATCCAAAATATGTATCTGTCACCCTGCTGCTTTTTATCCACACAAAAATTTCGCGTGTAGAATTATATGTAAAGAAATAAAATTTCCGTGCATACTTTTAGGATGCAAATTAAATGCTTGAAAAACATGGTTTGTGTTTGTGAAATACTGGATATGGAGAAATACGCGTTCAATTTTAAATACATTTTGTTTGCCTGTTTATCATGTGCCCACACTCAGAAAAAAAACACATATCTTTCTCCGATAAAAAATTTTGCTATTTTCGATAATAGCAATTTTCTCTTTTTCAAATAAAATTTTCTTCAATTAGAATAAATTTTCACAATTTCGAAGAAATATTTCTTCACTTGTGGAAAATGGAAATACTTCAATATCTCTAATAGTGATAAGTATTTTTCATGCACAAAAAAATGCTCATTTAAAGAGACAAATTTATTGAAAATGAAAAAATGTTCCTATATTTTGAGAAAAAATTCACTATGTGAAGTATTTTTTTCAATAAAAACAAATATTTTCTCAAAAATAAAAAATATTTTTCTCTAAATACGATTTATTTTTATGTATTTGTCTTTTTCATAGAAGCTTTTTATCATTTTTAGAGAATTTTTAGGATCACATTTAGAGAAAGCATTCTCTGAAGCAAATTCTAAAACAATTTTCTCTAAATATGATGTCTTTTTTATCATATTCCGAGAAACTTTTTGTGAGTGTATGTGGCATAATGGTAGCGCTTCTGACTTTAATTCGATGCTCAGTTGCGACATCTGGGGTTCAATTCGCGCTTGCAGCAATAATTTTTATATGGAAATTTTCATAAAGCATTATTTATAAGCTTCACGAATAAAGTGAGTTAGAAATTTCACTCACCGCCAAAGAAGTTTCACTTCAAAAATTATATAAAAGTTTTTTGCTGCAGCGAAAAAGGCATGCAACTGTGACAACGAATTTTTTTTCGAGAAAAGGCTGCACAAATTCACTCTTAATGTTATAGAAAATAAACATTTACTGCAAGCAAAGCAGTAAAATGGGTCAGTAGATTTAAAAAAAGATGTGATTTTCGCCACCTAAAAGTGGTTCAAGAAAAGCTATCAACAGACTTTATCTATCTATCAACAGAATATATTGCCGGCCCTTTATTCAGATCAATCTGAGTTATTCTGAAAATTACTTCCTGATCGAACGTTGATGTCTGTCACAGAAAAAACTGCTGCAAGGAAAAAAGTCCAAAGAGAGGGTAACTTTACTTGCGTGTACAAACGGCAATGGCACACATAAGCTTAAATAAGCTTAAAATTATGGTCGTTGGAAAAGCAGAACATCCCAGAGCAACTACGTACCGACTTTCCAGTTAAACACTTCTTGACGAAAAATGCATGGATGACTACAACTCTTTTCGTAAAATGGTTCGACGAGTCGTTTGTCACACAAGTAAGGCCCATGCCTCCAGCACGTATCTGTCTAACTGCCTGGAAAATTGTTCATACTTTTAATATTAACAACATATGTATTTTGATTTAAGGCATTGCACCATATCTCTCTCATTGTTTAATTATTAAAATCTGCATATTTGCCAAATTTTCTTTTTCTTACTGTGTAGCTCGCTGCTGTTGTTGCCATGACAACACTAATCGCCGCACTTTCTGACAGTTCGTCCACACGTCTGTCCGTCTTTCTCTATCTCTTTCTCACTCTCTATTTAGCTATACTTCCGACAGTCTGTTGATAACTCCCAGCAGGCGGCGCTTTTCTGTTGCTGCAAGTGTCAAAAGCAAAACTAAATCTATTGTCGACAGGACTTCACTTCAATTCATTCACTCGCTGCTGTTCACTCTGCACTTCGGTAATCTTTTGTTGGCAATTGTCGAGGAGTTGCTGCTCCTTGGTTGACTGGTTGTTGGCTGGATTGCCTTGCCTGCCTGCCAGCGCAAACATAGCTTGGGGCGTGTTAAAATATTGGGCGCGCTTCGTGCATGTCATGCCAGAGAGCGTAGAGAAAGAAGCTTGTGCTGCTACGACTTCGTGGCATGTTGATAGTCAGTGTGACAGACAAGCGGAAAATGTGTTTTATTGTTTGCATCCGCTTTAGCTGTGCT
The DNA here is from genome assembly GCA_958299015.1 of Tetanocera ferruginea. Lineage (NCBI taxonomy): Eukaryota > Metazoa > Arthropoda > Insecta > Diptera > Sciomyzidae > Tetanocera > Tetanocera ferruginea. The sequence continues at coordinate 10,120,086 of OY282641.1, read as the reverse complement.
CAAGCACTAAATTTGTGTGGATTTATTGATGATATTGCTTTCTCGAGAACGCACTCAATTTATGTGTGGATGACTGGCTGACTGTTTGGCTGTGGGTTGGTTTTGCGCTGCGGGTAGTTAAGTTTAGAGGAGCTGAACTGAAATCGAGCGCATCTTAAGCGCGTTGCTTGTTAGTAGAAGACTGCTGCGTGTGTCGTTGACACTTTTGTGGTCGGTCACAGAGTGTTGAGCTTTTTATATGCGTTTAAATATGGTCACAGTCAATATTGATTGAAACTAGATGGCATATTTATAAAACTATTAAAACACGCCTGAGCAAGGTTTTAAAAATAATAAAGAAAAAAGGATTTGTCAGCACTTTAAAGAACTTTTACTGAGCTTCTTATGAACAATTGTCTTGTGTGTTATTAAATGTTTTTATATAATTGATCGATAACTGCACTTACTCAAGAGTTTTATGTCGACTCTCTCTCTGAGATTTGCCATAGCGTGTGGAGAGGTAACGGCCAATCAGAAAAATGTACAGTCGACGTCCAGTAGTGGTGACCATGGCATTCAGGTTAAGTGTGTGGCTTAGCATGCTTGGAGCCCGAGTTCGATCCCCAGTCGTGGCGAAAAGTTTTTTCAATAAAAAGATTTTTTTGATCGGTCACCACCTCTCTGCAGACAATGGCAATGGTCCGTTTGGAGTTGGTATAAATGAACATGTAGGTTCAGTTTTCGGTCAATTGTGTGCAAGCATTTAATAACGCACACAACACAATTGATCTTAAGAAGCTCGGTCAAAGTCCTTTCAAGGGCTGAAATGGCCAATTTGTTTTGATTTTGTTTGTGTTTCGACCTCCAGTATTATTGAAGAATGCTCTTTAATACGAATTTCCAATAATGCTAATACAATATTTTCTGCATAAGAGACTCTATAATACGAATGATAGTTAAATTTTCTGCTCGATATAACGAATAAAATTTTTTTTTTAAGTGAAACTTTTTTGGCGGCGATTGAAATTTCAAGGTCCCTTATACGTGACGCTTGGATAACGTTTTCAATTTATATGAAAATTTTCAAGGTCGCTTTATTCGTGAAGCTTATAAATAATGTCAAAAGCAAATATTTATATGAAAATTTCCATATAAAAATTATTGCTGCAAGCGTGTTTTGAACCCAGGATGTCGCAACTGAGCATCGAATTAAAGTCAGAAGCGCTACCATTATGCCACATACACTCACAAAAAGTTTCTCGGAATATGATAAAAAAGGCTTCATATTTAGAGAAAAATGGTATAGACTTTGCTCCAGATAATGCTTTTCTCTAAATGTGATCCTAAAAATTCATTAAAAACTATAAAAAGCTTCTATGAAAAAGAGAAATACAAAAATATATCGTTTTTAGAGAAAAGATCTTTTTATTTTTGAGAAAATATCTGTTTTTATTGAAGAAAATACTTCTCGTAGTGAATTTCTTATCAAAATATAGGAAAATTTTTTTCATTTTCAATAAATTTTTCTCTATAAATGAGAATTTTTTGTGCAAGAAAAATCATTATTAAAGATATTGAATTATTTCCATTTTCCACATGTAAAGAAATATTTCTTCGAAAATGTGAAAATTTATTCTAATTGAAGAAAGTTGTATTTGAAAAATAGAAAATTGCTATTATCGAAAATAGAGAAATTTTTTATCAGAGAAAGATATGTGTTTTTTCTGAGTGTGGGCACATGGTAAACAGGCAAACAAAATGTAGTTAATATTGAACGCGTTTTGTTCCGTATCACGTATATTACAGACACAAACCATGTCTTTCAAGCATTTAATTTTCATCATAAAAGTATGCACGGAAAATTTATTTCTTTTAGCTTGGAAGGGAACATATTTAGGCAAATAATTCTACACGCGAAATTTTTGTGTGGAGAAAAAGCAAGAGGGTGATATATACATATTTTCAATGCAATTTTTTTCTCGGTATCTTGAAAATATGGAATCACGGACATATATTTCATATTTTAGTTATCACAAGCTATTAATATCAGTATTAAAAATTGAAGCACCAACCAATAACGTTGTAAATATCGAATAAACAGAATATTATTCTTTTTCTTTTCAGATACTTTCCGTCTCTATTTTAAACTAAAATCTCTCTTATGCTTTACTTTTTAAGAAGTACGTTGTACGTTGCTACACGAGTTTTTTTTTCAAATGGGCATGTTTTTCTTGTTTTTCTTAATTTTTTTCCAATTTTTGAGATTTAGTTTTCCGCGAATTTGAATCGAAATGTCTTTGTTTTTGGAGATATGTTACGTGCGGATGCATATTTCGTGATTGTTGAAAAATTTTAGTTTTATGTGAAAGAATTGACACATTAAAAAAAAACAAGAATTTCTTTAAAAGATAAACACGCACAAATATCCATGAAGTACGGACTGTCTAAATCAATTATTTGTATAATAAAAAAACCAAAACGTGAACTTCTACGAACTTAGCAACATAGATCTATCATTATCGACTTTTTGTTTCAGGTGGTGATTCGAACCCTGGTCTGTTTTAACTCAAATGATGGTTTTCGACTCAAACACCTATTTCTGGAAGCTAGAGCTTCTTCATCCTTACGATAGACATGACTCAACCAACTTAGTTGGTGAATTGTTATACGTTGAACTAAGTCCATGTCGTCGTCAAACTCATATAGCTCGGGGCTTATTCGAATGTGATAGTTGTCGCCAACTCGAACAGGACCAAAGATTTTTGTGATATGAATTTGCTAACAGCAATAGTTGCTGACTTGTGAATATTCAAAATCAGTATTAATGCCATGATTGTCGTTACATTATTTAAATATAATATGTATTAACATAGTTATATTCGAACTGTTATCAAGCACTATAAATCCAAGCATGCGAGGCAGTTGAAAGGACAGACATAGAGGCAGCTGCTCCACAATCGTGCAAATAAACATGACAACAAAAGTGAATGCCAGCAAATAAATCAAATGCATGCAAAAATGAAAGCAAAATAGAAACTGAAACAGCAGCAACAAAAAGTTTTTATTGCAATTTTTTTGTTGTAGATATACTCTTATTGTTGTAGCGAACAAAACTGCAATTTGCACCCGTAGAAATGCGAACAACGGCAACAATAATAACAAAAGCATTTGTGTCTAACAACAAATCTTAGCCAAAGAAGCGTTACTGTGGCCAGGACACCCACATGAAAGCTCACACATAATCATAGACACACACACACACACACATGCAGGCACAATGAATACAAGCGCACTAAAACCAACGCACATGTGCAGTCAGTGTGTGTTGCTGCAGCAATTCATTCAACATGTCGCTGGCATGCATTGTCACAGCAGCCCAGGCAAGCGATAAGAGCGACAAACAATAACAACAACAACACCAAAGTACACAACAACATTTTGTACGAAAAATACAAACAAAACAGCTAGCATGAAAGAAAAGAAGTTGCAAAAGAAGTGACAGCAGCAACAGCATAAAAGAATGCCAACAATTTCACTGCACTGCAGCCGCCCCAAACATCACCAACAGCAACAGCAACAGCGACAGCGTACAAAATCAGCAGCAACAGCAGCTAGAAACCATGTGAAACAAATGTGCACGTGACACTTTTAGGTGGAGAACATAAAGATGTCACATAACTCAACGTGATTAACGTCTGGCTTTATGTTTCTATATATCTGTCTATCTAACGTACTGGCTGTCTGTCTAAATGTCGCCAGCAAAATAAAGCACACAAGTTGCAACAACAATAACAAAAACAGCAATTTTCTATTATTTCTACTATCTATTATTTGTACTGTTAACTATATTGCGTGCATTTAACTTCGTTGAAAAAGGTGGAACATGCCGCTGGCTTGCAGAATTGTAATTTCAACAGGTTCCATTTTCGATAATCTTTAAGTTACATTTACAAGATGAAGTTGTCAGCCCCACAATAACTTCTTATAAACTTGTGAACAACTTCTTCTTCGATAACACTTCGCAAGTACTTGTAAAGACAAGTTGAAAGTTTTGGTAGCGTGCTTGTTTTGCTGACTTCGCTTTAAGCACTTGCGAATGGCTTGACACACCGCAAAAAGCCACTCACAAACTTTTGAAGAGAAGCTGAAACAAGGTGACTCTCTGAACTTGTGAGCGAAAGTATTAGTCTCCCTCGATAATACTTCAAAAGTGCTCGCGAAGGTAAGATTTAAATCTTAGAAAGAATGCGAATTTTGCTTCCCTTGCAAGAAATAATTGCGAAGCATCTTAACGCGGCTTTTTGCAGAATGAGTTCAAACGTACTCAATATTTCAATGAGTATGTAATTGATTGGATTAGAGGTTCTTATAGTTCATCCATGTATGACGAACCAATCGTTCAAATCCAAGTTTGCGAAACTAAAAAATGCTTCGTTAATTGATGAATGAAGTAAATTATTTTTACAACATAATTGAAGCATATTTTCTAAACATATTGTTAGTAAGCTTCCAAGCTTTTTAGAGCTAAAGCTAAAAAAAAGCATAAGATCAAAGTAAAATAAGTTTGGGAAACTTAAAAATGCTTCGTTAATATATAAATATTATTGTTCCAACAAAAGTAAAGCACATATCCTAAAATTACTTAAGCTTCCAAACAGCTTCTAATTTACTTGTGAGAGCGAAAGAGCAAGTCACATTGTTACTCAGATAACTTTCAAATTACCTTTTATTTTACTTGTGAGAGCAAGACTGCTTTATTTCTTGAAAGAGAAGTAATATCTAGAGAGATTGATATGAGTGAAACTCTTTAGTACTCAAAATGAGTTTTGAAGAAGTTTCCCACAAGTGTTCAAGTTAGATCGGTAATTTTCCATTAGCTACTTAGCGCTTTTATGGTGAGTTGGAGTATTTCTGTTTGTCAACATGAGGCTATTCTTTAGCACAAGTCCTTAACCACTAGCCATTAACAATTAAAATAAAATAAAACATAATAGACGTCCATTAGACGTTGGAACGCATGCTGCTAGGAGCGATAGTGAGCAGGAAATCGAGAAGATAGAAAAACAGCTTTTCAAGTGGAAGAGAAGGTAGACACAAAAAAATTTTTTTTGAGAAAACATTTTGATGCATGGCAATAGAAAAAAACCTGAAAATTTTTAGAAAAGATGAGGCGCCAAGCCGATAATTTCAAAACCAGTGCCACCTTCTGCACAGAAAAAAACGGAAACATAGTCCAACGTAGTTAAACGGGGTACAAAAACTGTACCGATACAAAGTTGTATCGATTTCTGCACTCGTAATTCTACTATCTTTTATAGAACAAAAAAAAACAAAAACAAATTGACCATTTCAGCCCTTGAAAACACTTTGACAATTGACGATTGACCGAGAACTGGACCTACATGTTTTATGCCGACTTCGAACCGCAAAAGTTCATGTTCTCAAGAAGCTTTACATGGAATTATTTACTCTCTGAGGTTTGCCTTTTTCTGTAGAGAGGTGGTGACCGATCAGAAAAATTTTTTATTGAAAAAAACTTTTCGCCGCGGCTGGGGATCGAACCCGGGCTCCGACCATGCTAAGCCACACACTTAACCTGCATGCCACGGTCACCACTTTGACGGACCCTTTACAAAAAACGCGAACCTTGGTCTTATAGTGACGTATTCGTCATTTTTTTTTTTTGTTTTTTTTTAATTTACGGCAATGAGACGACTTAGGAACCAATTTAAAACTTTTATTACCATTAATAATTAAATACTTAAACCTAAGAAAAGAAAACAATATATAATATATTTTGTAAACGGTTCGCTCTTGTGGATTCTATGATAAACCTGGGAGGGCTGAGCTACAAGCCACCGGACGGGCTACAGATTGCGGATAGGGAACGGCCTCTAGATGTAGAGTTGGTTAGCCGCTTTTAAACGGTCTCGGTCAAGAAGTCAGTGATCAGCTAAGGTGGGGGAGAGCGAAGTTTTGGACAGACGCTGCGCCTTGTACGAAAAATCGCCTTTAAGCTCCGTGTCTAAAACTCCCAATTTCGTCTAGACTCTAAAGTTGAGGGGTCTCTGCAATAAAACAAAACCCAATTAAAAAAGTGGTGACCGTGGCATGCAGGTTAAGTGTGTGGTTAAGCATGCTGGGAGCCCGAGTTCGATCCCCAGTCGCAGCGAAAAGTTTTTTCAATAAAAAATTTTTCTGATCGGTCACCACCTCTCTGCAGACAATGGCAAACCTCCGAGAGTAAATAATGCCATGTAAAGCCTCTTGAGAACATGAACTTTAGCCGTTCGGAGTCGGCATAGAACATGTTGGTCCAGATCTTAGTCAATTGTGTGCAAACATTTAATAACACACACAACATAATTGATCATAAAAAGCTCGGTCAAAGTCCTTTCAAGGATAAAAATGGCCAATTTGTTTGTTTTTTTTTTTCAATTATAACCCTCAATTAAAACAAAACCAGCCTCGTATATGAATCTCTACTACGACAATGATTTATGGATATGCACCTGGAATAAAAGGGAAGATGCCTCTGTCCAATTGTCGGAAGCCTTCTTAAAAATAAATTCTGACATCACTACCATTCAGGAGATGCGATGGAAAGGACAAGGCGGCACTAAGAGAACATACTGCGATATCTTCTATAGCTGCCATGTGGTGAAGCCCGAATTTGGATACGGATTTGTCGTAAGCCTAACCACAATCCTCATCAAGGTGAAATTATTTCATTTAAGCCTAATTTTCACGCACGCCCCGATGGTGTAAACCGACAATGCTGTCAAGGACACCTTCTACGCAACTCTTGAGAACGTGTATGATTTGCCTGGGCCTACGACGTGAAAACATTCCTCGCCGGTTTCAAAGCGAAGTTCGGAAAAGAAGACATCTTTGGCTTCACTGCCAGTCAGTTCAGTTTCAACGAGACCACTTTGTCGCATCGTGGAACATGGTAATTAGTAGCACCAGATTCAAACCACAAGGATACCTGACTGCCCCCGTATCAAAAAACGAGAAACCAAGTTGATCAAGTTAAATGATCGAGGGAAGACCACTTCAAATGAACTGGATTTCAGCACATTTCTGGGGATCAATATTGACTCCGACCATTATCTTGTTGCAGGCAAGATCTGCGTGTGCAATGCGAAGAACAATCGTACAGGTATGCAATGAAAGCTAGATGTGACTAAGCTGCAATTCCAATGGATCGCCGAGGCCTACTCAGCTCAACTTCCGGTTAAGCTCAACTAACCTTGTCCTTGCCCCAATGATGCTAGTGCGACTTTGGGCGCATATCGAGCATATCGAACCGCGAAAAAGATGCAACCAGCAGTTAACAAAAATTTGTTTTCGTATCGAAACTTAGAATTTATTTCATTATCAATAATCTATAATTTTAAAATAATACAAATTATAATAATATAATGATTAATATGCTATGATTGTGAAAAAATAATAATTTCTTTTAATAGTCGAAAATAATTAAAAGAAATCTTCTTCTTTAAACTTTGCAGTTTTGATTGTTACATCTTTTTCGCGGTTATGGCTCGATATAATCCACTTTTCTACATCATGCGCACTGCTGCTGAGGAATTAATTGGTTTCAGGGTGCCAGTATCCTCGTAACCAGTGGTATGAACAGGAGTGTCGCGACGTGACGGCAGCAAAACACGCCGCACAAAAAAAGACACTGCAGTCAGCTGCAATTCGAGCCAAAACTACCGCGAAAAAAGATTGGAAGAGTGACACTTCTTCAGACGTAAAAAAAGGGAGCAAGAGAAGCGTGACCGCGAGGAAAATTATGTGTACCAGGGCAAGAAGGATGTTCAAAAATTCTACCAACAGGTTAAGCGTCTAACTCAATGTTTCAAGCCCGGTGCATCCACTCGTTTAGAGAAAATGGTGACCTGGCTACAGATACGCAGTACGTCTTGAGATTATGGAGATAGCATTATTTCTAATCTGCTTGTAGGCGACGAAACCACCAATTTCGCCCTTGGAGAATGCAGTTTGACACCACCAATCGACGATGATGGAGTGGAAATTCCACTACCTAGCCATAATGAGAGTAAAAATTGCTATCCAGTGACTCAAAAACAACAAAGCAGCAGGTGCTGACGGCCTGGCTGCTGAATTGTTTAAAACCGGCGGCAATGAATGGATAAGGTACATGCATCAATTCATCAGCAAAATATGGCTAGTAGTTGAAATTTCTTGCTTTGTCCTATATTAAAGTAAAAAGACTCAACTATCTGTGCCAACAACCGAAGTATCAGTCGTATTTCCATCGCGTATAAGATTCTTTCGAGCTGCAAAGATTGTAGCCGCTTACCAAAACACTGATTTCACCTTATCAGTGTAGCTTTCGACCTGAAAAGTCCATCATAGACAAGATTTTTATACTACGCCAATTCCTGGAAAAACTTACGAAAACCAAATTGACACTCATCCTCTCTTTGTTGGTTATAAAGATGCAATCGATAGTCGGATTCGGGATTGCCTCTATGCAACAATGTCTGAGTTCGGTATACCTGCAAAATTGATAAGACTCTCCAGAACGACGTTGAGCAATACATGCAGCTCCGTCAAGGTAGGAAATGACCTCTCCGAAACCTTTAATACCGAACGAGTTTTTTGACAAGGTGACCCGCTATCATTTTTCATCATGGAGGAGATCCTACGAAAGGCAGGTGTACATCGAAATGGTACCATTTTCTACAAAGATGTGCAGCACCTTGCTCCGTATGCTGATGATATCGATATTATCGGCAGAACCAAGAGAGATATCATTGCTGCTTTCGCCGCTATCGAAATGGAATCAGCCATAGTGGGTTTGACGGTGAACGAGGGCAAAACGAAGTATATTTTGTCTGCAAATAGAGAAGCGCGGTGTCTAGGCTCCCATGTTACAGCAGTCAAATATAACTTTGACGTTGTCAAGGAGTTTACATACCTTGGCACCGCCGTAAACAGCAACAAAAATATCAGCCTGGAGATTAAGCGAAGAAGATTAATTGCTAATAGGTGCTACTACGGGATAAGTAAGCAACTAGGTTCCAGAGCCCTCTCTCGATCGACAAAACTAACACTCTACAAGACGCTCATCATACCTGAGCTGCTCTATGGCGATGAGGCATGGATGGAATTGCAAACAGATGCAGCCGCTCTTGGGGGGTTGGAGAGTTTTTCGCAAAATCTTTGGTTCTGTTCGAGTTGGCGACGACTATTGCATTTGAATGAACGACGAACTGTACGAGCTCTACAACGACATTGATTCAGTCTAGCGTATAACAATTCAGCGACTACGTTGGCTGGGTCATGTCTATCGTATGGATGAAGAAGCTTCAGCGAAAAGGTGCTTCAGGCAAAAGCCGAGGGTTGAAGACAAGGAGAAAGACCATGCCTGCGATGGACTGACCAGGCCGAGGAAGCTCTAACCACGCCTGGTGAAATAACTTGGAGACGGCGCACGCGAAGCAATGGTTTTAAGCAATATAAGCAAAAAAATCAGATGGTTTTAAGCAATATCAGCATAAAATCCTTAAGTAAAATCAGGAATTACCTTTAACCATCCATTCGAACTTAACCAGGTTTCAGTCAAGTTGCTTCTATATCTATTGACTCTTTATATCTAGTGCTGAATATGATGGAAAACGATGCTTCAGTGAAGAAAATATTCGATGCGGTACTTGGTGGTGATCTACTCGGTTGGAAAAAACATCTTCTAATGGTTTCACGTTAACCTTATAAGATGAATTCTACTGTGCTCTATAGCATGAAACCAAAAATTGCGACGGCGAAAGCCCTTTAAAAGTTAAAAGGCAGCAAATTAGCTTCGTGTTGTGATGAAATGACGGAATCCTTGTTAAGAGAAGGCTTATCTTGTTGAAAATATAACTCTACACCGAGGTGAATAACTCGATACGTCATATGGATACAAAACCACAGTCATCACAATACTCTCCGAAGGCCCAGCCTATTAAGGCCACTGACTACCCGTAGTACCGTACCAAATTTGAAGTTTTTGATCACAGAGTAATGAAAAACCAAATCTTCGTTGAAAGAATAACTCGTTTGGTGCTTGGAGTTTCCAGCTGTTGCCAACAAGTTAGATGAGACCAAACCGACTAACGGTTGTAAGCGCTAGTGACTAAGAGTCGTAAGAGCTAGTGAAGTTTAAATAAGCAAGTCACTAAAAAAGCGAAATATCTGAAATTCGATCTCTTGAGACTTTCTTTAATTGATTAATTATGTATTCCTTTTGTAATTTTTTGAATGCCTCATAAAACGGGCATAAATCATCCAACGGTTTTCCATGAACGAACGAACGAACGAACACTTCAAGCAATTGAATTAAATTCGTTAAAAATGATTTGCGAACAAAATACAGCTTCAAGGATAACTAATTGTCAAAATAAATGACAAGGATACTTAAGGATTTGTTAGACCAAAATGTGCGTGATGCATGATGTTGACTGTGGCATGAATGGTGAACGAAGGAAGCAGCCCAAAGCCAGCGCAAGAAAAGTAAACAAAATGATTAATGAGCGAACAAGTGACTGGCAAGAAAAATAGCTGCAGGATTGCTAGCCAGCAACAGCAACAACAACAACAACAATAACAATAACAAAGAGAAGGCAAAGGAAACAAAAACTGGGTACGGAAAAATAAAAAGCTTTAAGTTCAGGCAAGACGCACAAGAATTAGGTAGGACAAACGACCTTTTGTGCAGTAGTTTGACGCCATGCCGCAGAGTATGGCGGCAGCATGGAGGGGTTGGTAGAGGGACGGTTGAATGAGAAAGTTGGTTTGTTGGTGTTACATGTGGGGTCGCGAAAATTAATGACTTGAATGACTTTGCAAAGAACGCGCCAACAAGCAAGTGAGCGATGTCCAAAAGGAACAAACAACAACAACAAAACAAGACTTGCTTTCTTACTGGCGCGTTTTGGTTTTGTTCAAAAAAGCGTGCTTTTCCGCTGTTTTTTTCACAGTCACTACTATTTTTTTTTTTCTTCTTGAGCGCCATTCTTAACTTTGTGTGTGTTAATTGCAGCAAACGTCAAAAGCCGGACGCACTGACATGATGATGACGGAACGAGATGGCTAGGAAGTGGCATGAATGAACAGACGGACGAACGAACGGACGGACGGACAGACACTGAACATATACGCAAACGTAAACTACTGTCAGCGTTGTAAATAGCAGCGGGAAAAAAATGGGCGGAAAAAATGTATTAAGAAAAAAAGCCAGTGAAAATGTGAAGGAATGAAATGAAACGAGCCAACTCAAAAGGCAACAAAGATTGATGTGTTGTTGGAAAATAAATGATGATGGTGATTATTTTTCATTGAGTGTGTTATGTGTTTTTTTGGTTTATTTTTTTTTGTTAACTGCTGCTTCTTTTGCCTCGGCGTGTTTCCACGCTTGTAGTTGTTGATGTGCGCAAAAATATAAAATTGCATTTGCAACATAAACTTGTACAATGCCAGTCACTCACTCACGCGCTCGTTCGTTCAGTCAATCAGTCAGTCAGTCTCTTACTCACTCACTCATTCACTGACTCAGTCGTGTTATCAACATGAACAACAACGGCTGCGTCATCTCATCAAGCGAAAGTCATGCCAGCCATTCGCCCAACCATTCGTCCAAACCTACATTCAGCTCATCCAACCAGCCAACCATCCATCCATCCATCCATCCATCCATCCATCTACATCCATCAGTCAGCAACACAATGTGTGATATTTCAAGTTTGATGAGTCTTCGTTGTTGGTCCTCTGCTTGTTCTGCTGTTGCTTATTTTTTTTTGTTCATCATTATCGTCATCGTCATTAACAGCACACACCGCTTGTAAAATGCACACAATTTATTGTACGTTGACGATAATGTTGTGTTGGCTGTGTGTGTGTGTTGGTAATGTTTGCTGAAATTTATGCCTTCAAGCTGCAGTTAATTTTTAAGCTGATTTTGCGTTAATTACTTATTTTGTGCAGTGCTTTTGATTTATTATAGCAGTTGATGAAATATGACGTTTAGGCAAAATTTTATGATAATTAATGAATATTATTTTGAAAGAAGAATATAACAAGACTTGTGTTTATGTTTGCTTGAAATGTGTTCGAAATCTTAATATGTTGATTTTTAACTAAACATTGAATTGCTTAAAACTTAAATTTTTCTTTATTACTTAAGCGTGATTGATGCCTTCAAGACCTAGATAAAAATGTCTACTTAAATTCTCAAAAAAACTAAATGCCATCAATTTGATAATTGTTTACACAAAATATTATTTTTAAACCCAAAAATATGCTGCGTTTAAAATGACTTTCTGCAAATACTACTGCATAGTTGTAGGGATTTGTTTATTATTTCTTACAAAATTGTAACAACATCAATGTTCGTATCAAATGAAAATAATATATGCCTACAAGTAGGCAACAAAAAATTGTACAACCGCGCTCGTACAACAGACGTTTCATAGGTAATAAAAATAAAATATTTAAAACAATATAAAAGAATTTCAGTTGGAAGGGGATGAAATATCAAAAACTGTTCAAGATTTATCAAAACGTGCGGACATCTATAACCATAACATGAAATTAACCCTTAAATGCATGACCTCAGCGATTTTCTTTATTATTTTTTTTCACTTTTGCGCCAAATAACTCAATGAGATGATTTCTGTGTGTGTTGCCGCTGTGAGGAAACGAAAGTTTCAAGCCAGTATACCTCCACAAATTTATTATTTTTCTCAAACTTACTCTCGTACATGAGAAATGAGACATGAGAAGAAATTCCTTGGTTGTGCCATATATGGCACACTATGCATTTAAGGGTTAAATTAAATTTTTGAAGGAATCGCGGCATATAGTTTATAAAACATAGACTATTAAGAACATAACATAAAGGAATTTTAGAAAATTCAAATTTAATATGATTTTAACTATTTTAAAATTTAAAGGTCAAAAAATATTAAAAACGTTCGAAACATGGCTTTTCAGTAATCCATGGCAAATTGATTGCTTCAGAGTCTGCATATTCGTTTCCTTTAATTCTAATATTCGATGGTATCCATAAAATTTCTATAGTTTGTTGTGTTTTAAGTTTTTTTTTTTAAGTTGTCATAAATTCCATTTTTGTGTTTTGAAATTGCTTTGACAGCGCTGAGTCAATCTGAGAATGTAAAAATAATTGACTTTGTTTGATTACAGATCAATGATGATATCGGATCATTTACGAGAGTACCTTTTTACAAAGGCAAATAGTACTTTTTCATTGTTTAGGGTACTTTTTATTAAGTAATGATATGTGAATAAATATATAAATTAAAACCAATATATTTTAAATTTTATAAATAATCAGTCTTTCTTCCAGAATCCGTTAAATATGTATGTTAGGGTGCCTCAACCTCTATGGGGAAAAAAAACTTGTCATTACCACCAACTTAAAATTAACCTTGATCGATTCTAAGACGAATGCACAACATTTTTTTTGGCTGTAACGATAGCCGACAGTGAGCTAAACCATTTTGAAAAACATCCAAAAACCATGTTTTTCGTAAAAATATTAGCTGGTGTAGCATTTACAAATAAGCAAATGGTTGGAAAGTAATACTGAAGAAGATCTGACTATGTGATCCAAAAAATTTCAAATCTTTGCCGCCTGACCAAAGATAGATTTTTTAGAATGTTCTTGTTCTAAGAATTTTTGCAAGAAGTTTATGACTTAATTTTCAAAAATGATTTTTTAACTCTTGACAAAATTTCAAGTAAAATTTTTTAATATACCAGAGTACTTTTTTCGGCAAGAAGGTACTCGGGTACTTTTGTAGAGTCATTAGTACTCAAAAAAGTACTATTCAACTCAAAATATCATCCCAGTTATAGATCAATATGTGTTAGAGACAGACTAAAGTCAATAATAATTTAATTCAATTATTAATTCTTAAATTTGTATCAGATTTTGTAAGCATTTCAATGTATTATTTAAAGAAACAAAATTTTATCGATATCACAAATATATTTGTTTTGTTTAGCGTCGATTCTTAACCAAAATGGACATTGAAGGCTTTTCCTAGGGTCCCTGATTGCTTGGGATGCTTAATTAATCGATTTATTCTTTAGTATTGTTTCATATTTAGATTCAATCCCTTGGAAGCAGTTCGAAATCTTACAAATATTTTATTTGGATGTTCAGCCATAAATAGTTATACAAAGTTGAATTAAGCCATGTGTTAAAGACTTACAGATGTCACTAGCAGTTTGAATATGTGGACCTTCTTTGAGCAAATTAGTTTTTAAACATTAGATTTATTCTTGCAGTATAGCAAAGAAGCAAAATTTGTGAAAATGCAACCTTGCAATACTGAAATATGCAACACTGCGGGAGCGCACAAAAGCACACATATTGTGAATATTAAAAGAAATGCCGCGAACAGACGAAAACAAAAAAATTTAAATACATTAAAGTATACATACGTGCACTCTGATTGAACAAACTTGTCTCAATCAGAGTGCACGGTTGCACGTCCACCCAAAACATGGGTGCTAGTGTTTCACAAATTGCACGAAATGCAAAACTTTTATCGCTTGTATTTTGTTGTTGTGTCGTTGCACGGGTTGCAAGATTCTGCAATTTTTCTTACACCTTGCAAGGATTTTGCAAGACAGCGAGAATACCCCTATTATTAATTTTGCTAAGTTTGCCAATGGTGTGTTTTATATGATCATTCCATAGTAAGTTTTCACTACAACTTATGCCTAGAATTCTAATAGTTGTTTTAAGATGAATTTCGGTGTTGTTCAAATTTTTTATTTTGATTCATGGCATTTTATTTTTTCACAAACATGTAATTCTTCAAATTTAAAAGCAGCAATAACTGCATCTCTAAGAAAAACTCTGTTTTGGATTTTGTTGTTGATGTTGTTCAAATTTTTAAACTTAGTTTTTGGATTATCCGATGGTATATCGAGATATTGTCAGCATATATTCCAACAAAATCTATACCAGGAAGATTTTTAAAAGAGTTTTCTAATGAACTCGCATATATTATAAATAGACCAACGGATGAAGGGAACCTTGTGGAACACCGTTACTTAATGGATGTTGTTTTGATAAATGACTTTTAACTTGTACAATTATATTTCTGTTTGACATAAAAGAGTAAAAGATTATGATTTTTGAAAATGGTAGCATTGATTTTTTTATTTCATCTAAAATGAATAAAGAAAAGTCACGGTCAAAGACTTTTTCGATGTTTTAATGCCATGTTTCGTTTTGGAAAGGTTATGTTTATGAGTTTCTTCTAGTTGAGAACACCATCTTTAGGAATAAATCCGGTGCTGGTCCTTAGAAATTTTGTTTTTGGTATGTTTACAGAAACGTTGGGTTAATCTTTTTTCAAAGATTTTGAAGAGAAAAGGAATCAATGAAATGGGCCAATAATCTTCTACATTAGTAAAGATAGTATAGATATAATGTTTTATTTGGATTTTTTTTCCGCTTTTAATATGGGTGACAATATAGACATTCTTCAATTATTTGGGTAGAGGCCACTTATTAATATTGTTGAAAAGTGTTATTAATCTCAATTACAATTCTGGTGGACAGTATTTGTGATTTTATCAATTGCAGGTGTTGTTCTGTTTGCATTTTTTAGCACATTAATTTAGTTAAAAATCCTATTTGTTTATAAATCATCAGCAGAGCGAATACTGACATAACAATATTTATTAACCCTCGAGGACTATCGTCTAGGTGGAATCCACCCATATATAATTTTTCATGAAAATCATCACCAAATTATAATGTAATCCTCATTTGAATGTTTATTGATGTTAAGAAGCATTATTTACTCGTTTTAACTAAGGAGATATTTACATAAAGCCAGTTTATTAAGAGGCTTGGGTGGTTTACACCCACGATAGTAATGGCGTTTCAAAATTGTGGGTGTTTTTCACCCACGATAGTAATCAGTAATGAAATATTGTATGTGATTGCTAATAAAAAATCAAAAGAAATCACTAATATTTCCAAAAGTTTTACCTACCCTCTCTGTAGGTACTGCTATGAATCAACTTTGCCAGATAGGAACTAATCTATGATTATATGTTTAGAAGAAGTAATAAGTAACTAAAATTTGTAAGTATTTAGCTCATTTTAGAAAAAAAATTTTACTTTGTGCCGAAAAAAAATATTAAATAACTTTTTCTTATATACATTTTCGGCTTTCCAAATCAGTTAACCAAAGGCCCATGGCGTAAAAACTAAAAAAGTTACAACTGATTTTCTAGAATGCATTGTTTTTTTTTTATTTTTTTCTCTAATTGCTATGTTCCTAAGTAAACGATTATATTAAAAAAAACGAAATAAATTTCCTATTAAATATTCTTGTTTTTCAATAGTTGGGTATTCATTCTTAAAAATAAATTGATTATTTTTATACTTTCATTTGACAGATGAGAAACGCAGATACTAACTGAGTATGGGTGGATTACACCCAACGATAGTACTGACGTTAGTGAAATAGACGATAGTACTCGAGGGTTAAAAAAGAAAACAAAAAGTAAAAATTTATTAAAACTTTTTACGTTTCTTCAGCGCAGCAACAATGTACAGTAGACTGGGAGAGATTTGTATGAAAAATGCTAAAGTATTTCGAATTCTGCGTGTCCCCCGGGCTTATAGACTATGGTTGCAAATGATATAATTTCAGCTATTACAAATCAAAAAATTGTCGAAACCTGCCCGGTTCTGCACAAAAAAACGGTTTTTTGGCGATTTTTTATCAGACATTTTTGTAAAAAAAAAATTATGCATTTTTAATATGCGCAAAATCAATATTAGCTTTTTACTTTGAAGTAAAATTTAGTGACAAATCTAGTTCTGAACTTGAAATTACCGAATAATTAAGTCCGGTGCCACCAAGCTCACTCAAAGCTGAAATTTCAAATTTTTTCATACTATTTTTTATTCATGCTTACCTTTGGGTGAACATGATGATTCAACTTTTTTATGCACTATTGAAGCACATTTTGTGAAGACAGTAACTTAGAAAAAACATGAAATTTTATTAATTCTGTATGATTGCCAGGCGTTTTGAACATTATATGAATTATGTATTTATTTTACTTACTAGTTCTTTCCCGTCAAAAATAACGGGCCCGTTTCCACTTAATCGATTTTAAACTATTCAAATAATAATTCTTAGTTCCAAATACTTAAAAAAACCTCAACCATAGTAGGCACGACAAAATTTATTTAAAAATTTTTTGTAAAACTGAAAATTTCAAAATGAAAATAATATGTATCAAGTTCTGAAGTTTCAATAAATCACAAAACAGGAAATGCCTAAAAATATGCTCAGAAATTTTTCAAAAAATCAAGCGTCCCGCACTCACATTTTACGGAATTATGTTATAGTATATATGTTATAGTAATAATAATTTTTCATTCTTAAGGGGGTCCTCCGGTAATCTATGCCAAATTTTAGCCTTTTTTCAAAATATTGTGGAAAGAGAACGAGTAAAGATATTTTAGTTCCGTTTTTTGATTTGGGTAGCTTAATTTATTGAAAAAAAATACAAAATTTTGAAAAAGTGAATTTATGGACCGTTCAGAAAGTTCTCGGCCTGGTAACGAGGTTCTCCGGAAAAAAGGTGGGTCCAAATTGCGCACGATTCCAAGAGTAAACATCGTCTGAAAAAAAAAAAAAAAAATATTCAGTTACTTAGAATGAATGTCCCTATAGCCCCTACCTCGGAAACAAAAATCGAAATTTTTTTAGGGGGGGAGCCGCCACTTTGAAAATGAAAAATCGAATTTCGACCTTTTTTTTGTAGTCTAGTGTAGAAAAAAAATAGTAAACATTATTTTTTCGGCAAGTTTGAGGTAGGGGCTATAGCGGCGTAAATTCTGCGTCGTTTCATGCCTTATATATCAAAATCGGTCAAAAACTGTTTGAGTTATCGTGCGCAAAGTTTTGAAAAACATGGTTTCGAGAAAAACGCGTTCGAAAATAAACTGAATCTCGTTCGTTTGCTTCTTTCATGTGAACACCTGGGCTCAAAATCATTTCAACCCCTAAATCAAAACATGCATGTATACATACTGCATGTATACATACTGTGTGTGTATATTTTGTAATATCAATACATATTTTGGAAGAATTCCAAAGAATTTTCGACTAATGACTGCAGGCAAATAAACAACTTTGCTGATGCGTTATTTTGACGAAAACATACCTACACAAAAATGCCTGTATCTCCTAAACTATTTCGAATTTTGAAAAATCCTTTTGGGAAAATGTTTTTCAGTATCTGAGCAATAGAAATATTTTTCGGATTACCAGAGGACCCCCTAAGTTGTTGAAGTTTCCTAAAAGAGTTCATTATTATTTGAATGCCAAATTGAATTACAATAATGAAGATTTTGTTATTAAATGAACTTTACTGTTTATAGAATTTATTTTACAGTGAATTCAACACAGCATTAAGCTGTGCTCGACCAGCATATTTCTTAATTTTTAACTTATTTTCGCTATCGTCAAAATGTAAGATGTTGTGCTTCTTACAGTTGCAAATGCGTTTTTGCAAGGGGTAAATTCACTTTTTAAGTAAAACACTGTAATAATTTGTTTTCATCTTCAGTGATGAATTTTTAAAACTTTAAATACATAAATGTTGTAATATGGTCGGAAGAATGCATTCCAGATGATTGGAACCTCAGTGTGCTCTGCCCAATCCACAAGAAAGGCGATTCCACCATTTGCGCCAACTACCGTGGGATTAGCCTTCTAAATATCGCATATAAGGTCCTGTCGAGCGTATTGTGTGAAAGACTGAAGCCCATCGTCAACCAACTGATTGGACCTTATCATTGTGGCTTCAGACCTTGAAAGTCCACCATTGACCAGATCTTCACGCTCCGACAAATCTTGGAAAAGACCCTCGAAAAACAAATCGACACGCACCATCTCTTTGTCGATTTCAAAGCCGCCTTCGACAGTCCAATAAGGAGTCACCTATACTCCATCATGTCTGAATTTGGTATTCCTGCCAAGCTAATACGTCTTTGCAGGATGACACTGTACAACACCAGCAGCGCAGTGAAAATCGGGAAGGACCTCTCCCTTCCGTTCGATACCAAGCGAGGTTTCAGACAAGGTGATTCCTTATCGTGCGACTTCTTTAATATAGTAATGGAGAAGATCATCCGAGCTGCTGACCTGAGACGCAGCGGCACAATTTTCTATAAGAGCGTTATGCTGCTGGCGTATGCTGATGATATTGACATCATTGGCCAAAATACGCGCGAAGTCAGTGCAGCATTCTCCAGGCTAGAAAAAGAGTCGAGTCGAATGGGTCTTGCAGTGAACGTAGATAAAACGAAGTATCTCGTGTCAACAAACAAACAGTCCCAGCGTCTTGGAAACCACGTCACTGTTGACAACACCTCCTTTGAGGTAGTGAAGGACTTTGTTTACCTGGGATCCAGTATTAACTCCTCCAACGATATCAGTATTGAGATTAAACGAAGGATAACTCTTGCCAACAGGTGTTACTTTGGGCTCAGTAGGCAATTGAGAAGCAGAGCTCTCTCTCGACGAACAAAACTGACGCTCTATAAGTCAATAATCATGCCCGTCCTACTATACGCATCACAAACCTGGACGTTGAGCAGCTCTGATGAAAGGACTTTGGGAGCGTTCGAGAGAAAAATCCTTCGCAAGATCTATGGTCCAATCTGCGTCAATGGCGAGTACCGAATACGATGGAACCACGAGTTGTATGAGCTATATGCCGACATCGATATAGTCAAGCGTATTAAAATAGAGCGGCTTCGCTGGCTAGGTCATGTCGAGAGAATGAACGACGAAGCTCCAGCGAAAAAAATATTGGATTCGGTACCCAGCGGTGGCCAACGCAGACGAGGAAGACCGCATCTCCGTTGGAAAGACCAGGCATCGGATAACCTGACGACGCTTGGAATTTCCAACTGGCGCCAGCAAGCGCACGACAAAAGAGGCTGGCGCAAATTCTTAGACCAGGCCAAAACCGACCAACGGTTGTAAGCGCCATCTAAGTAAGTAAGTAAGTAAGTACATAAATGTTTCGACTAAATTCTAAAAAACGTCCACTAAATTAAATGCTTTATAAATTTTGATTGATAAATCAAATATAAATAAAACGCAAAGTTGGACAGTTAATAAATGAAATATGACACTTAAAAAAATATTCCTCTGTTAAGTAGAGACAACACTAAAAAATAAAAACATAGTTCACATTGTTTATTGGTGTTAAAACTTATAAAAAAACTTTTATTTCACCTTATTTTAACAAAAATTACTAGTGTATAAATTACGCGATTCACAACACTGAGAAAAAAAGCTGCTTGTGGGTTGGTATCATATCTCCAGCAAATTTTGATAGATCTGCAAAATAAAAAACAAAAATACAGTCAAACCTGTTTTTGTGCGGTCCTTTTTTGTGCGATTTTATTTTTGTGCGATCTGTTTTATGCGAGTTTTATTTTTATGCGACCTTTTTGTGAGCGATATTTTTTTATGCGGTTTCAGTAATGCTTGCATGCGATATTTTTTATGAAATTTTTTTCAAGCGACATATTAATGTCGTGAAGTTATTCGCCGTAGTAAGGTCGAGGCGAAATTAGATCAATTGCATATAGCGCCATATTCTTAACCTGGAGAAGGATTTGATATTTTCGACGAAAAAGATCTTATCGAAATTATTGAGGATGATTCCTTTAATTATAAAAACGTTATCGATATCTTAACTGATCATGAAGATGAACAAGGAGAATCGATGTCTATGAAAGCAGACAACATTTATGCAGGAATCCAACTGAGCATCAAATAAGAAATACATTTTCTTAGAATTGATAACAACTCCAAAAGAAGTTAAAATTTCAAAAAGAGCTTCGGTCATTTTTATCTGGCTATCGCTATATTTATAATAAGCTAACCAAACGACCGTCGTCACAAAGACTTATTACCGACTATATGGTAGCAGATTAAAATTTCACTACAATGGTGGTAACAGATAATAATTCCCTCTCATTATCTTCAAGTGATGAAAACGATTACGAACCAGATCAACACAAGAAAATGCGCATTTTGGACTACGACGAGTATTGAAGTACGTTTGAATATATATTTTGTGAATTTTTCTTTACTTTGAATACAGAAATACAATTTTTGAAACGTTTCCATGTGTTATTTATTTATTTATTTTGATTGGAGATACATTTTTCACTTTTTCATGGAACTTGGACGTATTTTCTAGGGTAAACTTTTTTCATGCGGTCCCTATCTACCGCATAAAAAAATTTTTTCGTAACGGATTGGTCAAAGTTCAATATTATAGCTATTTGTGAAGTTTCAGAAAATTTCTTTTTGTGCGTTTTCTTTTCTGCGGTACCTATCTACCGCACAAAAACAGGTTTGACTGTATATTCAAAATTAAAGTTATACTTATGTGTCGAGCCAAAATTTTCAATTTCTTAAAATTTTGCATTTTATGGCAGTTAAAAAATATGCGCCTTAAGTCTAATACATTTTATAGTTGAAATATCCTTAGAAAGATTTTGCATATTACTGACTGACATATTACTAAAAAAACCATTTTGAATATTTTAAAAATCATACGAAAATGTAGATTAATAAGAATGCGTTATCATGGCAGCCGTGTCGGGACAAGTGGTTGCGTTAAACACAAGGAAAGAACAAAAATAATAAAGTGAACTGAAATGTTTTGTTAGTTTTAATGCCAATAAACTATGTGTTCTATTTATCTATATAATTAATAGGCTAAGGTTTTTTTTGTGACTTCAACTCCTCCCAGACCAATGGACCGATTCTATCGATTTAGATGTCATTAAATCAGGTTTAGGCTGTATATGTGCAAACCACTTTTAAAAATTGTGATTTCACTTCAGGGGGTTCCCAACCTTTTAAAACAGAAATAAAATTTTTGTACAAAAATCCGTTATTTTATCGATTTGAAATTTAGTTTGAGAAGAGCTTATGAATTGATCGAATTTGAGTTTTTTTTTAAACTACAAATTTTTAACCAAAATTATCTTTTATGCATTCCTCAAATGTCAATTGCTCGAAAAATGCAGTTCCAAAATCAAAAATTACACTTTCCGAGTAAACAAGTCAGTCAAATTTTAACGGTTTTCAAAATTTTTTTGTTTTTCTAAATTTTTGTTCAATTTTCTTTGAAATGTGTTGACAATTACAGTAATTATCTTACCAAATGTATTTTTAATGAATTTTCTTAATATTTTCTTTAGTTGTTTAACGTGTATTTTTATCAAACGCCAAGACAGAGAAAAAAACTCTCCGAAATTTAAAGTTCTGTATTTGGAAGCGAATATCTCTGACACTTTTTAAAAAATTTCATTTATTTCTTTTTTGTATTTAATTGCAACTAATTGACTTTAAAATAATTACAAAGTTTTTACCGTTACTTTATTATTTATATTTTAATCATTGCCTTTAAAAAGAGTCCAATAAAATGAATGTTTCCTCAAAAAATGTATTAAAAATTGTTTTTGTTGTAAAAATAAAAAAATTTCAAATTTGCATTTTTGATTTTCTTTCATTGTATATAGTTGATTTAAGACGAATTTGTTTTTGTTTGACAGAAAAATTAATAAATACTATGTGTCATCGAAAAAACAAGGCTACCCCCTATGGTTTTTTGCTCGAAATTTTTTTTTTTTTAAATGTTGTTCTTATAATTTTTAAATCTTCAATAAGCTTCAAAAACAATATATTTGAAAAAAATTTCATTATAGCTACAACCAATTAAAAGTTATAGCCACGAATCTGTTTTAATCATCCTGCTTATCTATATAATTAATAGGCTAAGGTTTTTTTTGTGACTTCAACTCCTCCCAGACCAATGGACCGATTCTATCGATTTAGATGTCATTAAATCAGGTTTAGGCTGTATATGTGCAAACCACTTTTAAAAATTGTGATTTCACTTCAGGGGGTTCCCAACCTTTTAAAACAGAAATAAAATTTTTGTACAAAAATCCGTTATTTTATCGATTTGAAATTTAGTTTGAGAAGAGCTTATGAATTGATCGAATTTGAGTTTTTTTTTAAACTACAAATTTTTAACCAAAATTATCTTTTATGCATTCCTCAAATGTCAATTGCTCGAAAAATGCAGTTCCAAAATCAAAAATTACACTTTCCGAGTAAACAAGTCAGTCAAATTTTAACGGTTTTCAAAATTTTTTTGTTTTTCTAAATTTTTGTTCAATTTTCTTTGAAATGTGTTGACAATTACAGTAATTATCTTACCAAATGTATTTTTAATGAATTTTCTTAATATTTTCTTTAGTTGTTTAACGTGTATTTTTATCAAACGCCAAGACAGAGAAAAAAACTCTCCGAAATTTAAAGTTCTGTATTTGGAAGCGAATATCTCTGACACTTTTTAAAAAATTTCATTTATTTCTTTTTTGTATTTAATTGCAACTAATTGACTTTAAAATAATTACAAAGTTTTTACCGTTACTTTATTATTTATATTTTAATCATTGCCTTTAAAAAGAGTCCAATAAAATGAATGTTTCCTCAAAAAATGTATTAAAAATTGTTTTTGTTGTAAAAATAAAAAAATTTCAAATTTGCATTTTTGATTTTCTTTCATTGTATATAGTTGATTTAAGACGAATTTGTTTTTGTTTGACAGAAAAATTAATAAATACTATGTGTCATCGAAAAAACAAGGCTACCCCCTATGGTTTTTTGCTCGAAATTTTTTTTTTTTTAAATGTTGTTCTTATAATTTTTAAATCTTCAATAAGCTTCAAAAACAATATATTTGAAAAAAATTTCATTATAGCTACAACCAATTAAAAGTTATAGCCACGAATCTGTTTTAATCATCCTGCTTATCTATATAATTAATAGGCTAAGGTTTTTTTTGTGACTTCAACTCCTCCCAGACCAATGGACCGATTCTATCGATTTAGATGTCATTAAATCAGGTTTAGGCTGTATATGTGCAAACCACTTTTAAAAATTGTGATTTCACTTCAGGGGGTTCCCAACCTTTTAAAACAGAAATAAAATTTTTGTACAAAAATCCGTTATTTTATCGATTTGAAATTTAGTTTGAGAAGAGCTTATGAATTGATCGAATTTGAGTTTTTTTTTAAACTACAAATTTTTAACCAAAATTATCTTTTATGCATTCCTCAAATGTCAATGGTCAATGGTTTTCAAAATTTTTTTGTTTTTCTAAATTTTTGTTCAATTTTCTTTGAAATGTGTTGACAATTACAGTAATTATCTTACCAAATGTATTTTTAATGAATTTTCTTAATATTTTCTTTAGTTGTTTAACGTGTATTTTTATCAAACGCCAAGACAGAGAAAAAAACTCTCCGAAATTTAAAGTTCTGTATTTGGAAGCGAATATCTCTGACACTTTTTAAAAAATTTCATTTATTTCTTTTTTGTATTTAATTGCAACTAATTGACTTTAAAATAATTACAAAGTTTTTACCGTTACTTTATTATTTATATTTTAATCATTGCCTTTAAAAAGAGTCCAATAAAATGAATGTTTCCTCAAAAAATGTATTAAAAATTGTTTTTGTTGTAAAAATAAAAAAATTTCAAATTTGCATTTTTGATTTTCTTTCATTGTATATAGTTGATTTAAGACGAATTTGTTTTTGTTTGACAGAAAAATTAATAAATACTATGTGTCATCGAAAAAACAAGGCTACCCCCTATGGTTTTTTGCTCGAAATTTTTTTTTTTTTAAATGTTGTTCTTATAATTTTTAAATCTTCAATAAGCTTCAAAAACAATATATTTGAAAAAAATTTCATTATAGCTACAACCAATTAAAAGTTATAGCCACGAATCTGTTTTAATCATCCTGCTTATCTATATAATTAATAGGCTAAGGTTTTTTTTGTGACTTCAACTCCTCCCAGACCAATGGACCGATTCTATCGATTTAGATGTCATTAAATCAGGTTTAGGCTGTATATGTGCAAACCACTTTTAAAAATTGTGATTTCACTTCAGGGGGTTCCCAACCTTTTAAAACAGAAATAAAATTTTTGTACAAAAATCCGTTATTTTATCGATTTGAAATTTAGTTTGAGAAGAGCTTATGAATTGATCGAATTTGAGTTTTTTTTTAAACTACAAATTTTTAACCAAAATTATCTTTTATGCATTCCTCAAATGTCAATTGCTCGAAAAATGCAGTTCCAAAATCAAAAATTACACTTTCCGAGTAAACAAGTCAGTCAAATTTTAACGGTTTTCAAAATTTTTTTGTTTTTCTAAATTTTTGTTCAATTTTCTTTGAAATGTGTTGACAATTACAGTAATTATCTTACCAAATGTATTTTTAATGAATTTTCTTAATATTTTCTTTAGTTGTTTAACGTGTATTTTTATCAAACGCCAAGACAGAGAAAAAAACTCTCCGAAATTTAAAGTTCTGTATTTGGAAGCGAATATCTCTGACACTTTTTAAAAAATTTCATTTATTTCTTTTTTGTATTTAATTGCAACTAATTGACTTTAAAATAATTACAAAGTTTTTACCGTTACTTTATTATTTATATTTTAATCATTGCCTTTAAAAAGAGTCCAATAAAATGAATGTTTCCTCAAAAAATGTATTAAAAATTGTTTTTGTTGTAAAAATAAAAAAATTTCAAATTTGCATTTTTGATTTTCTTTCATTGTATATAGTTGATTTAAGACGAATTTGTTTTTGTTTGACAGAAAAATTAATAAATACTATGTGTCATCGAAAAAACAAGGCTACCCCCTATGGTTTTTTGCTCGAAATTTTTTTTTTTTTAAATGTTGTTCTTATAATTTTTAAATCTTCAATAAGCTTCAAAAACAATATATTTGAAAAAAATTTCATTATAGCTACAACCAATTAAAAGTTATAGCCACGAATCTGTTTTAATCATCCTGCTTATCTATATAATTAATAGGCTAAGGTTTTTTTTGTGACTTCAACTCCTCCCAGACCAATGGACCGATTCTATCGATTTAGATGTCATTAAATCAGGTTTAGGCTGTATATGTGCAAACCACTTTTAAAAATTGTGATTTCACTTCAGGGGGTTCCCAACCTTTTAAAACAGAAATAAAATTTTTGTACAAAAATCCGTTATTTTATCGATTTGAAATTTAGTTTGAGAAGAGCTTATGAATTGATCGAATTTGAGTTTTTTTTTAAACTACAAATTTTTAACCAAAATTATCTTTTATGCATTCCTCAAATGTCAATTGCTCGAAAAATGCAGTTCCAAAATCAAAAATTACACTTTCCGAGTAAACAAGTCAGTCAAATTTTAACGGTTTTCAAAATTTTTTTGTTTTTCTAAATTTTTGTTCAATTTTCTTTGAAATGTGTTGACAATTACAGTAATTATCTTACCAAATGTATTTTTAATGAATTTTCTTAATATTTTCTTTAGTTGTTTAACGTGTATTTTTATCAAACGCCAAGACAGAGAAAAAAACTCTCCGAAATTTAAAGTTCTGTATTTGGAAGCGAATATCTCTGACACTTTTTAAAAAATTTCATTTATTTCTTTTTTGTATTTAATTGCAACTAATTGACTTTAAAATAATTACAAAGTTTTTACCGTTACTTTATTATTTATATTTTAATCATTGCCTTTAAAAAGAGTCCAATAAAATGAATGTTTCCTCAAAAAATGTATTAAAAATTGTTTTTGTTGTAAAAATAAAAAAATTTCAAATTTGCATTTTTGATTTTCTTTCATTGTATATAGTTGATTTAAGACGAATTTGTTTTTGTTTGACAGAAAAATTAATAAATACTATGTGTCATCGAAAAAACAAGGCTACCCCCTATGGTTTTTTGCTCGAAATTTTTTTTTTTTTAAATGTTGTTCTTATAATTTTTAAATCTTCAATAAGCTTCAAAAACAATATATTTGAAAAAAATTTCATTATAGCTACAACCAATTAAAAGTTATAGCCACGAATCTGTTTTAATCATCCTGCTTATCT
This sequence comes from Tetanocera ferruginea, assembly GCA_958299015.1. NCBI lineage: Eukaryota > Metazoa > Arthropoda > Insecta > Diptera > Sciomyzidae > Tetanocera > Tetanocera ferruginea. The sequence continues at coordinate 10,093,033 of OY282641.1, read as the reverse complement.
ATCTATATAATTAATAGGCTAAGGTTTTTTTTGTGACTTCAACTCCTCCCAGACCAATGGACCGATTCTATCGATTTAGATGTCATTAAATCAGGTTTAGGCTGTATATGTGCAAACCACTTTTAAAAATTGTGATTTCACTTCAGGGGGTTCCCAACCTTTTAAAACAGAAATAAAATTTTTGTACAAAAATCCGTTATTTTATCGATTTGAAATTTAGTTTGAGAAGAGCTTATGAATTGATCGAATTTGAGTTTTTTTTTAAACTACAAATTTTTAACCAAAATTATCTTTTATGCATTCCTCAAATGTCAATTGCTCGAAAAATGCAGTTCCAAAATCAAAAATTACACTTTCCGAGTAAACAAGTCAGTCAAATTTTAACGGTTTTCAAAATTTTTTTGTTTTTCTAAATTTTTGTTCAATTTTCTTTGAAATGTGTTGACAATTACAGTAATTATCTTACCAAATGTATTTTTAATGAATTTTCTTAATATTTTCTTTAGTTGTTTAACGTGTATTTTTATCAAACGCCAAGACAGAGAAAAAAACTCTCCGAAATTTAAAGTTCTGTATTTGGAAGCGAATATCTCTGACACTTTTTAAAAAATTTCATTTATTTCTTTTTTGTATTTAATTGCAACTAATTGACTTTAAAATAATTACAAAGTTTTTACCGTTACTTTATTATTTATATTTTAATCATTGCCTTTAAAAAGAGTCCAATAAAATGAATGTTTCCTCAAAAAATGTATTAAAAATTGTTTTTGTTGTAAAAATAAAAAAATTTCAAATTTGCATTTTTGATTTTCTTTCATTGTATATAGTTGATTTAAGACGAATTTGTTTTTGTTTGACAGAAAAATTAATAAATACTATGTGTCATCGAAAAAACAAGGCTACCCCCTATGGTTTTTTGCTCGAAATTTTTTTTTTTTTAAATGTTGTTCTTATAATTTTTAAATCTTCAATAAGCTTCAAAAACAATATATTTGAAAAAAATTTCATTATAGCTACAACCAATTAAAAGTTATAGCCACGAATCTGTTTTAATCATCCTGCTTATCTATATAATTAATAGGCTAAGGTTTTTTTTGTGACTTCAACTCCTCCCAGACCAATGGACCGATTCTATCGATTTAGATGTCATTAAATCAGGTTTAGGCTGTATATGTGCAAACCACTTTTAAAAATTGTGATTTCACTTCAGGGGGTTCCCAACCTTTTAAAACAGAAATAAAATTTTTGTACAAAAATCCGTTATTTTATCGATTTGAAATTTAGTTTGAGAAGAGCTTATGAATTGATCGAATTTGAGTTTTTTTTTAAACTACAAATTTTTAACCAAAATTATCTTTTATGCATTCCTCAAATGTCAATTGCTCGAAAAATGCAGTTCCAAAATCAAAAATTACACTTTCCGAGTAAACAAGTCAGTCAAATTTTAACGGTTTTCAAAATTTTTTTGTTTTTCTAAATTTTTGTTCAATTTTCTTTGAAATGTGTTGACAATTACAGTAATTATCTTACCAAATGTATTTTTAATGAATTTTCTTAATATTTTCTTTAGTTGTTTAACGTGTATTTTTATCAAACGCCAAGACAGAGAAAAAAACTCTCCGAAATTTAAAGTTCTGTATTTGGAAGCGAATATCTCTGACACTTTTTAAAAAATTTCATTTATTTCTTTTTTGTATTTAATTGCAACTAATTGACTTTAAAATAATTACAAAGTTTTTACCGTTACTTTATTATTTATATTTTAATCATTGCCTTTAAAAAGAGTCCAATAAAATGAATGTTTCCTCAAAAAATGTATTAAAAATTGTTTTTGTTGTAAAAATAAAAAAATTTCAAATTTGCATTTTTGATTTTCTTTCATTGTATATAGTTGATTTAAGACGAATTTGTTTTTGTTTGACAGAAAAATTAATAAATACTATGTGTCATCGAAAAAACAAGGCTACCCCCTATGGTTTTTTGCTCGAAATTTTTTTTTTTTTAAATGTTGTTCTTATAATTTTTAAATCTTCAATAAGCTTCAAAAACAATATATTTGAAAAAAATTTCATTATAGCTACAACCAATTAAAAGTTATAGCCACGAATCTGTTTTAATCATCCTGCTTATCTATATAATTAATAGGCTAAGGTTTTTTTTGTGACTTCAACTCCTCCCAGACCAATGGACCGATTCTATCGATTTAGATGTCATTAAATCAGGTTTAGGCTGTATATGTGCAAACCACTTTTAAAAATTGTGATTTCACTTCAGGGGGTTCCCAACCTTTTAAAACAGAAATAAAATTTTTGTACAAAAATCCGTTATTTTATCGATTTGAAATTTAGTTTGAGAAGAGCTTATGAATTGATCGAATTTGAGTTTTTTTTTAAACTACAAATTTTTAACCAAAATTATCTTTTATGCATTCCTCAAATGTCAATTGCTCGAAAAATGCAGTTCCAAAATCAAAAATTACACTTTCCGAGTAAACAAGTCAGTCAAATTTTAACGGTTTTCAAAATTTTTTTGTTTTTCTAAATTTTTGTTCAATTTTCTTTGAAATGTGTTGACAATTACAGTAATTATCTTACCAAATGTATTTTTAATGAATTTTCTTAATATTTTCTTTAGTTGTTTAACGTGTATTTTTATCAAACGCCAAGACAGAGAAAAAAACTCTCCGAAATTTAAAGTTCTGTATTTGGAAGCGAATATCTCTGACACTTTTTAAAAAATTTCATTTATTTCTTTTTTGTATTTAATTGCAACTAATTGACTTTAAAATAATTACAAAGTTTTTACCGTTACTTTATTATTTATATTTTAATCATTGCCTTTAAAAAGAGTCCAATAAAATGAATGTTTCCTCAAAAAATGTATTAAAAATTGTTTTTGTTGTAAAAATAAAAAAATTTCAAATTTGCATTTTTGATTTTCTTTCATTGTATATAGTTGATTTAAGACGAATTTGTTTTTGTTTGACAGAAAAATTAATAAATACTATGTGTCATCGAAAAAACAAGGCTACCCCCTATGGTTTTTTGCTCGAAATTTTTTTTTTTTTAAATGTTGTTCTTATAATTTTTAAATCTTCAATAAGCTTCAAAAACAATATATTTGAAAAAAATTTCATTATAGCTACAACCAATTAAAAGTTATAGCCACGAATCTGTTTTAATCATCCTGCTTATCTATATAATTAATAGGCTAAGGTTTTTTTTGTGACTTCAACTCCTCCCAGACCAATGGACCGATTCTATCGATTTAGATGTCATTAAATCAGGTTTAGGCTGTATATGTGCAAACCACTTTTAAAAATTGTGATTTCACTTCAGGGGGTTCCCAACCTTTTAAAACAGAAATAAAATTTTTGTACAAAAATCCGTTATTTTATCGATTTGAAATTTAGTTTGAGAAGAGCTTATGAATTGATCGAATTTGAGTTTTTTTTTAAACAACAAATTTTTAACCAAAATTATCTTTTATGCATTCCTCAAATGTCAATTGCTCGAAAAATGCAGTTCCAAAATCAAAAATTACACTTTCCGAGTAAACAAGTCAGTCAAATTTTAACGGTTTTCAAAATTTTTTTGTTTTTCTAAATTTTTGTTCAATTTTCTTTGAAATGTGTTGACAATTACAGTAATTATCTTACCAAATGTATTTTTAATGAATTTTCTTAATATTTTCTTTAGTTGTTTAACGTGTATTTTTATCAAACGCCAAGACAGAGAAAAAAACTCTCCGAAATTTAAAGTTCTGTATTTGGAAGCGAATATCTCTGACACTTTTTAAAAAATTTCATTTATTTCTTTTTTGTATTTAATTGCAACTAATTGACTTTAAAATAATTACAAAGTTTTTACCGTTACTTTATTATTTATATTTTAATCATTGCCTTTAAAAAGAGTCCAATAAAATGAATGTTTCCTCAAAAAATGTATTAAAAATTGTTTTTGTTGTAAAAATAAAAAAATTTCAAATTTGCATTTTTTATTTTCTTTCATTGTATATAGTTGATTTAAGACGAATTTGTTTTTGTTTGACAGAAAAATTAATAAATACTATGTGTCATCGAAAAAACAAGGCTACCCCCTATGGTTTTTTGCTCGAAATTTTTTTTTTTTTAAATGTTGTTCTTATAATTTTTAAATCTTCAATAAGCTTCAAAAACAATATATTTGAAAAAAATTTCATTATAGCTACAACCAATTAAAAGTTATAGCCACGAATCTGTTTTAATCATCCTGCTTATCTATCTATCTATATAATTAATAGGCTAAGGTTTTTTTTGTGACTTCAACTCCTCCCAGACCAATGGACCGATTCTATCGATTTAGATGTCATTAAATCAGGTTTAGGCTGTATATGTGCAAACCACTTTTAAAAATTGTGATTTCACTTCAGGGGGTTCCCAACCTTTTAAAACAGAAATAAAATTTTTGTACAAAAATCCGTTATTTTATCGATTTGAAATTTAGTTTGAGAAGAGCTTATGAATTGATCGAATTTGAGTTTTTTTTTAAACTACAAATTTTTAACCAAAATTATCTTTTATGCATTCCTCAAATGTCAATTGCTCGAAAAATGCAGTTCCAAAATCAAAAATTACACTTTCCGAGTAAACAAGTCAGTCAAATTTTAACGGTTTTCAAAATTTTTTTGTTTTTCTAAATTTTTGTTCAATTTTCTTTGAAATGTGTTGACAATTACAGTAATTATCTTACCAAATGTATTTTTAATGAATTTTCTTAATATTTTCTTTAGTTGTTTAACGTGTATTTTTATCAAACGCCAAGACAGAGAAAAAAACTCTCCGAAATTTAAAGTTCTGTATTTGGAAGCGAATATCTCTGACACTTTTTAAAAAATTTCATTTATTTCTTTTTTGTATTTAATTGCAACTAATTGACTTTAAAATAATTACAAAGTTTTTACCGTTACTTTATTATTTATATTTTAATCATTGCCTTTAAAAAGAGTCCAATAAAATGAATGTTTCCTCAAAAAATGTATTAAAAATTGTTTTTGTTGTAAAAATAAAAAAATTTCAAATTTGCATTTTTGATTTTCTTTCATTGTATATAGTTGATTTAAGACGAATTTGTTTTTGTTTGACAGAAAAATTAATAAATACTATGTGTCATCGAAAAAACAAGGCTACCCCCTATGGTTTTTTGCTCGAAATTTTTTTTTTTTTAAATGTTGTTCTTATAATTTTTAAATCTTCAATAAGCTTCAAAAACAATATATTTGAAAAAAATTTCATTATAGCTACAACCAATTAAAAGTTATAGCCACGAATCTGTTTTAATCATCCTGCTTATCTATATAATTAATAGGCTAAGGTTTTTTTTGTGACTTCAACTCCTCCCAGACCAATGGACCAATTCTATCGATTTAGATGTCATTAAATCAGGTTTAGGCTGTATATGTGCAAACCACTTTTAAAAATTGTGATTTCACTTCAGGGGGTTCCCAACCTTTTAAAACAGAAATAAAATTTTTGTACAAAAATCCGTTATTTTATCGATTTGAAATTTAGTTTGAGAAGAGCTTATGAATTGATCGAATTTGAGTTTTTTTTTAAACTACAAATTTTTAACCAAAATTATCTTTTATGCATTCCTCAAATGTCAATTGCTCGAAAAATGCAGTTCCAAAATCAAAAATTACACTTTCCGAGTAAACAAGTCAGTCAAATTTTAACGGTTTTCAAAATTTTTTTGTTTTTCTAAATTTTTGTTCAATTTTCTTTGAAATGTGTTGACAATTACAGTAATTATCTTACCAAATGTATTTTTAATGAATTTTCTTAATATTTTCTTTAGTTGTTTAACGTGTATTTTTATCAAACGCCAAGACAGAGAAAAAAACTCTCCGAAATTTAAAGTTCTGTATTTGGAAGCGAATATCTCTGACACTTTTTAAAAAATTTCATTTATTTCTTTTTTGTATTTAATTGCAACTAATTGACTTTAAAATAATTACAAAGTTTTTACCGTTACTTTATTATTTATATTTTAATCATTGCCTTTAAAAAGAGTCCAATAAAATGAATGTTTCCTCAAAAAATGTATTAAAAATTGTTTTTGTTGTAAAAATAAAAAAATTTCAAATTTGCATTTTTGATTTTCTTTCATTGTATATAGTTGATTTAAGACGAATTTGTTTTTGTTTGACAGAAAAATTAATAAATACTATGTGTCATCGAAAAAACAAGGCTACCCCCTATGGTTTTTTGCTCGAAATTTTTTTTTTTTTAAATGTTGTTCTTATAATTTTTAAATCTTCAATAAGCTTCAAAAACAATATATTTGAAAAAAATTTCATTATAGCTACAACCAATTAAAAGTTATAGCCACGAATCTGTTTTAATCATCCTGCTTATCTATATAATTAATAGGCTAAGGTTTTTTTTGTGACTTCAACTCCTCCCAGACCAATGGACCGATTCTATCGATTTAGATGTCATTAAATCAGGTTTAGGCTGTATATGTGCAAACCACTTTTAAAAATTGTGATTTCACTTCAGGGGGTTCCCAACCTTTTAAAACAGAAATAAAATTTTTGTACAAAAATCCGTTATTTTATCGATTTGAAATTTAGTTTGAGAAGAGCTTATGAATTGATCGAATTTGAGTTTTTTTTTAAACTACAAATTTTTAACCAAAATTATCTTTTATGCATTCCTCAAATGTCAATTGCTCGAAAAATGCAGTTCCAAAATCAAAAATTACACTTTCCGAGTAAACAAGTCAGTCAAATTTTAACGGTTTTCAAAATTTTTTTGTTTTTCTAAATTTTTGTTCAATTTTCTTTGAAATGTGTTGACAATTACAGTAATTATCTTACCAAATGTATTTTTAATGAATTTTCTTAATATTTTCTTTAGTTGTTTAACGTGTATTTTTATCAAACGCCAAGACAGAGAAAAAAACTCTCCGAAATTTAAAGTTCTGTATTTGGAAGCGAATATCTCTGACACTTTTTAAAAAATTTCATTTATTTCTTTTTTGTATTTAATTGCAACTAATTGACTTTAAAATAATTACAAAGTTTTTACCGTTACTTTATTATTTATATTTTAATCATTGCCTTTAAAAAGAGTCCAATAAAATGAATGTTTCCTCAAAAAATGTATTAAAAATTGTTTTTGTTGTAAAAATAAAAAAATTTCAAATTTGCATTTTTGATTTTCTTTCATTGTATATAGTTGATTTAAGACGAATTTGTTTTTGTTTGACAGAAAAATTAATAAATACTATGTGTCATCGAAAAAACAAGGCTACCCCCTATGGTTTTTTGCTCGAAATTTTTTTTTTTTTAAATGTTGTTCTTATAATTTTTAAATCTTCAATAAGCTTCAAAAACAATATATTTGAAAAAAATTTCATTATAGCTACAACCAATTAAAAGTTATAGCCACGAATCTGTTTTAATCATCCTGCTTATCTATATAATTAATAGGCTAAGGTTTTTTTTGTGACTTCAACTCCTCCCAGACCAATGGACCGATTCTATCGATTTAGATGTCATTAAATCAGGTTTAGGCTGTATATGTGCAAACCACTTTTAAAAATTGTGATTTCACTTCAGGGGGTTCCCAACCTTTTAAAACAGAAATAAAATTTTTGTACAAAAATCCGTTATTTTATCGATTTGAAATTTAGTTTGAGAAGAGCTTATGAATTGATCGAATTTGAGTTTTTTTTTAAACTACAAATTTTTAACCAAAATTATCTTTTATGCATTCCTCAAATGTCAATTGCTCGAAAAATGCAGTTCCAAAATCAAAAATTACACTTTCCGAGTAAACAAGTCAGTCAAATTTTAACGGTTTTCAAAATTTTTTTGTTTTTCTAAATTTTTGTTCAATTTTCTTTGAAATGTGTTGACAATTACAGTAATTATCTTACCAAATGTATTTTTAATGAATTTTCTTAATATTTTCTTTAGTTGTTTAACGTGTATTTTTATCAAACGCCAAGACAGAGAAAAAAACTCTCCGAAATTTAAAGTTCTGTATTTGGAAGCGAATATCTCTGACACTTTTTAAAAAATTTCATTTATTTCTTTTTTGTATTTAATTGCAACTAATTGACTTTAAAATAATTACAAAGTTTTTACCGTTACTTTATTATTTATATTTTAATCATTGCCTTTAAAAAGAGTCCAATAAAATGAATGTTTCCTCAAAAAATGTATTAAAAATTGTTTTTGTTGTAAAAATAAAAAAATTTCAAATTTGCATTTTTGATTTTCTTTCATTGTATATAGTTGATTTAAGACGAATTTGTTTTTGTTTGACAGAAAAATTAATAAATACTATGTGTCATCGAAAAAACAAGGCTACCCCCTATGGTTTTTTGCTCGAAATTTTTTTTTTTTTAAATGTTGTTCTTATAATTTTTAAATCTTCAATAAGCTTCAAAAACAATATATTTGAAAAAAATTTCATTATAGCTACAACCAATTAAAAGTTATAGCCACGAATCTGTTTTAATCATCCTGCTTATCTATATAATTAATAGGCTAAGGTTTTTTTTGTGACTTCAACTCCTCCCAGACCAATGGACCGATTCTATCGATTTAGATGTCATTAAATCAGGTTTAGGCTGTATATGTGCAAACCACTTTTAAAAATTGTGATTTCACTTCAGGGGGTTCCCAACCTTTTAAAACAGAAATAAAATTTTTGTACAAAAATCCGTTATTTTATCGATTTGAAATTTAGTTTGAGAAGAGCTTATGAATTGATCGAATTTGAGTTTTTTTTTAAACTACAAATTTTTAACCAAAATTATCTTTTATGCATTCCTCAAATGTCAATTGCTCGAAAAATGCAGTTCCAAAATCAAAAATTACACTTTCCGAGTAAACAAGTCAGTCAAATTTTAACGGTTTTCAAAATTTTTTTGTTTTTCTAAATTTTTGTTCAATTTTCTTTGAAATGTGTTGACAATTACAGTAATTATCTTACCAAATGTATTTTTAATGAATTTTCTTAATATTTTCTTTAGTTGTTTAACGTGTATTTTTATCAAACGCCAAGACAGAGAAAAAAAACTCTCCGAAATTTAAAGTTCTGTATTTGGAAGCGAATATCTCTGACACTTTTTAAAAAATTTCATTTATTTCTTTTTTGTATTTAATTGCAACTAATTGACTTTAAAATAATTACAAAGTTTTTACCGTTACTTTATTATTTATATTTTAATCATTGCCTTTAAAAAGAGTCCAATAAAATGAATGTTTCCTCAAAAAATGTATTAAAAATTGTTTTTGTTGTAAAAATAAAAAAATTTCAAATTTGCATTTTTGATTTTCTTTCATTGTATATAGTTGATTTAAGACGAATTTGTTTTTGTTTGACAGAAAAATTAATAAATACTATGTGTCATCGAAAAAACAAGGCTACCCCCTATGGTTTTTTGCTCGAAATTTTTTTTTTTTTAAATGTTGTTCTTATAATTTTTAAATCTTCAATAAGCTTCAAAAACAATATATTTGAAAAAAATTTCATTATAGCTACAACCAATTAAAAGTTATAGCCACGAATCTGTTTTAATCATCCTGCTTATCTATATAATTAATAGGCTAAGGTTTTTTTTGTGACTTCAACTCCTCCCAGACCAATGGACCGATTCTATCGATTTAGATGTCATTAAATCAGGTTTAGGCTGTATATGTGCAAACCACTTTTAAAAATTGTGATTTCACTTCAGGGGGTTCCCAACCTTTTAAAACAGAAATAAAATTTTTGTACAAAAATCCGTTATTTTATCGATTTGAAATTTAGTTTGAGAAGAGCTTATGAATTGATCGAATTTGAGTTTTTTTTTAAACTACAAATTTTTAACCAAAATTATCTTTTATGCATTCCTCAAATGTCAATTGCTCGAAAAATGCAGTTCCAAAATCAAAAATTACACTTTCCGAGTAAACAAGTCAGTCAAATTTTAACGGTTTTCAAAATTTTTTTGTTTTTCTAAATTTTTGTTCAATTTTCTTTGAAATGTGTTGACAATTACAGTAATTATCTTACCAAATGTATTTTTAATGAATTTTCTTAATATTTTCTTTAGTTGTTTAACGTGTATTTTTATCAAACGCCAAGACAGAGAAAAAAACTCTCCGAAATTTAAAGTTCTGTATTTGGAAGCGAATATCTCTGACACTTTTTAAAAAATTTCATTTATTTCTTTTTTGTATTTAATTGCAACTAATTGACTTTAAAATAATTACAAAGTTTTTACCGTTACTTTATTATTTATATTTTAATCATTGCCTTTAAAAAGAGTCCAATAAAATGAATGTTTCCTCAAAAAATGTATTAAAAATTGTTTTTGTTGTAAAAATAAAAAAATTTCAAATTTGCATTTTTGATTTTCTTTCATTGTATATAGTTGATTTAAGACGAATTTGTTTTTGTTTGACAGAAAAATTAATAAATACTATGTGTCATCGAAAAAACAAGGCTACCCCCTATGGTTTTTTGCTCGAAATTTTTTTTTTTTTAAATGTTGTTCTTATAATTTTTAAATCTTCAATAAGCTTCAAAAACAATATATTTGAAAAAAATTTCATTATAGCTACAACCAATTAAAAGTTATAGCCACGAATCTGTTTTAATCATCCTGCTTATCTATCTATATAATTAATAGGCTAAGGTTTTTTTTGTGACTTCAACTCCTCCCAGACCAATGGACCGATTCTATCGATTTAGATGTCATTAAATCAGGTTTAGGCTGTATATGTGCAAACCACTTTTAAAAATTGTGATTTCACTTCAGGGGGTTCCCAACCTTTTAAAACAGAAATAAAATTTTTGTACAAAAATCCGTTATTTTATCGATTTGAAATTTAGTTTGAGAAGAGCTTATGAATTGATCGAATTTGAGTTTTTTTTTAAACTACAAATTTTTAACCAAAATTATCTTTTATGCATTCCTCAAATGTCAATTGCTCGAAAAATGCAGTTCCAAAATCAAAAATTACACTTTCCGAGTAAACAAGTCAGTCAAATTTTAACGGTTTTCAAAATTTTTTTGTTTTTCTAAATTTTTGTTCAATTTTCTTTGAAATGTGTTGACAATTACAGTAATTATCTTACCAAATGTATTTTTAATGAATTTTCTTAATATTTTCTTTAGTTGTTTAACGTGTATTTTTATCAAACGCCAAGACAGAGAAAAAAACTCTCCGAAATTTAAAGTTCTGTATTTGGAAGCGAATATCTCTGACACTTTTTAAAAAATTTCATTTATTTCTTTTTTGTATTTAATTGCAACTAATTGACTTTAAAATAATTACAAAGTTTTTACCGTTACTTTATTATTTATATTTTAATCATTGCCTTTAAAAAGAGTCCAATAAAATGAATGTTTCCTCAAAAAATGTATTAAAAATTGTTTTTGTTGTAAAAATAAAAAAATTTCAAATTTGCATTTTTGATTTTCTTTCATTGTATATAGTTGATTTAAGACGAATTTGTTTTTGTTTGACAGAAAAATTAATAAATACTATGTGTCATCGAAAAAACAAGGCTACCCCCTATGGTTTTTTGCTCGAAATTTTTTTTTTTTTAAATGTTGTTCTTATAATTTTTAAATCTTCAATAAGCTTCAAAAACAATATATTTGAAAAAAATTTCATTATAGCTACAACCAATTAAAAGTTATAGCCACGAATCTGTTTTAATCATCCTGCTTATCTATCTATATAATTAATAGGCTAAGGTTTTTTTTGTGACTTCAACTCCTCCCAGACCAATGGACCGATTCTATCGATTTAGATGTCATTAAATCAGGTTTAGGCTGTATATGTGCAAACCACTTTTAAAAATTGTGATTTCACTTCAGGGGGTTCCCAACCTTTTAAAACAGAAATAAAATTTTTGTACAAAAATCCGTTATTTTATCGATTTGAAATTTAGTTTGAGAAGAGCTTATGAATTGATCGAATTTGAGTTTTTTTTTAAACTACAAATTTTTAACCAAAATTATCTTTTATGCATTCCTCAAATGTCAATTGCTCGAAAAATGCAGTTCCAAAATCAAAAATTACACTTTCCGAGTAAACAAGTCAGTCAAATTTTAACGGTTTTCAAAATTTTTTTGTTTTTCTAAATTTTTGTTCAATTTTCTTTGAAATGTGTTGACAATTACAGTAATTATCTTACCAAATGTATTTTTAATGAATTTTCTTAATATTTTCTTTAGTTGTTTAACGTGTATTTTTATCAAACGCCAAGACAGAGAAAAAAACTCTCCGAAATTTAAAGTTCTGTATTTGGAAGCGAATATCTCTGACACTTTTTAAAAAATTTCATTTATTTCTTTTTTGTATTTAATTGCAACTAATTGACTTTAAAATAATTACAAAGTTTTTACCGTTACTTTATTATTTATATTTTAATCATTGCCTTTAAAAAGAGTCCAATAAAATGAATGTTTCCTCAAAAAATGTATTAAAAATTGTTTTTGTTGTAAAAATAAAAAAATTTCAAATTTGCATTTTTGATTTTCTTTCATTGTATATAGTTGATTTAAGACGAATTTGTTTTTGTTTGACAGAAAAATTAATAAATACTATGTGTCATCGAAAAAACAAGGCTACCCCCTATGGTTTTTTGCTCGAAATTTTTTTTTTTTTAAATGTTGTTCTTATAATTTTTAAATCTTCAATAAGCTTCAAAAACAATATATTTGAAAAAAATTTCATTATAGCTACAACCAATTAAAAGTTATAGCCACGAATCTGTTTTAATCATCCTGCTTATCTATCTATATAATTAATAGGCTAAGGTTTTTTTTGTGACTTCAACTCCTCCCAGACCAATGGACCGATTCTATCGATTTAGATGTCATTAAATCAGGTTTAGGCTGTATATGTGCAAACCACTTTTAAAAATTGTGATTTCACTTCAGGGGGTTCCCAACCTTTTAAAACAGAAATAAAATTTTTGTACAAAAATCCGTTATTTTATCGATTTGAAATTTAGTTTGAGAAGAGCTTATGAATTGATCGAATTTGAGTTTTTTTTTAAACTACAAATTTTTAACCAAAATTATCTTTTATGCATTCCTCAAATGTCAATTGCTCGAAAAATGCAGTTCCAAAATCAAAAATTACACTTTCCGAGTAAACAAGTCAGTCAAATTTTAACGGTTTTCAAAATTTTTTTGTTTTTCTAAATTTTTGTTCAATTTTCTTTGAAATGTGTTGACAATTACAGTAATTATCTTACCAAATGTATTTTTAATGAATTTTCTTAATATTTTCTTTAGTTGTTTAACGTGTATTTTTATCAAACGCCAAGACAGAGAAAAAAACTCTCCGAAATTTAAAGTTCTGTATTTGGAAGCGAATATCTCTGACACTTTTTAAAAAATTTCATTTATTTCTTTTTTGTATTTAATTGCAACTAATTGACTTTAAAATAATTACAAAGTTTTTACCGTTACTTTATTATTTATATTTTAATCATTGCCTTTAAAAAGAGTCCAATAAAATGAATGTTTCCTCAAAAAATGTATTAAAAATTGTTTTTGTTGTAAAAATAAAAAAATTTCAAATTTGCATTTTTGATTTTCTTTCATTGTATATAGTTGATTTAAGACGAATTTGTTTTTGTTTGACAGAAAAATTAATAAATACTATGTGTCATCGAAAAAACAAGGCTACCCCCTATGGTTTTTTGCTCGAAATTTTTTTTTTTTTAAATGTTGTTCTTATAATTTTTAAATCTTCAATAAGCTTCAAAAACAATATATTTGAAAAAAATTTCATTATAGCTACAACCAATTAAAAGTTATAGCCACGAATCTGTTTTAATCATCCTGCTTATCTATCTATATAATTAATAGGCTAAGGTTTTTTTTGTGACTTCAACTCCTCCCAGACCAATGGACCGATTCTATCGATTTAGATGTCATTAAATCAGGTTTAGGCTGTATATGTGCAAACCACTTTTAAAAATTGTGATTTCACTTCAGGGGGTTCCCAACCTTTTAAAACAGAAATAAAATTTTTGTACAAAAATCCGTTATTTTATCGATTTGAAATTTAGTTTGAGAAGAGCTTATGAATTGATCGAATTTGAGTTTTTTTTTAAACTACAAATTTTTAACCAAAATTATCTTTTATGCATTCCTCAAATGTCAATTGCTCGAAAAATGCAGTTCCAAAATCAAAAATTACACTTTCCGAGTAAACAAGTCAGTCAAATTTTAACGGTTTTCAAAATTTTTTTGTTTTTCTAAATTTTTGTTCAATTTTCTTTGAAATGTGTTGACAATTACAGTAATTATCTTACCAAATGTATTTTTAATGAATTTTCTTAATATTTTCTTTAGTTGTTTAACGTGTATTTTTATCAAACGCCAAGACAGAGAAAAAAACTCTCCGAAATTTAAAGTTCTGTATTTGGAAGCGAATATCTCTGACACTTTTTAAAAAATTTCATTTATTTCTTTTTTGTATTTAATTGCAACTAATTGACTTTAAAATAATTACAAAGTTTTTACCGTTACTTTATTATTTATATTTTAATCATTGCCTTTAAAAAGAGTCCAATAAAATGAATGTTTCCTCAAAAAATGTATTAAAAATTGTTTTTGTTGTAAAAATAAAAAAATTTCAAATTTGCATTTTTGATTTTCTTTCATTGTATATAGTTGATTTAAGACGAATTTGTTTTTGTTTGACAGAAAAATTAATAAATACTATGTGTCATCGAAAAAACAAGGCTACCCCCTATGGTTTTTTGCTCGAAATTTTTTTTTTTTTAAATGTTGTTCTTATAATTTTTAAATCTTCAATAAGCTTCAAAAACAATATATTTGAAAAAAATTTCATTATAGCTACAACCAATTAAAAGTTATAGCCACGAATCTGTTTTAATCATCCTGCTTATCTATCTATATAATTAATAGGCTAAGGTTTTTTTTGTGACTTCAACTCCTCCCAGACCAATGGACCGATTCTATCGATTTAGATGTCATTAAATCAGGTTTAGGCTGTATATGTGCAAACCACTTTTAAAAATTGTGATTTCACTTCAGGGGGTTCCCAACCTTTTAAAACAGAAATAAAATTTTTGTACAAAAATCCGTTATTTTATCGATTTGAAATTTAGTTTGAGAAGAGCTTATGAATTGATCGAATTTGAGTTTTTTTTTAAACTACAAATTTTTAACCAAAATTATCTTTTATGCATTCCTCAAATGTCAATTGCTCGAAAAATGCAGTTCCAAAATCAAAAATTACACTTTCCGAGTAAACAAGTCAGTCAAATTTTAACGGTTTTCAAAATTTTTTTGTTTTTCTAAATTTTTGTTCAATTTTCTTTGAAATGTGTTGACAATTACAGTAATTATCTTACCAAATGTATTTTTAATGAATTTTCTTAATATTTTCTTTAGTTGTTTAACGTGTATTTTTATCAAACGCCAAGACAGAGAAAAAAACTCTCCGAAATTTAAAGTTCTGTATTTGGAAGCGAATATCTCTGACACTTTTTAAAAAATTTCATTTATTTCTTTTTTGTATTTAATTGCAACTAATTGACTTTAAAATAATTACAAAGTTTTTACCGTTACTTTATTATTTATATTTTAATCATTGCCTTTAAAAAGAGTCCAATAAAATGAATGTTTCCTCAAAAAATGTATTAAAAATTGTTTTTGTTGTAAAAATAAAAAAATTTCAAATTTGCATTTTTGATTTTCTTTCATTGTATATAGTTGATTTAAGACGAATTTGTTTTTGTTTGACAGAAAAATTAATAAATACTATGTGTCATCGAAAAAACAAGGCTACCCCCTATGGTTTTTTGCTCGAAATTTTTTTTTTTTTAAATGTTGTTCTTATAATTTTTAAATCTTCAATAAGCTTCAAAAACAATATATTTGAAAAAAATTTCATTATAGCTACAACCAATTAAAAGTTATAGCCACGAATCTGTTTTAATCATCCTGCTTATCTATCTATATAATTAATAGGCTAAGGTTTTTTTTGTGACTTCAACTCCTCCCAGACCAATGGACCGATTCTATCGATTTAGATGTCATTAAATCAGGTTTAGGCTGTATATGTGCAAACCACTTTTAAAAATTGTGATTTCACTTCAGGGGGTTCCCAACCTTTTAAAACAGAAATAAAATTTTTGTACAAAAATCCGTTATTTTATCGATTTGAAATTTAGTTTGAGAAGAGCTTATGAATTGATCGAATTTGAGTTTTTTTTTAAACTACAAATTTTTAACCAAAATTATCTTTTATGCATTCCTCAAATGTCAATTGCTCGAAAAATGCAGTTCCAAAATCAAAAATTACACTTTCCGAGTAAACAAGTCAGTCAAATTTTAACGGTTTTCAAAATTTTTTTGTTTTTCTAAATTTTTGTTCAATTTTCTTTGAAATGTGTTGACAATTACAGTAATTATCTTACCAAATGTATTTTTAATGAATTTTCTTAATATTTTCTTTAGTTGTTTAACGTGTATTTTTATCAAACGCCAAGACAGAGAAAAAAACTCTCCGAAATTTAAAGTTCTGTATTTGGAAGCGAATATCTCTGACACTTTTTAAAAAATTTCATTTATTTCTTTTTTGTATTTAATTGCAACTAATTGACTTTAAAATAATTACAAAGTTTTTACCGTTACTTTATTATTTATATTTTAATCATTGCCTTTAAAAAGAGTCCAATAAAATGAATGTTTCCTCAAAAAATGTATTAAAAATTGTTTTTGTTGTAAAAATAAAAAAATTTCAAATTTGCATTTTTGATTTTCTTTCATTGTATATAGTTGATTTAAGACGAATTTGTTTTTGTTTGACAGAAAAATTAATAAATACTATGTGTCATCGAAAAAACAAGGCTACCCCCTATGGTTTTTTGCTCGAAATTTTTTTTTTTTTAAATGTTGTTCTTATAATTTTTAAATCTTCAATAAGCTTCAAAAACAATATATTTGAAAAAAATTTCATTATAGCTACAACCAATTAAAAGTTATAGCCACGAATCTGTTTTAATCATCCTGCTTATCTATCTATATAATTAATAGGCTAAGGTTTTTTTTGTGACTTCAACTCCTCCCAGACCAATGGACCGATTCTATCGATTTAGATGTCATTAAATCAGGTTTAGGCTGTATATGTGCAAACCACTTTTAAAAATTGTGATTTCACTTCAGGGGGTTCCCAACCTTTTAAAACAGAAATAAAATTTTTGTACAAAAATCCGTTATTTTATCGATTTGAAATTTAGTTTGAGAAGAGCTTATGAATTGATCGAATTTGAGTTTTTTTTTAAACTACAAATTTTTAACCAAAATTATCTTTTATGCATTCCTCAAATGTCAATTGCTCGAAAAATGCAGTTCCAAAATCAAAAATTACACTTTCCGAGTAAACAAGTCAGTCAAATTTTAACGGTTTTCAAAATTTTTTTGTTTTTCTAAATTTTTGTTCAATTTTCTTTGAAATGTGTTGACAATTACAGTAATTATCTTACCAAATGTATTTTTAATGAATTTTCTTAATATTTTCTTTAGTTGTTTAACGTGTATTTTTATCAAACGCCAAGACAGAGAAAAAAACTCTCCGAAATTTAAAGTTCTGTATTTGGAAGCGAATATCTCTGACACTTTTTAAAAAATTTCATTTATTTCTTTTTTGTATTTAATTGCAACTAATTGACTTTAAAATAATTACAAAGTTTTTACCGTTACTTTATTATTTATATTTTAATCATTGCCTTTAAAAAGAGTCCAATAAAATGAATGTTTCCTCAAAAAATGTATTAAAAATTGTTTTTGTTGTAAAAATAAAAAAATTTCAAATTTGCATTTTTGATTTTCTTTCATTGTATATAGTTGATTTAAGACGAATTTGTTTTTGTTTGACAGAAAAATTAATAAATACTATGTGTCATCGAAAAAACAAGGCTACCCCCTATGGTTTTTTGCTCGAAATTTTTTTTTTTTTAAATGTTGTTCTTATAATTTTTAAATCTTCAATAAGCTTCAAAAACAATATATTTGAAAAAAATTTCATTATAGCTACAACCAATTAAAAGTTATAGCCACGAATCTGTTTTAATCATCCTGCTTATCTATCTATATAATTAATAGGCTAAGGTTTTTTTTGTGACTTCAACTCCTCCCAGACCAATGGACC
Organism: Tetanocera ferruginea; assembly: GCA_958299015.1. Lineage (NCBI taxonomy): Eukaryota > Metazoa > Arthropoda > Insecta > Diptera > Sciomyzidae > Tetanocera > Tetanocera ferruginea. Next base: position 10,074,841 of record OY282641.1, on the reverse strand, counting down.
GATTCTATCGATTTAGATGTCATTAAATCAGGTTTAGGCTGTATATGTGCAAACCACTTTTAAAAATTGTGATTTCACTTCAGGGGGTTCCCAACCTTTTAAAACAGAAATAAAATTTTTGTACAAAAATCCGTTATTTTATCGATTTGAAATTTAGTTTGAGAAGAGCTTATGAATTGATCGAATTTGAGTTTTTTTTTAAACTACAAATTTTTAACCAAAATTATCTTTTATGCATTCCTCAAATGTCAATTGCTCGAAAAATGCAGTTCCAAAATCAAAAATTACACTTTCCGAGTAAACAAGTCAGTCAAATTTTAACGGTTTTCAAAATTTTTTTGTTTTTCTAAATTTTTGTTCAATTTTCTTTGAAATGTGTTGACAATTACAGTAATTATCTTACCAAATGTATTTTTAATGAATTTTCTTAATATTTTCTTTAGTTGTTTAACGTGTATTTTTATCAAACGCCAAGACAGAGAAAAAAACTCTCCGAAATTTAAAGTTCTGTATTTGGAAGCGAATATCTCTGACACTTTTTAAAAAATTTCATTTATTTCTTTTTTGTATTTAATTGCAACTAATTGACTTTAAAATAATTACAAAGTTTTTACCGTTACTTTATTATTTATATTTTAATCATTGCCTTTAAAAAGAGTCCAATAAAATGAATGTTTCCTCAAAAAATGTATTAAAAATTGTTTTTGTTGTAAAAATAAAAAAATTTCAAATTTGCATTTTTGATTTTCTTTCATTGTATATAGTTGATTTAAGACGAATTTGTTTTTGTTTGACAGAAAAATTAATAAATACTATGTGTCATCGAAAAAACAAGGCTACCCCCTATGGTTTTTTGCTCGAAATTTTTTTTTTTTTAAATGTTGTTCTTATAATTTTTAAATCTTCAATAAGCTTCAAAAACAATATATTTGAAAAAAATTTCATTATAGCTACAACCAATTAAAAGTTATAGCCACGAATCTGTTTTAATCATCCTGCTTATCTATCTATATAATTAATAGGCTAAGGTTTTTTTTGTGACTTCAACTCCTCCCAGACCAATGGACCGATTCTATCGATTTAGATGTCATTAAATCAGGTTTAGGCTGTATATGTGCAAACCACTTTTAAAAATTGTGATTTCACTTCAGGGGGTTCCCAACCTTTTAAAACAGAAATAAAATTTTTGTACAAAAATCCGTTATTTTATCGATTTGAAATTTAGTTTGAGAAGAGCTTATGAATTGATCGAATTTGAGTTTTTTTTTAAACTACAAATTTTTAACCAAAATTATCTTTTATGCATTCCTCAAATGTCAATTGCTCGAAAAATGCAGTTCCAAAATCAAAAATTACACTTTCCGAGTAAACAAGTCAGTCAAATTTTAACGGTTTTCAAAATTTTTTTGTTTTTCTAAATTTTTGTTCAATTTTCTTTGAAATGTGTTGACAATTACAGTAATTATCTTACCAAATGTATTTTTAATGAATTTTCTTAATATTTTCTTTAGTTGTTTAACGTGTATTTTTATCAAACGCCAAGACAGAGAAAAAAACTCTCCGAAATTTAAAGTTCTGTATTTGGAAGCGAATATCTCTGACACTTTTTAAAAAATTTCATTTATTTCTTTTTTGTATTTAATTGCAACTAATTGACTTTAAAATAATTACAAAGTTTTTACCGTTACTTTATTATTTATATTTTAATCATTGCCTTTAAAAAGAGTCCAATAAAATGAATGTTTCCTCAAAAAATGTATTAAAAATTGTTTTTGTTGTAAAAATAAAAAAATTTCAAATTTGCATTTTTGATTTTCTTTTATTGTATATAGTTGATTTAAGACGAATTTGTTTTTGTTTGACAGAAAAATTAATAAATACTATGTGTCATCGAAAAAACAAGGCTACCCCCTATGGTTTTTTGCTCGAAATTTTTTTTTTTTTAAATGTTGTTCTTATAATTTTTAAATCTTCAATAAGCTTCAAAAACAATATATTTGAAAAAAATTTCATTATAGCTACAACCAATTAAAAGTTATAGCCACGAATCTGTTTTAATCATCCTGCTTATCTATCTATATAATTAATAGGCTAAGGTTTTTTTTGTGACTTCAACTCCTCCCAGACCAATGGACCGATTCTATCGATTTAGATGTCATTAAATCAGGTTTAGGCTGTATATGTGCAAACCACTTTTAAAAATTGTGATTTCACTTCAGGGGGTTCCCAACCTTTTAAAACAGAAATAAAATTTTTGTACAAAAATCCGTTATTTTATCGATTTGAAATTTAGTTTGAGAAGAGCTTATGAATTGATCGAATTTGAGTTTTTTTTTAAACTACAAATTTTTAACCAAAATTATCTTTTATGCATTCCTCAAATGTCAATTGCTCGAAAAATGCAGTTCCAAAATCAAAAATTACACTTTCCGAGTAAACAAGTCAGTCAAATTTTAACGGTTTTCAAAATTTTTTTGTTTTTCTAAATTTTTGTTCAATTTTCTTTGAAATGTGTTGACAATTACAGTAATTATCTTACCAAATGTATTTTTAATGAATTTTCTTAATATTTTCTTTAGTTGTTTAACGTGTATTTTTATCAAACGCCAAGACAGAGAAAAAAACTCTCCGAAATTTAAAGTTCTGTATTTGGAAGCGAATATCTCTGACACTTTTTAAAAAATTTCATTTATTTCTTTTTTGTATTTAATTGCAACTAATTGACTTTAAAATAATTACAAAGTTTTTACCGTTACTTTATTATTTATATTTTAATCATTGCCTTTAAAAAGAGTCCAATAAAATGAATGTTTCCTCAAAAAATGTATTAAAAATTGTTTTTGTTGTAAAAATAAAAAAATTTCAAATTTGCATTTTTGATTTTCTTTCATTGTATATAGTTGATTTAAGACGAATTTGTTTTTGTTTGACAGAAAAATTAATAAATACTATGTGTCATCGAAAAAACAAGGCTACCCCCTATGGTTTTTTGCTCGAAATTTTTTTTTTTTTAAATGTTGTTCTTATAATTTTTAAATCTTCAATAAGCTTCAAAAACAATATATTTGAAAAAAATTTCATTATAGCTACAACCAATTAAAAGTTATAGCCACGAATCTGTTTTAATCATCCTGCTTATCTATCTATATAATTAATAGGCTAAGGTTTTTTTTGTGACTTCAACTCCTCCCAGACCAATGGACCGATTCTATCGATTTAGATGTCATTAAATCAGGTTTAGGCTGTATATGTGCAAACCACTTTTAAAAATTGTGATTTCACTTCAGGGGGTTCCCAACCTTTTAAAACAGAAATAAAATTTTTGTACAAAAATCCGTTATTTTATCGATTTGAAATTTAGTTTGAGAAGAGCTTATGAATTGATCGAATTTGAGTTTTTTTTTAAACTACAAATTTTTAACCAAAATTATCTTTTATGCATTCCTCAAATGTCAATTGCTCGAAAAATGCAGTTCCAAAATCAAAAATTACACTTTCCGAGTAAACAAGTCAGTCAAATTTTAACGGTTTTCAAAATTTTTTTGTTTTTCTAAATTTTTGTTCAATTTTCTTTGAAATGTGTTGACAATTACAGTAATTATCTTACCAAATGTATTTTTAATGAATTTTCTTAATATTTTCTTTAGTTGTTTAACGTGTATTTTTATCAAACGCCAAGACAGAGAAAAAAACTCTCCGAAATTTAAAGTTCTGTATTTGGAAGCGAATATCTCTGACACTTTTTAAAAAATTTCATTTATTTCTTTTTTGTATTTAATTGCAACTAATTGACTTTAAAATAATTACAAAGTTTTTACCGTTACTTTATTATTTATATTTTAATCATTGCCTTTAAAAAGAGTCCAATAAAATGAATGTTTCCTCAAAAAATGTATTAAAAATTGTTTTTGTTGTAAAAATAAAAAAATTTCAAATTTGCATTTTTGATTTTCTTTCATTGTATATAGTTGATTTAAGACGAATTTGTTTTTGTTTGACAGAAAAATTAATAAATACTATGTGTCATCGAAAAAACAAGGCTACCCCCTATGGTTTTTTGCTCGAAATTTTTTTTTTTTTAAATGTTGTTCTTATAATTTTTAAATCTTCAATAAGCTTCAAAAACAATATATTTGAAAAAAATTTCATTATAGCTACAACCAATTAAAAGTTATAGCCACGAATCTGTTTTAATCATCCTGCTTATCTATCTATATAATTAATAGGCTAAGGTTTTTTTTGTGACTTCAACTCCTCCCAGACCAATGGACCGATTCTATCGATTTAGATGTCATTAAATCAGGTTTAGGCTGTATATGTGCAAACCACTTTTAAAAATTGTGATTTCACTTCAGGGGGTTCCCAACCTTTTAAAACAGAAATAAAATTTTTGTACAAAAATCCGTTATTTTATCGATTTGAAATTTAGTTTGAGAAGAGCTTATGAATTGATCGAATTTGAGTTTTTTTTTAAACTACAAATTTTTAACCAAAATTATCTTTTATGCATTCCTCAAATGTCAATTGCTCGAAAAATGCAGTTCCAAAATCAAAAATTACACTTTCCGAGTAAACAAGTCAGTCAAATTTTAACGGTTTTCAAAATTTTTTTGTTTTTCTAAATTTTTGTTCAATTTTCTTTGAAATGTGTTGACAATTACAGTAATTATCTTACCAAATGTATTTTTAATGAATTTTCTTAATATTTTCTTTAGTTGTTTAACGTGTATTTTTATCAAACGCCAAGACAGAGAAAAAAACTCTCCGAAATTTAAAGTTCTGTATTTGGAAGCGAATATCTCTGACACTTTTTAAAAAATTTCATTTATTTCTTTTTTGTATTTAATTGCAACTAATTGACTTTAAAATAATTACAAAGTTTTTACCGTTACTTTATTATTTATATTTTAATCATTGCCTTTAAAAAGAGTCCAATAAAATGAATGTTTCCTCAAAAAATGTATTAAAAATTGTTTTTGTTGTAAAAATAAAAAAATTTCAAATTTGCATTTTTGATTTTCTTTCATTGTATATAGTTGATTTAAGACGAATTTGTTTTTGTTTGACAGAAAAATTAATAAATACTATGTGTCATCGAAAAAACAAGGCTACCCCCTATGGTTTTTTGCTCGAAATTTTTTTTTTTTTAAATGTTGTTCTTATAATTTTTAAATCTTCAATAAGCTTCAAAAACAATATATTTGAAAAAAATTTCATTATAGCTACAACCAATTAAAAGTTATAGCCACGAATCTGTTTTAATCATCCTGCTTATCTATCTATATAATTAATAGGCTAAGGTTTTTTTTGTGACTTCAACTCCTCCCAGACCAATGGACCGATTCTATCGATTTAGATGTCATTAAATCAGGTTTAGGCTGTATATGTGCAAACCACTTTTAAAAATTGTGATTTCACTTCAGGGGGTTCCCAACCTTTTAAAACAGAAATAAAATTTTTGTACAAAAATCCGTTATTTTATCGATTTGAAATTTAGTTTGAGAAGAGCTTATGAATTGATCGAATTTGAGTTTTTTTTTAAACTACAAATTTTTAACCAAAATTATCTTTTATGCATTCGTCAAATGTCAATTGCTCGAAAAATGCAGTTCCAAAATCAAAAATTACACTTTCCGAGTAAACAAGTCAGTCAAATTTTAACGGTTTTCAAAATTTTTTTGTTTTTCTAAATTTTTGTTCAATTTTCTTTGAAATGTGTTGACAATTACAGTAATTATCTTACCAAATGTATTTTTAATGAATTTTCTTAATATTTTCTTTAGTTGTTTAACGTGTATTTTTATCAAACGCCAAGACAGAGAAAAAAACTCTCCGAAATTTAAAGTTCTGTATTTGGAAGCGAATATCTCTGACACTTTTTAAAAAATTTCATTTATTTCTTTTTTGTATTTAATTGCAACTAATTGACTTTAAAATAATTACAAAGTTTTTACCGTTACTTTATTATTTATATTTTAATCATTGCCTTTAAAAAGAGTCCAATAAAATGAATGTTTCCTCAAAAAATGTATTAAAAATTGTTTTTGTTGTAAAAATAAAAAAATTTCAAATTTGCATTTTTGATTTTCTTTCATTGTATATAGTTGATTTAAGACGAATTTGTTTTTGTTTGACAGAAAAATTAATAAATACTATGTGTCATCGAAAAAACAAGGCTACCCCCTATGGTTTTTTGCTCGAAATTTTTTTTTTTTTAAATGTTGTTCTTATAATTTTTAAATCTTCAATAAGCTTCAAAAACAATATATTTGAAAAAAATTTCATTATAGCTACAACCAATTAAAAGTTATAGCCACGAATCTGTTTTAATCATCCTGCTTATCTATCTATATAATTAATAGGCTAAGGTTTTTTTTGTGACTTCAACTCCTCCCAGACCAATGGACCGATTCTATCGATTTAGATGTCATTAAATCAGGTTTAGGCTGTATATGTGCAAACCACTTTTAAAAATTGTGATTTCACTTCAGGGGGTTCCCAACCTTTTAAAACAGAAATAAAATTTTTGTACAAAAATCCGTTATTTTATCGATTTGAAATTTAGTTTGAGAAGAGCTTATGAATTGATCGAATTTGAGTTTTTTTTTAAACTACAAATTTTTAACCAAAATTATCTTTTATGCATTCCTCAAATGTCAATTGCTCGAAAAATGCAGTTCCAAAATCAAAAATTACACTTTCCGAGTAAACAAGTCAGTCAAATTTTAACGGTTTTCAAAATTTTTTTGTTTTTCTAAATTTTTGTTCAATTTTCTTTGAAATGTGTTGACAATTACAGTAATTATCTTACCAAATGTATTTTTAATGAATTTTCTTAATATTTTCTTTAGTTGTTTAACGTGTATTTTTATCAAACGCCAAGACAGAGAAAAAAACTCTCCGAAATTTAAAGTTCTGTATTTGGAAGCGAATATCTCTGACACTTTTTAAAAAATTTCATTTATTTCTTTTTTGTATTTAATTGCAACTAATTGACTTTAAAATAATTACAAAGTTTTTACCGTTACTTTATTATTTATATTTTAATCATTGCCTTTAAAAAGAGTCCAATAAAATGAATGTTTCCTCAAAAAATGTATTAAAAATTGTTTTTGTTGTAAAAATAAAAAAATTTCAAATTTGCATTTTTGATTTTCTTTCATTGTATATAGTTGATTTAAGACGAATTTGTTTTTGTTTGACAGAAAAATTAATAAATACTATGTGTCATCGAAAAAACAAGGCTACCCCCTATGGTTTTTTGCTCGAAATTTTTTTTTTTTTAAATGTTGTTCTTATAATTTTTAAATCTTCAATAAGCTTCAAAAACAATATATTTGAAAAAAATTTCATTATAGCTACAACCAATTAAAAGTTATAGCCACGAATCTGTTTTAATCATCCTGCTTATCTATCTATATAATTAATAGGCTAAGGTTTTTTTTGTGACTTCAACTCCTCCCAGACCAATGGACCGATTCTATCGATTTAGATGTCATTAAATCAGGTTTAGGCTGTATATGTGCAAACCACTTTTAAAAATTGTGATTTCACTTCAGGGGGTTCCCAACCTTTTAAAACAGAAATAAAATTTTTGTACAAAAATCCGTTATTTTATCGATTTGAAATTTAGTTTGAGAAGAGCTTATGAATTGATCGAATTTGAGTTTTTTTTTAAACTACAAATTTTTAACCAAAATTATCTTTTATGCATTCCTCAAATGTCAATTGCTCGAAAAATGCAGTTCCAAAATCAAAAATTACACTTTCCGAGTAAACAAGTCAGTCAAATTTTAACGGTTTTCAAAATTTTTTTGTTTTTCTAAATTTTTGTTCAATTTTCTTTGAAATGTGTTGACAATTACAGTAATTATCTTACCAAATGTATTTTTAATGAATTTTCTTAATATTTTCTTTAGTTGTTTAACGTGTATTTTTATCAAACGCCAAGACAGAGAAAAAAACTCTCCGAAATTTAAAGTTCTGTATTTGGAAGCGAATATCTCTGACACTTTTTAAAAAATTTCATTTATTTCTTTTTTGTATTTAATTGCAACTAATTGACTTTAAAATAATTACAAAGTTTTTACCGTTACTTTATTATTTATATTTTAATCATTGCCTTTAAAAAGAGTCCAATAAAATGAATGTTTCCTCAAAAAATGTATTAAAAATTGTTTTTGTTGTAAAAATAAAAAAATTTCAAATTTGCATTTTTGATTTTCTTTCATTGTATATAGTTGATTTAAGACGAATTTGTTTTTGTTTGACAGAAAAATTAATAAATACTATGTGTCATCGAAAAAACAAGGCTACCCCCTATGGTTTTTTGCTCGAAATTTTTTTTTTTTTAAATGTTGTTCTTATAATTTTTAAATCTTCAATAAGCTTCAAAAACAATATATTTGAAAAAAATTTCATTATAGCTACAACCAATTAAAAGTTATAGCCACGAATCTGTTTTAATCATCCTGCTTATCTATCTATATAATTAATAGGCTAAGGTTTTTTTTGTGACTTCAACTCCTCCCAGACCAATGGACCGATTCTATCGATTTAGATGTCATTAAATCAGGTTTAGGCTGTATATGTGCAAACCACTTTTAAAAATTGTGATTTCACTTCAGGGGGTTCCCAACCTTTTAAAACAGAAATAAAATTTTTGTACAAAAATCCGTTATTTTATCGATTTGAAATTTAGTTTGAGAAGAGCTTATGAATTGATCGAATTTGAGTTTTTTTTTAAACTACAAATTTTTAACCAAAATTATCTTTTATGCATTCCTCAAATGTCAATTGCTCGAAAAATGCAGTTCCAAAATCAAAAATTACACTTTCCGAGTAAACAAGTCAGTCAAATTTTAACGGTTTTCAAAATTTTTTTGTTTTTCTAAATTTTTGTTCAATTTTCTTTGAAATGTGTTGACAATTACAGTAATTATCTTACCAAATGTATTTTTAATGAATTTTCTTAATATTTTCTTTAGTTGTTTAACGTGTATTTTTATCAAACGCCAAGACAGAGAAAAAAACTCTCCGAAATTTAAAGTTCTGTATTTGGAAGCGAATATCTCTGACACTTTTTAAAAAATTTCATTTATTTCTTTTTTGTATTTAATTGCAACTAATTGACTTTAAAATAATTACAAAGTTTTTACCGTTACTTTATTATTTATATTTTAATCATTGCCTTTAAAAAGAGTCCAATAAAATGAATGTTTCCTCAAAAAATGTATTAAAAATTGTTTTTGTTGTAAAAATAAAAAAATTTCAAATTTGCATTTTTGATTTTCTTTCATTGTATATAGTTGATTTAAGACGAATTTGTTTTTGTTTGACAGAAAAATTAATAAATACTATGTGTCATCGAAAAAACAAGGCTACCCCCTATGGTTTTTTGCTCGAAATTTTTTTTTTTTTAAATGTTGTTCTTATAATTTTTAAATCTTCAATAAGCTTCAAAAACAATATATTTGAAAAAAATTTCATTATAGCTACAACCAATTAAAAGTTATAGCCACGAATCTGTTTTAATCATCCTGCTTATCTATCTATATAATTAATAGGCTAAGGTTTTTTTTGTGACTTCAACTCCTCCCAGACCAATGGACCGATTCTATCGATTTAGATGTCATTAAATCAGGTTTAGGCTGTATATGTGCAAACCACTTTTAAAAATTGTGATTTCACTTCAGGGGGTTCCCAACCTTTTAAAACAGAAATAAAATTTTTGTACAAAAATCCGTTATTTTATCGATTTGAAATTTAGTTTGAGAAGAGCTTATGAATTGATCGAATTTGAGTTTTTTTTTAAACTACAAATTTTTAACCAAAATTATCTTTTATGCATTCCTCAAATGTCAATTGCTCGAAAAATGCAGTTCCAAAATCAAAAATTACACTTTCCGAGTAAACAAGTCAGTCAAATTTTAACGGTTTTCAAAATTTTTTTGTTTTTCTAAATTTTTGTTCAATTTTCTTTGAAATGTGTTGACAATTACAGTAATTATCTTACCAAATGTATTTTTAATGAATTTTCTTAATATTTTCTTTAGTTGTTTAACGTGTATTTTTATCAAACGCCAAGACAGAGAAAAAAACTCTCCGAAATTTAAAGTTCTGTATTTGGAAGCGAATATCTCTGACACTTTTTAAAAAATTTCATTTATTTCTTTTTTGTATTTAATTGCAACTAATTGACTTTAAAATAATTACAAAGTTTTTACCGTTACTTTATTATTTATATTTTAATCATTGCCTTTAAAAAGAGTCCAATAAAATGAATGTTTCCTCAAAAAATGTATTAAAAATTGTTTTTGTTGTAAAAATAAAAAAATTTCAAATTTGCATTTTTGATTTTCTTTCATTGTATATAGTTGATTTAAGACGAATTTGTTTTTGTTTGACAGAAAAATTAATAAATACTATGTGTCATCGAAAAAACAAGGCTACCCCCTATGGTTTTTTGCTCGAAATTTTTTTTTTTTTAAATGTTGTTCTTATAATTTTTAAATCTTCAATAAGCTTCAAAAACAATATATTTGAAAAAAATTTCATTATAGCTACAACCAATTAAAAGTTATAGCCACGAATCTGTTTTAATCATCCTGCTTATCTATCTATATAATTAATAGGCTAAGGTTTTTTTTGTGACTTCAACTCCTCCCAGACCAATGGACCGATTCTATCGATTTAGATGTCATTAAATCAGGTTTAGGCTGTATATGTGCAAACCACTTTTAAAAATTGTGATTTCACTTCAGGGGGTTCCCAACCTTTTAAAACAGAAATAAAATTTTTGTACAAAAATCCGTTATTTTATCGATTTGAAATTTAGTTTGAGAAGAGCTTATGAATTGATCGAATTTGAGTTTTTTTTTAAACTACAAATTTTTAACCAAAATTATCTTTTATGCATTCCTCAAATGTCAATTGCTCGAAAAATGCAGTTCCAAAATCAAAAATTACACTTTCCGAGTAAACAAGTCAGTCAAATTTTAACGGTTTTCAAAATTTTTTTGTTTTTCTAAATTTTTGTTCAATTTTCTTTGAAATGTGTTGACAATTACAGTAATTATCTTACCAAATGTATTTTTAATGAATTTTCTTAATATTTTCTTTAGTTGTTTAACGTGTATTTTTATCAAACGCCAAGACAGAGAAAAAAACTCTCCGAAATTTAAAGTTCTGTATTTGGAAGCGAATATCTCTGACACTTTTTAAAAAATTTCATTTATTTCTTTTTTGTATTTAATTGCAACTAATTGACTTTAAAATAATTACAAAGTTTTTACCGTTACTTTATTATTTATATTTTAATCATTGCCTTTAAAAAGAGTCCAATAAAATGAATGTTTCCTCAAAAAATGTATTAAAAATTGTTTTTGTTGTAAAAATAAAAAAATTTCAAATTTGCATTTTTGATTTTCTTTCATTGTATATAGTTGATTTAAGACGAATTTGTTTTTGTTTGACAGAAAAATTAATAAATACTATGTGTCATCGAAAAAACAAGGCTACCCCCTATGGTTTTTTGCTCGAAATTTTTTTTTTTTTAAATGTTGTTCTTATAATTTTTAAATCTTCAATAAGCTTCAAAAACAATATATTTGAAAAAAATTTCATTATAGCTACAACCAATTAAAAGTTATAGCCACGAATCTGTTTTAATCATCCTGCTTATCTATCTATATAATTAATAGGCTAAGGTTTTTTTTGTGACTTCAACTCCTCCCAGACCAATGGACCGATTCTATCGATTTAGATGTCATTAAATCAGGTTTAGGCTGTATATGTGCAAACCACTTTTAAAAATTGTGATTTCACTTCAGGGGGTTCCCAACCTTTTAAAACAGAAATAAAATTTTTGTACAAAAATCCGTTATTTTATCGATTTGAAATTTAGTTTGAGAAGAGCTTATGAATTGATCGAATTTGAGTTTTTTTTTAAACTACAAATTTTTAACCAAAATTATCTTTTATGCATTCCTCAAATGTCAATTGCTCGAAAAATGCAGTTCCAAAATCAAAAATTACACTTTCCGAGTAAACAAGTCAGTCAAATTTTAACGGTTTTCAAAATTTTTTTGTTTTTCTAAATTTTTGTTCAATTTTCTTTGAAATGTGTTGACAATTACAGTAATTATCTTACCAAATGTATTTTTAATGAATTTTCTTAATATTTTCTTTAGTTGTTTAACGTGTATTTTTATCAAACGCCAAGACAGAGAAAAAAACTCTCCGAAATTTAAAGTTCTGTATTTGGAAGCGAATATCTCTGACACTTTTTAAAAAATTTCATTTATTTCTTTTTTGTATTTAATTGCAACTAATTGACTTTAAAATAATTACAAAGTTTTTACCGTTACTTTATTATTTATATTTTAATCATTGCCTTTAAAAAGAGTCCAATAAAATGAATGTTTCCTCAAAAAATGTATTAAAAATTGTTTTTGTTGTAAAAATAAAAAAATTTCAAATTTGCATTTTTGATTTTCTTTCATTGTATATAGTTGATTTAAGACGAATTTGTTTTTGTTTGACAGAAAAATTAATAAATACTATGTGTCATCGAAAAAACAAGGCTACCCCCTATGGTTTTTTGCTCGAAATTTTTTTTTTTTTAAATGTTGTTCTTATAATTTTTAAATCTTCAATAAGCTTCAAAAACAATATATTTGAAAAAAATTTCATTATAGCTACAACCAATTAAAAGTTATAGCCACGAATCTGTTTTAATCATCCTGCTTATCTATCTATATAATTAATAGGCTAAGGTTTTTTTTGTGACTTCAACTCCTCCCAGACCAATGGACCGATTCTATCGATTTAGATGTCATTAAATCAGGTTTAGGCTGTATATGTGCAAACCACTTTTAAAAATTGTGATTTCACTTCAGGGGGTTCCCAACCTTTTAAAACAGAAATAAAATTTTTGTACAAAAATCCGTTATTTTATCGATTTGAAATTTAGTTTGAGAAGAGCTTATGAATTGATCGAATTTGAGTTTTTTTTTAAACTACAAATTTTTAACCAAAATTATCTTTTATGCATTCCTCAAATGTCAATTGCTCGAAAAATGCAGTTCCAAAATCAAAAATTACACTTTCCGAGTAAACAAGTCAGTCAAATTTTAACGGTTTTCAAAATTTTTTTGTTTTTCTAAATTTTTGTTCAATTTTCTTTGAAATGTGTTGACAATTACAGTAATTATCTTACCAAATGTATTTTTAATGAATTTTCTTAATATTTTCTTTAGTTGTTTAACGTGTATTTTTATCAAACGCCAAGACAGAGAAAAAAACTCTCCGAAATTTAAAGTTCTGTATTTGGAAGCGAATATCTCTGACACTTTTTAAAAAATTTCATTTATTTCTTTTTTGTATTTAATTGCAACTAATTGACTTTAAAATAATTACAAAGTTTTTACCGTTACTTTATTATTTATATTTTAATCATTGCCTTTAAAAAGAGTCCAATAAAATGAATGTTTCCTCAAAAAATGTATTAAAAATTGTTTTTGTTGTAAAAATAAAAAAATTTCAAATTTGCATTTTTGATTTTCTTTCATTGTATATAGTTGATTTAAGACGAATTTGTTTTTGTTTGACAGAAAAATTAATAAATACTATGTGTCATCGAAAAAACAAGGCTACCCCCTATGGTTTTTTGCTCGAAATTTTTTTTTTTTTAAATGTTGTTCTTATAATTTTTAAATCTTCAATAAGCTTCAAAAACAATATATTTGAAAAAAATTTCATTATAGCTACAACCAATTAAAAGTTATAGCCACGAATCTGTTTTAATCATCCTGCTTATCTATCTATATAATTAATAGGCTAAGGTTTTTTTTGTGACTTCAACTCCTCCCAGACCAATGGACCGATTCTATCGATTTAGATGTCATTAAATCAGGTTTAGGCTGTATATGTGCAAACCACTTTTAAAAATTGTGATTTCACTTCAGGGGGTTCCCAACCTTTTAAAACAGAAATAAAATTTTTGTACAAAAATCCGTTATTTTATCGATTTGAAATTTAGTTTGAGAAGAGCTTATGAATTGATCGAATTTGAGTTTTTTTTTAAACTACAAATTTTTAACCAAAATTATCTTTTATGCATTCCTCAAATGTCAATTGCTCGAAAAATGCAGTTCCAAAATCAAAAATTACACTTTCCGAGTAAACAAGTCAGTCAAATTTTAACGGTTTTCAAAATTTTTTTGTTTTTCTAAATTTTTGTTCAATTTTCTTTGAAATGTGTTGACAATTACAGTAATTATCTTACCAAATGTATTTTTAATGAATTTTCTTAATATTTTCTTTAGTTGTTTAACGTGTATTTTTATCAAACGCCAAGACAGAGAAAAAAACTCTCCGAAATTTAAAGTTCTGTATTTGGAAGCGAATATCTCTGACACTTTTTAAAAAATTTCATTTATTTCTTTTTTGTATTTAATTGCAACTAATTGACTTTAAAATAATTACAAAGTTTTTACCGTTACTTTATTATTTATATTTTAATCATTGCCTTTAAAAAGAGTCCAATAAAATGAATGTTTCCTCAAAAAATGTATTAAAAATTGTTTTTGTTGTAAAAATAAAAAAATTTCAAATTTGCATTTTTGATTTTCTTTCATTGTATATAGTTGATTTAAGACGAATTTGTTTTTGTTTGACAGAAAAATTAATAAATACTATGTGTCATCGAAAAAACAAGGCTACCCCCTATGGTTTTTTGCTCGAAATTTTTTTTTTTTTAAATGTTGTTCTTATAATTTTTAAATCTTCAATAAGCTTCAAAAACAATATATTTGAAAAAAATTTCATTATAGCTACAACCAATTAAAAGTTATAGCCACGAATCTGTTTTAATCATCCTGCTTATCTATCTATATAATTAATAGGCTAAGGTTTTTTTTGTGACTTCAACTCCTCCCAGACCAATGGACCGATTCTATCGATTTAGATGTCATTAAATCAGGTTTAGGCTGTATATGTGCAAACCACTTTTAAAAATTGTGATTTCACTTCAGGGGGTTCCCAACCTTTTAAAACAGAAATAAAATTTTTGTACAAAAATCCGTTATTTTATCGATTTGAAATTTAGTTTGAGAAGAGCTTATGAATTGATCGAATTTGAGTTTTTTTTTAAACTACAAATTTTTAACCAAAATTATCTTTTATGCATTCCTCAAATGTCAATTGCTCGAAAAATGCAGTTCCAAAATCAAAAATTACACTTTCCGAGTAAACAAGTCAGTCAAATTTTAACGGTTTTCAAAATTTTTTTGTTTTTCTAAATTTTTGTTCAATTTTCTTTGAAATGTGTTGACAATTACAGTAATTATCTTACCAAATGTATTTTTAATGAATTTTCTTAATATTTTCTTTAGTTGTTTAACGTGTATTTTTATCAAACGCCAAGACAGAGAAAAAAACTCTCCGAAATTTAAAGTTCTGTATTTGGAAGCGAATATCTCTGACACTTTTTAAAAAATTTCATTTATTTCTTTTTTGTATTTAATTGCAACTAATTGACTTTAAAATAATTACAAAGTTTTTACCGTTACTTTATTATTTATATTTTAATCATTGCCTTTAAAAAGAGTCCAATAAAATGAATGTTTCCTCAAAAAATGTATTAAAAATTGTTTTTGTTGTAAAAATAAAAAAATTTCAAATTTGCATTTTTGATTTTCTTTCATTGTATATAGTTGATTTAAGACGAATTTGTTTTTGTTTGACAGAAAAATTAATAAATACTATGTGTCATCGAAAAAACAAGGCTACCCCCTATGGTTTTTTGCTCGAAATTTTTTTTTTTTTAAATGTTGTTCTTATAATTTTTAAATCTTCAATAAGCTTCAAAAACAATATATTTGAAAAAAATTTCATTATAGCTACAACCAATTAAAAGTTATAGCCACGAATCTGTTTTAATCATCCTGCTTATCTATCTATATAATTAATAGGCTAAGGTTTTTTTTGTGACTTCAACTCCTCCCAGACCAATGGACCGATTCTATCGATTTAGATGTCATTAAATCAGGTTTAGGCTGTATATGTGCAAACCACTTTTAAAAATTGTGATTTCACTTCAGGGGGTTCCCAACCTTTTAAAACAGAAATAAAATTTTTGTACAAAAATCCGTTATTTTATCGATTTGAAATTTAGTTTGAGAAGAGCTTATGAATTGATCGAATTTGAGTTTTTTTTTAAACTACAAATTTTTAACCAAAATTATCTTTTATGCATTCCTCAAATGTCAATTGCTCGAAAAATGCAGTTCCAAAATCAAAAATTACACTTTCCGAGTAAACAAGTCAGTCAAATTTTAACGGTTTTCAAAATTTTTTTGTTTTTCTAAATTTTTGTTCAATTTTCTTTGAAATGTGTTGACAATTACAGTAATTATCTTACCAAATGTATTTTTAATGAATTTTCTTAATATTTTCTTTAGTTGTTTAACGTGTATTTTTATCAAACGCCAAGACAGAGAAAAAAACTCTCCGAAATTTAAAGTTCTGTATTTGGAAGCGAATATCTCTGACACTTTTTAAAAAATTTCATTTATTTCTTTTTTGTATTTAATTGCAACTAATTGACTTTAAAATAATTACAAAGTTTTTACCGTTACTTTATTATTTATATTTTAATCATTGCCTTTAAAAAGAGTCCAATAAAATGAATGTTTCCTCAAAAAATGTATTAAAAATTGTTTTTGTTGTAAAAATAAAAAAATTTCAAATTTGCATTTTTGATTTTCTTTCATTGTATATAGTTGATTTAAGACGAATTTGTTTTTGTTTGACAGAAAAATTAATAAATACTATGTGTCATCGAAAAAACAAGGCTACCCCCTATGGTTTTTTGCTCGAAATTTTTTTTTTTTTAAATGTTGTTCTTATAATTTTTAAATCTTCAATAAGCTTCAAAAACAATATATTTGAAAAAAATTTCATTATAGCTACAACCAATTAAAAGTTATAGCCACGAATCTGTTTTAATCATCCTGCTTATCTATCTATATAATTAATAGGCTAAGGTTTTTTTTGTGACTTCAACTCCTCCCAGACCAATGGACCGATTCTATCGATTTAGATGTCATTAAATCAGGTTTAGGCTGTATATGTGCAAACCACTTTTAAAAATTGTGATTTCACTTCAGGGGGTTCCCAACCTTTTAAAACAGAAATAAAATTTTTGTACAAAAATCCGTTATTTTATCGATTTGAAATTTAGTTTGAGAAGAGCTTATGAATTGATCGAATTTGAGTTTTTTTTTAAACTACAAATTTTTAACCAAAATTATCTTTTATGCATTCCTCAAATGTCAATTGCTCGAAAAATGCAGTTCCAAAATCAAAAATTACACTTTCCGAGTAAACAAGTCAGTCAAATTTTAACGGTTTTCAAAATTTTTTTGTTTTTCTAAATTTTTGTTCAATTTTCTTTGAAATGTGTTGACAATTACAGTAATTATCTTACCAAATGTATTTTTAATGAATTTTCTTAATATTTTCTTTAGTTGTTTAACGTGTATTTTTATCAAACGCCAAGACAGAGAAAAAAACTCTCCGAAATTTAAAGTTCTGTATTTGGAAGCGAATATCTCTGACACTTTTTAAAAAATTTCATTTATTTCTTTTTTGTATTTAATTGCAACTAATTGACTTTAAAATAATTACAAAGTTTTTACCGTTACTTTATTATTTATATTTTAATCATTGCCTTTAAAAAGAGTCCAATAAAATGAATGTTTCCTCAAAAAATGTATTAAAAATTGTTTTTGTTGTAAAAATAAAAAAATTTCAAATTTGCATTTTTGATTTTCTTTCATTGTATATAGTTGATTTAAGACGAATTTGTTTTTGTTTGACAGAAAAATTAATAAATACTATGTGTCATCGAAAAAACAAGGCTACCCCCTATGGTTTTTTGCTCGAAATTTTTTTTTTTTTAAATGTTGTTCTTATAATTTTTAAATCTTCAATAAGCTTCAAAAACAATATATTTGAAAAAAATTTCATTATAGCTACAACCAATTAAAAGTTATAGCCACGAATCTGTTTTAATCATCCTGCTTATCTATCTATATAATTAATAGGCTAAGGTTTTTTTTGTGACTTCAACTCCTCCCAGACCAATGGACCGATTCTATCGATTTAGATGTCATTAAATCAGGTTTAGGCTGTATATGTGCAAACCACTTTTAAAAATTGTGATTTCACTTCAGGGGGTTCCCAACCTTTTAAAACAGAAATAAAATTTTTGTACAAAAATCCGTTATTTTATCGATTTGAAATTTAGTTTGAGAAGAGCTTATGAATTGATCGAATTTGAGTTTTTTTTTAAACTACAAATTTTTAACCAAAATTATCTTTTATGCATTCCTCAAATGTCAATTGCTCGAAAAATGCAGTTCCAAAATCAAAAATTACACTTTCCGAGTAAACAAGTCAGTCAAATTTTAACGGTTTTCAAAATTTTTTTGTTTTTCTAAATTTTTGTTCAATTTTCTTTGAAATGTGTTGACAATTACAGTAATTATCTTACCAAATGTATTTTTAATGAATTTTCTTAATATTTTCTTTAGTTGTTTAACGTGTATTTTTATCAAACGCCAAGACAGAGAAAAAAACTCTCCGAAATTTAAAGTTCTGTATTTGGAAGCGAATATCTCTGACACTTTTTAAAAAATTTCATTTATTTCTTTTTTGTATTTAATTGCAACTAATTGACTTTAAAATAATTACAAAGTTTTTACCGTTACTTTATTATTTATATTTTAATCATTGCCTTTAAAAAGAGTCCAATAAAATGAATGTTTCCTCAAAAAATGTATTAAAAATTGTTTTTGTTGTAAAAATAAAAAAATTTCAAATTTGCATTTTTGATTTTCTTTCATTGTATATAGTTGATTTAAGACGAATTTGTTTTTGTTTGACAGAAAAATTAATAAATACTATGTGTCATCGAAAAAACAAGGCTACCCCCTATGGTTTTTTGCTCGAAATTTTTTTTTTTTTAAATGTTGTTCTTATAATTTTTAAATCTTCAATAAGCTTCAAAAACAATATATTTGAAAAAAATTTCATTATAGCTACAACCAATTAAAAGTTATAGCCACGAATCTGTTTTAATCATCCTGCTTATCTATCTATATAATTAATAGGCTAAGGTTTTTTTTGTGACTTCAACTCCTCCCAGACCAATGGACCGATTCTATCGATTTAGATGTCATTAAATCAGGTTTAGGCTGTATATGTGCAAACCACTTTTAAAAATTGTGATTTCACTTCAGGGGGTTCCCAACCTTTTAAAACAGAAATAAAATTTTTGTACAAAAATCCGTTATTTTATCGATTTGAAATTTAGTTTGAGAAGAGCTTATGAATTGATCGAATTTGAGTTTTTTTTTAAACTACAAATTTTTAACCAAAATTATCTTTTATGCATTCCTCAAATGTCAATTGCTCGAAAAATGCAGTTCCAAAATCAAAAATTACACTTTCCGAGTAAACAAGTCAGTCAAATTTTAACGGTTTTCAAAATTTTTTTGTTTTTCTAAATTTTTGTTCAATTTTCTTTGAAATGTGTTGACAATTACAGTAATTATCTTACCAAATGTATTTTTAATGAATTTTCTTAATATTTTCTTTAGTTGTTTAACGTGTATTTTTATCAAACGCCAAGACAGAGAAAAAAACTCTCCGAAATTTAAAGTTCTGTATTTGGAAGCGAATATCTCTGACACTTTTTAAAAAATTTCATTTATTTCTTTTTTGTATTTAATTGCAACTAATTGACTTTAAAATAATTACAAAGTTTTTACCGTTACTTTATTATTTATATTTTAATCATTGCCTTTAAAAAGAGTCCAATAAAATGAATGTTTCCTCAAAAAATGTATTAAAAATTGTTTTTGTTGTAAAAATAAAAAAATTTCAAATTTGCATTTTTGATTTTCTTTCATTGTATATAGTTGATTTAAGACGAATTTGTTTTTGTTTGACAGAAAAATTAATAAATACTATGTGTCATCGAAAAAACAAGGCTACCCCCTATGGTTTTTTGCTCGAAATTTTTTTTTTTTTAAATGTTGTTCTTATAATTTTTAAATCTTCAATAAGCTTCAAAAACAATATATTTGAAAAAAATTTCATTATAGCTACAACCAATTAAAAGTTATAGCCACGAATCTGTTTTAATCATCCTGCTTATCTATCTATATAATTAATAGGCTAAGGTTTTTTTTGTGACTTCAACTCCTCCCAGACCAATGGACCGATTCTATCGATTTAGATGTCATTAAATCAGGTTTAGGCTGTATATGTGCAAACCACTTTTAAAAATTGTGATTTCACTTCAGGGGGTTCCCAACCTTTTAAAACAGAAATAAAATTTTTGTACAAAAATCCGTTATTTTATCGATTTGAAATTTAGTTTGAGAAGAGCTTATGAATTGATCGAATTTGAGTTTTTTTTTAAACTACAAATTTTTAACCAAAATTATCTTTTATGCATTCCTCAAATGTCAATTGCTCGAAAAATGCAGTTCCAAAATCAAAAATTACACTTTCCGAGTAAACAAGTCAGTCAAATTTTAACGGTTTTCAAAAAAAAATTTTTTTTTGGGTTTTTTGGTGTTTTTTCATCTAAATGTGTTATAAATCGATGTTGTAGGTGTTCTGTAAGTACCTTTTATTAATTTCTGAAATATATCTTAGTATTATTTCTTAAATCTATTTTTTAATTCGTTTTTTTTTTTTACATTAGTTATGTTTTATAGCTGGAAGAGTTAAGCTACGATGTTTTCGAATAGTAATAATGGTTTTCTCAGTAGTTATATTAGTGTAAGTCCGTCTTCGTATTTTGACAGTTACATTAAAAAATTTTGTGTCAGATCATACGTTTCAAGTCAAACCATTCAGATAATGATCTTTTATATCATTATTGAGACTCAATATATCGTTATTAGTCATAACTTCTTGAATAGAATATCATAAATTAAACGTTTATAACGTTTGTAACACTTAATTTTTATTGAATTGCTCGAATTCGGGCAACAGGTTTACTAGTTATTATTAATTCTTAATGTTGTCTCTGCATTTAATTGTCTGTCATCTTTAAAAAGTTTAATGCAATTTTTGAAAATTTATTTGCTCGCACGGATAATACTGTGAATAGAACTGGGTTTGCTTATTTTCAAACAACCCTCAATTTTTCCATTTTGAGCTTGTCTCGCCCATAAAATAAAAATATATTTGTTTTTAAATGTATTTTTGATATTTGAAATTTCTGTTATAAAGCATCAGAGTTGCTAGAAAAAACAAGTTGCTATAATATATCTTATTATATACAATAGTTGATAAATTTGTTGCATAGTTATAGGCATTCTATACATTGAATGTTATAATTTACAACATAATATTTATACGCTTGCATGATGTTGGAAGGCAACTGAAAATAGTTTAGGGAATAGTATCGGTTACTGTACTCGCTTGCACAGTTTAGTAAAGACTCAAACCTTTGACTTGCAGAGCTTATAACAAGTATAACAGTTAGCAGTGTACCTTTGGTTGAGTTGAGAGAGTTCCGAAAAGCTGCTATAGGTGGTGCACTGTGCAAGCAGCACTCATCACGAAGTTGGCTGCGGCAATGTTGGAAAGAACGTTCTACTGTGGTTCTACTTTAAATATTAACAGTTTCTGTCAGTCGGCACTTTCGTAGCAAACTTTTATTTAAATTTAAATATATTAAAAATGGTAGATAGAGAAATCATAGAAATAGTGTATGTTTTTAGTTCGATACAATGTAAAATAGATAGATGGTGAGAGTAGTCAGTTTAAATCGGTGACCGTAATCATTATGAGCAATATTAAAAATCATAACAATTGATTGATTTTAATGACATTTAATTTTTGATTAATTTAATGAAAATTATTTTTTTAATTTTTATGCTTTAAATCAAAAATATAAATTATTTATTATATTTTACTCAAACAAAAAAATTATTTTTGATTTTTTTTTTTTCACTCAATCCAAAGAAACCATTTTACCAGAAATAAAACTAGAACACTTAGAACTGTTGATTGTTTTCATTAATATTTTAAAAATAACCATTTTTTCAGTCCCTGTTTTAAATCAAAGGATTGCATAGATTTATTTTTATTTTTTTATGATATTCCAGATTGGCTCTTAGCGTTATTATACCAGCTATCTGTGCTCGAAAACCTGGACGTCGTAGAGAACCTTTTGAGGAACATAGACTATGTATAGTCCAACAACTACTGAAAGCAGCAGTCAAATTCGACAACATTTTCATTCAAACTTCCAAATGCCCATAGCCTATGTCCATCTAGTTAGATTTAAGTTTCTGATGGTGAAATTTTAAACAAAATATATCCAATGGTTTTTTAGTCTACCCCAAACAAAACAACAAAATTTTGCTGCTTCATATGTATATTAGTGTAGATCTAGATGAAATGATATAGATAAGCATATGGTGATGAAAAATATTTAGCGAAGAACATTTTCTTTTATGTGTGTTTGTAAGTGGTGACCGTGGCATGCAGGTTAAGTGTGTGGCTTAGTATGCTCGGAGCCCGAGATCGATGCCCAGTCGCGGCGAAAAGTTTTTACAATAAAAACATTTTTCTGATCGGTCGCCACCTCTTTGCAGACAATGGCAAACCTCAGGGAGTAAATAATGCCATGTAAAGCTTCTTGAGAACATGAACTTTAGCCGTTCCAAGTCGGCATAAAACATGTAGGTCCAGTTCTCGGTCAATTGTCAATTCATAATAAGAAGCTCGGTCAAAATCCTTTCAAGGGCCGAAATGGCCAATTTGTTTCTTGTTTTTTTTGTTCATGTGTGTTTGTTTGGAATTTTTGTAAATTGAAATTTCTAGTAAAATTCGACTACAGTTCAAGCTAATTTTCCAAAATGAGAAAATTTCTTGAAAAGAACGAAAACGAACTCAAACAAGCTTACAGCTAAACAGCTGACAATTGCTTAGAAATTAATTTATTATGACTTTTTGGAATTTTTTTTTTAATTTTGCAAAAGTTTGATATCAGAACTTTTTCCAGTAAATTACTTTTGAACTCCTCTTTCCTCGAGTTTAATTAAAACTAGTAAGGTATATCTTCGACTTGGCCGAAGTTAAAATACCCCCACGGCCGATTCTTAAGGGTGGAAGAATATTAAATGGGAGAGCTTTTTGTATGAGATTTCGAGAGATATTATTATTTTTATGTGTCTAAAAAACATACATATCAAATTGTTTTCCTGCAGCTTAAATATAAGCCTTTTTATAAAGTTTTAAATTTTGAGGTTGTATGGGAGGTGGGCGTGTTAGATTTTGTATGACACCCAATTTTCTAGCATATCTCAGTTTCGACATAGAATACACAAATACCGAGTTTCTGTCTTGTAGCTTAAATATTAGCCTCTTTATAGATTTTTCAATTTTGGGGTTGTATGAGAGGTGGGCGTGTTAATGGGTGGATGACGCCCAATTTTATAACACACCTCAGTTTTGACATTAATTACACAAAAACCGAGTTTCCATCTTGTATCTTTAATATTAGCCTCTTTATAGATTGTTAAATTTTGGGGTTGTATGGGAGGTGGGCGTGTTAGTGGGTGGATGACGCCCATTTTTCTAACACACCTCAGTTTTGACATTGAATTCACAAATACCGAGTTTCCGTCTTATAACTTTAATATTAGCCTCTTTATAAATTTTTCAATTTTGGGGTTGTATGGGAGGTGGGCGTGTTAGTAAGTGGATGACGCCCATTCTTCTAACATACCTCAGTTTTGACATTGAATACTCAAACACCGAGTTTCCGTCTTGTAACTTTAATATTAGCCTCTTTATAGATTTTTCAATTTTGGGGTTGTATGGGAGGTGGGCGTGTTAATGGGTGGATGACGCCCAATTTTATAACACACCTCAGTTTTGACATTAATTACTTAAAAACCGAGTTTCCATCTTGTAACTTTAATATTAGCCTCTTTATAGATTGTTAAATTTTGGGGTTGTATGGGAGGTGGGCGTGTTAGTGGGTGGATGACGCCCATTTTTCTAAAACATCTCAGTTTTGATATAGAATACACATATACTAAATTTCAGTATTGTAGCTTAAATATTAGCTTCTTTGTAGAGTTTTCAATTTTTGAGTTGTATGGGAGGTAGGCGTGGGTTTCGTCCGATTTAGCCCATTCTCGAACTTGATCTTAGTTTTTTAAAAAAGCTTAAATATCGAATTTCATTACGATAGCTTCAAAACTGCGGCTGTAATCGTGTCGACAGACAGACGGACAGACAGACGGACATGGCTAAATCAACTCAGGTGGTGATGCTGAGCAAGAATATATATACTTTTCCATACCTACCACGCCTCCTTTTGGGCGTTACACACGTCGTGACAAAATTAATATACCCCTTACGCAGTACGCGTGGGGGTATAAAAATCAATAGCTGAGAATTGCTTATAAATTAATTTTTTATGACTTTTTGAAAAAAATATATTCTTTTCAATTTGCAAAAGTTTGATGCCACAACTTCATCCTGTAAATTATTTTAGAATTCCTCTAACTCGAGTTTGATTAAAAAATTTAAAGAAACACAAACATGCAATACTCAAAATAACACGAATCTGTACAGAAACGCATCTTATATAGGGTGCTGTTGCAACGACCAACGTTCGCCTGAAGTTCACACAAGAAATATTGTTTGCAATAAACTTTTAAAATAGAATTTTGAAAATTCAACTTCGATAAGACATTAAACAAAAAGCCTAGAGCAGTTTATAAAAATAATTATAATTATAACCAACTTCAGAGTTCTACAAGTCCGAACATTCTGCAAACAAGTTGTTCTATAGGCTAGTTTCTATTTAAAAATGCTAAAAACAGTTCAATATTTTTGTTTTTAAGTTTTTGCTGTCCTTTAATGCCGTTCGGTTATTTATTAACAGATACATGTACAAGAAATATTGTTTGCAATAAACTTTTAAAGTAGAATTTTGAAATTTCGACTTCGAGAAGACATTATATAAGAAGGGTAGAGCAGTTTAGAAAAATAATTATTAAAATCGGTCAACCAACTTAATAGTTCTACAAGTCCGAACATTCTGCAAACAAGTTGTTCTATTGGCTAGTTTCTATTTAAAAATTTTAAAAACAGTTAAATTTTTTCATTTTCTAGTTTTTGCTGTCCTTTCATGTCGTTCGGTTATTTATTAACAGATACCTGTACAAGAAATATTGCTTGCAATAAACTTTTAAAATAAAATTTTGAAATTTCAACTTCAAGAAGACATTATATAAAAACCGTAGAGCAGTTTAGAAAAATAATTATTAAAATCGGTCAACCAACTTCAGAGTTCTACAAGTCCGAACATTCTGCAAAAAAGTTGTTCTATGCGCTAGTTTATATTTAAAAATGCTAAAAACAGTTCAATATTTTCATTTTCAAGTTTTTGCTGTCCTTTCATGCCGTACGGTTATTTATTAGCAAATACATACACAAGAAATATTGCTTTCAATAAGCTTTTTAAATAGAATTTTCAAATTTTGACTTAAAGAAGACATTACGTAAGAAGCGTAGAGCTGTTTAGAAAAATAATAATTAAAATCGGTCGACCAACTACAAAGTTCTTCAAGTCCGAACATTCTGCAAAAAAGTTGTTCCTTGGTCAAGTTTCTGTTTAAGAATGTCAAAATATATTTTAATATGTTAACTATTGATTTAAATAGAACCCAGCCCTTAACTCACCATATATAAGTATTTTTGTTGAATTATTATTGATTAGTTATAATTATTTAATTTTTTTAATATTTCAAAATAAATTTTCGATTTCAGCTGTTTCATTTTTAAGAAACTTTTTAGAGTTCGAAAGCATAACGAGAGTTCGCAACGATCTCCCGAATTGACATATAAAAGAAATCGTGTCAGAATATTTAAAAAATCTAAAGCTTGATACAATTTTTGTTATCATGATGAATGAATACCGACCGAATTTGACTGCCATAAGCGGTCAAAATTAAACAAAAGAATTACAAAAACAGCAGCAAGAAAAAAAAAACGAAATGAATAGTGAGTGAACAACTGAAAGATCGGTCAGGAGATGCATATTTAGCCCAAAGTGAATAGCAATCAAGTTGTCACAATAACTTATTTAAACAAAAAATTCAGATCAAAATTAAAAGAACGTTGATGAACGAACGTTAATATATGTTGCAAAAAAAAATAAATATGTAACTGACAATGAAACTAAACCAAAGAGAAATGCGTACATTTGTTATTTTTATTAAACTTATTATTAAGCTTAAAATTAAAAAAAAACATATATAAATCACTTTAAAACTGCGGGCTTTAAAGCTGCTTTATTTGCCAGAGTTGTTGGCAGTGCAGATTATTGCCAGCAGACAGCTGATGAAGATACAACAAATTGGTGTTGCTTACTTTATGGCAACATTTGTGCAATAAACAGTAACCACATGATTTGGATTTTTAAAGTTACCGCAAGCTTACGAATAAAACGCAGTGGCAGCTGAAGGAACAGAGGGACCACAGCCACCACCAGCTATTGTCTGATTTTAACTTTAAGCAAAACTTTATTTTGTTAAATAAAATATTCGAGACATTAATATAAGATCTAATTTTTTAGATAAATATTCTTTGATAATGAGCTTTTCATTTAACACAAGAAACAAAATATCGAAAAATTAAAAAAAAATCAAAACTTTATTTTCTTTAAGAATTTTTTTTTTTTGCATGGAAGGCTACGCCAGTGCTGAGCTGAAATCGCAAATCATAACTGATAAGAAAACAATTTGCAATATTTAATGGCTTACGTTAAGCCTCAATTGTAGCCACAACAAATGTTGGCCGCCACAACTAAATGGTTTAAATCCATAAAAAAATCCACAAAAAGGCAAAAAAACTTGCAACCGCAACCAATCTAAATTAAATTATAATCACGGGTTACAAAATCGATTTAACAACATTTTTTTATTGTTGCTTGATTAGCCACAGCGACGCAAACAAATTGAAACGTAGATATGTTTTAAGCGCCCAGCATGGCGCTGACTTACTACTTGTGCATACATTGATGTAGTATTTAAAGTAAAAGTTCCACAACTGTGTATCCTTGCCGCAAACCCACAAATTTGTTTTAATCACTGACCCACATCGTGATGTATGGCTTTACATTTTATTTATTTTTCATTTTTTGCATTTCAATTAAATTCTTTTTCGGGCAGAAATCACTTAAATGGCGCATAACGTAACGCAAATAAACCATTTATTACATATTTAGTTATATTATTTGATAAATTATCGAAAAAACGCCCTCTAAAAATAATTTCACAAAGTTTATTGCTGAATTGTTGACTTAAGCGGTAAAACTGGTGCTGAACAACTTTTAAGGATATGGTTGGAAACAGTGGTTTAGCTAGGGTTGGTGACACACGGGACGGAAACTAAATTGTGCAACCCTTAAGAGGGTTATAGTAAACCTCATTAATTAAGAGGGTTATAGTAAACCTCACGAAATTAATAAAATTTTTTAAATAATATTTTACTGTTATGATTAGTTTGTTAAGTGCAATTGATTTTAATATATTTAATATCATTTGAAAGATAATTTGGTAACTAACACAAAACTTAAAAAATTTCGTTTAATTATAAATTTGAAGTATATCTTAATTTTTAAAGTGAAACTTCTTTTGCCGCGTATACAATATACGGCGAACGAAACGGGTAGTAAAACCGATGAAACGAATGAAACGACGGCGAATTAAGGTGAATTTGGGTCAATTTAGGTGAATTGGGTTGAAATTAGGTTTTCGAAACACCTTATAAATTTGAAGCAAAAAAATTATCAAACAATGGTTTGAGTCCAAACTAACAGATCAAAGTACGGACTCAATCAACAAAGTCTTAGACCGTACTTTTTGAAGGTGGAATTTTCAACTAGATACGTTCTGCTTCAATTTCCAACCGTGACACGTTACGCTGGAATTTACAAGCAGTATGATTCAATGGCCAATCGGATGCAATAAGATAGTCTGAGGTCATAGACGGGTCATTGGCAATTTCATGGATTCCATGAATAATTTGGACAACAATAGATAAATCTATGGCCAATCGGATGCAATGATATTATCAGTGGTCACAAGAGGGTCATTTGCACTTTTATGGTTTCCGTGGAACACTTGGACAAATATGTATGATTCTATGGCCAATCGGATGCAATGGGATTGATGCGTTTGAATCGAGTATTGAAGCTAAAACGTCAAGAGTGCGATCAAAGGCATAACAAGGTAATTTTGCAACATGACAACGCTCGGCCACATGTTACGCAGCCAGTCAAAACATACCTTGAAATGCTGAAATGAGTAGTCTTATCTCTAGTTTTTGCTTTCTTTGGTAACGCATGACCTTGAGGATCAGCACTTTAGCTCATTTAAAATCATCTTAATCTTCTCATGGCTTTATATGAATAAGTCTTTTTAGTAGGACTAAATTAAAAACTCTACTTTTCTGTGTCAAAGTTTGACTTATTCCGTGCGTGGCGGCCACACACATATTTTTTTTTAAAGCAGGATTTTTCGCAATAAAGGAATTTTTCCAAAATGTTTTGTTTACGCAAAATTTTAACTTGCAATATTGAGATAAAGATCTATTTTGAATAAAATTTTTCACTATTTTCATTTTTAATTTTACAACAATTGTCAATGAATCTTACTACATATTTTTGAATCAACCTCAACATCAAAAATTAAATATTTTAGAAGAGATAAAAAAAAACGCAATGCTATTCATGGATATTTGAAAAAGAAGTAAGCATCCAAAATATTCAGAAACTTTTGCTCTAAAAATTCTGCCAATATTTTTTGTCAATCGCGATTATAGTTAAGTTGTACAAGAATAATTTACTCTCAGTAAACCACACAATATGTGGTGACCGTGGCATGCAGGTTAAGTGTGTGGCTTAGCATGCTCGGAGCCCGAGTTCGATCCCCAGTCGCGACGAGAAGTTTTTCAATAAAAATTTTTCTGATCGGTCACCACCTCTCTGCAGACAATGGCAAACATCAGAGAGTAAATATTGAAATGTAAAGCATCTTGAGAACATGAACTTTAGCCGTTCGGAGTTGGCATAAAACATGTAGGTCCAGTTCTCGGTCAATTGTGTGAAAACATTTAATACCACACACAACACAATTGATCATAAGAAGCTCGGTCAAAGTCCTTTCAAGAGCTGAAATGGCCAATTTGTTGTTTTTTTTTTTTTTCATTAAACCACACAATATCAGTTTTAAATAATTGGAGAACTGACATTATGAAGTTATAAAAACTTAAGCTAGTTTTATTTAGAAAATTGTAAAAAATTTTCGAAAAATTGTGCATAATTGAAGAAAACATAGGACCTGGAAGCAAAACGTTGGCAAATTTTCCTTCACTAATCCGGGATAACTATAAATTTAAATATTTTTTTGAAATCATTCCACGTCTTCTTTATAAGAGTGAAGTGAAAATTAAAGTAAAATATTAAAATTCATTTAAAAAACTTGTTCCTAAATATCAATTTTTTTATGCATTCTATATTCATCTCAGCTTTGACTTTATAGACAAAACTGAGGTCTGTAAGATTTAACTGCTCTATCCTCGACCATAAATATCACAGTATCACTATATAACAATGATACCAAATTGATATCAGAAATTTGTTTCATACTCATTATCTACATAATTCCCAAAGTAAATTTGCCCTGGCTGGACAAGGTCAAGAGTCATGAATAGCCGAGAAAGGGCTGGCAATTCCAAGAAATCTGTTGAATTTGAGGTGGACCACCCCCTCCCCCTTGCTACGCTGCTATTTGGAAATTTGATAATGAACAGCTTGAGGGACATGACCATTTTTGAACTGTTCTTGTTCTGCTCGTATTTGTACATGAATTTTCATATTCATAACCATAATCTTCTTACCCAGTTTTTTTAAGATCAGACAATTTTTATATGTGCCTCCCATTTTAATCATGTAAAATGTTAATATTACTCGAAGGGAAGTATCTCTAGGGTCCTTTCGATTTCAACCATTTTAATAGACATATATAAACTCTATTTGCAAAGTTTTCTGACCGAGTTTTGTTAAGATTAGACAACTTTTGTATGTATGTGCATTATTTTTTTTTTTTTTTTTCGGAATCCTATCGAGGTCATCTTTAAAATAGGGGGTGGTTTTTAAAAAATTTTTTTTCGACCCACTCTAATGTACATCCCATACAAGATCATGTAAAAACTTAACTGAGGTACAAAGGAGATACACTGATACACAGATACACTGAGAAAAAAATCAAACAAATTCAAGCTTGAATTAAAGTAAATCATGCTTGAAAAAGCCTCGATCGTGATTTTGAGTTATTTTAAGCAAGTTTGTGCTTGAGTAAAGTGAGCAAAAATATTCTTATTTCCAGCACAGACTTGCTTGAAACATGAATTTATGTCTTGAAAAAGACAAAAAAGAAATGATCTATTTAAAGAATTTTTTGTTTCGTTATAGGTTTTTCTTGTTTAAAAAAGACCTAAAATAATTTTTTTGAGATGTTAAACTAACTTGTTAAGTGTACATCAAACCAGATGTTGTTTCTATTCAATCAGCCATTGAATCATAAATTGTAATCAAAATTACAATAATGTATTAAATAAATTAATATTTGTATACTTATACAGGCGGGATTCGAACTTATGTACTCTGGATGCCACCAGTCATACACTTTTCCACTGAGCTGTTGGTAACATTAATTTAACAGTAGCAAAACATATTTCAAGTCCTGTTCATATCAAAAGCTGTTAGAAAATTTGAACAAAAATACAAAGGTTTTTGTATTTGTTATTGAATTTTGAAGTCCAGTCATGAACCCAGAAATTTTTTATAGAGCTGTTTTTAAAAATTCAGTCAAAAACTAACATTTTTCCAAATTTTTTTTCATTATTGTAGAGAATTGAACAAATTACAAGAAAAAAAAATCAATAATATATTTTTCACTCCAACATGATTTTATAGAGCTCCAAACTGCCGGCAGAGAAAAAAGCGGGGCAAAAATTATCCGATCTGGAAAAAAAAAATACTTTTTTAATTCTTAACAAAATTGGTTATTGTATGACAGGAGCTTTTTTTAAAAAATGTTTTTTAAATTTTTGGTGATGTTCCAAATTTGATAGTGTGTTTTTTCGAAAAAATATTGACTTTAAAAATTCATAAAAAAAAACGAAAAAAAAATGTAAAGAAGCTCGTGTCATACGATAGCGAATCAAGTTTAAAAAAATAAAAAAAAAAAATTTCGTCAAAAAATGAACCCGCTAGTGCCGCAAACAGTAAGAAAAACATGGTTTCGAGATAAACGTGTTCAAAGTTTGTGAACAAAGAAAAATGCAATGAAAAATAAAAATGCGCTCTCACTAATACTGTGACTTTTGAACCCGTAGGACTTTTTCCATGAAATCTTAAGAATATTTACTAAAATACAAAATTATAAAAAAAAATCGATTTAAAAAAACGGCCAATGTCATGTACCCCGTTAAACAAAATATTATAACACACTCGACCACCAAGGCAATGATTTTTTTTTTTTTGCTTCCAATATAAAATTGCAATGAATATACCGAGATTCGAACAATTCATTGTTTGAGATAAGAATGCGTTTGTTTAAAAAATTCATGCTACACTTTCCTCTGTGTATGGTCTTACAGATTTCAACCATTTTCAGTACACATCTATGGTTTTATTTTTAAAGCTTTCTGACGTAGTTTTGTTTCATTTTAGTTTTTTTCTTTCAAAGATCGACCAACAGAAGTATACAAAACTATGTACCTGCCATGTAAAATCATGCAAAATATTTATATTGTTTCAAGGAAGGAACCCAATATAGCTCCAAACGAAGCACCCAAAGGATCCAATAGATTTCATTAATTTTCAGTACACAAATATTGTTCTATTTTTAACAGGAACCGAAAATAACAGTTATTTTCGAAATTTCATTTCAAAAAGTCAGACAGAAAGAATTTGTTTATTCGATATTTCAATATAGCAGTGTGATGCGTGTAAACTAAGGAATAATAATCTTAAAAGCTTTTTATTTGTTTGACTTTTATATAAAAAGTAAAAAAATAATAGTTATTTTTTGACCGATTTTTTTGTCGGTCAAAAATATTAGTTAAATTTTGACTTTTATTTTTTCAGTCAAAAATAAAAGTTAAAATATGACTTCTATTTTTCCGGTCAAAAAAATAAGTTAAAATTTGACATATATTTTTTCAGTCCAGATTAAAAGTTAAAATTTGACTTTTACTCTTTGAGTCAAAAATACCAGTTAAAATTTTAATTTTCTTTTTTCGGTAAAAAAAAAAGTTAAAATTTGACTTTTATTTTTTCAGTCAAAAATATAAGTTACAATTTGAAAAAATCATATTTTAACTGTTATTTTTGACTGAAAAAATAAAAGTTAAACTTTAACTTTAATTTTTGACCAAAAAAAATCGTTCAAAAAATAACTATTATTTATTGACTTTTTGGAAAAAAGTCATAACAGTTACGGTGCCTGATTTTTAAAGTTTTCTGACCGAATTATGAATTAAAAAAAAAATTATAAAAATACATTTGTTTTTTCTCTATTTAGATTTAAAGATTTTGCAAAAAAAGTATGTGTGTGGCAGCCACGCACGATTTAAGTGAAACTTTAACCCAAAAAAGAAGAGAGTATAAAGTGGTTAATTGTGGTTAACTCTTTAATATAGAAACTCTTTAAGTTTAATTAAAAATTTAAAGTAAAAGAATAATAAATAAAAGGGAAAACAATTTAAGGCACACTATTTTGCTACCGCCATTTTTTTGTAAAATTTTGACAAATGACAATTTCCTGTTCGTCAAGTTTAGCTATCTTGTTATGAAACGATGTAAAATTGATGTCATTTTGAAGAGACAATTTTGGGCCAAGTGTAAAACAGATTCAATGCAATTAGCAATGAATTAGCAAAAACTCCGAGGTTTAGTTCGGTTTTACTACCCGTTTCAATTCGCGCCATATTGCTCTGTAAGCTGCTAATGTAGTTTCAATTCAAAAAATTATGTATTTTTCTTCGTTAGGTCTGTTTGGTTAGTTTTGTTAGTTTGGACTCAAACCATTTAAACATGGCTTTAGTGAGTTATTTAATTTGTTTAGTTTCGTTAGTTTGAACTCAAACCATTTGAGATATTTAATTGCATGATTTCGCTGCGTTTCATTAAAAAGTGTTACATTAGTTTAATTCACCGTTTAGTTCGCCGTATGTTGTATACGCGGTTAATAAAGTTTTACTTCAAAAATCTTTTGTCGAATTTAGTTAACTTGAAATCGTAACATTTTTAGAATTTTGGCAAAATATTGAAGTATCGGATGCTGGCCTGAAAAATGTAACAAATGCAATACATATCGAACTAATTGTCAAAACTGCATTCGGGCGAAGAGCTTTTTATGATATTTTGACTTCAGATAAGCAGCACTTTTCATGTTCTAATAGATTAACAAAATTTCTAACTATCACTAAGACTTTGTTATTCAAATTCTATTCGACTTTCCATACAACTAATTTTCTAACTGTAAAAATTATAATGACGAACTTCTTTGCCACTGTGTAGCAGAGTTAGAAACAAAACAGATACTAAAAGAAAGCATAAAAAGAAAAAGGATTTTCCGTCATGCTGAAAAATAGCGAACTAGGCACATTCGCATGCATGTTGCTGCAGGTGTTAATTTGTGGTCATTACCATGACACCACAGCCACATTTAGCTGCAGTTGAAGTGCGCGCAAATGGCAAATGAGTACGGAAAGAATTCGCCAGAGTTGAAAGCTTTCTCCCACAGCAACAACAACAACAACAACAACAGCAGCAACAACAACAACAACAACAACAACAATAACAACAACAACAACAACAATAAGACGCAATACAATGGCACAATCATTAGCGCCAAGATCATGTCAGTTAGTTAACGGCTTTCGTATTAAATAACTTAAGTACGTCAGCAGGAGGAACAAATCACAAAAGCGTGAATGGTGCACAAATGCTGCGCACTCATTGTGCGCATGAGCAATGCGACTAAAAAGCAGCCTGCTGCCACACTAACAAAGCCAAAATAATGCTAATGCGTTTTGCACTTTGTACACGAGGCGATATTTTGACACTACAGCGCTAGTCTGACAGTTGATTATTACCGACCCTCACACTTATGTGTGCTTGAACCTTTTTTTTTTTTAAACTATATATATTCAGAAAAATATTTTTCGCAGCACTCGAGATGTTGTACAAAATGAACGCAAACTTGAAATTTATTTACAAGATTGCAGAAACCAATCATGATGCCTCATGCAATTGACCATGACTTTAACTGTAGCAAATAAGCCGCCTTTTGGAAACAAGTTAATTGAAACACTTAATTTTGCTGTCAGCTCTCGCGTCTTCTGGCTGCTATAAGCCATTCATAACGACTTTAATTTCCCTTCATTAGCTAGTTGCAACGTTTAAACAAATCAGTTTGCAACATTGTCAACACTTATTTAAACACCTGTTCTTGTGCCACAAGTGGTGGCAGCAGCAGCAGCCACACTCTTGCACATATATCGAGCTACTTACTCGTTATACTAAAAGGTCTGGCTATTAAGAAGTGTCTCTGTTTTCTGTTTTCATTTTTTGTCTCTGCAGCTGCTGCACTTCAATTAATTGTGCTTTATTTTTCATAAAATTACATAGGTTTGATTAAACGATGGTACTTCTTTACCGGTGCATGCTAACTCTTACGGTTCAAGGTTTATTACTGCTATTTGCAAAGTTTATCGATGTCATTAACAATTACTACACGCAGAAGAATCGTTGAGAAAATTAAATCACAACTTTTTGGTTTATTAGCTAGAAATGCTAGTAAAAAAATAATAGTTGCTTTAAAAATTAGCTGGTCCAATCACAGAAGACCAACATCAGCAGCTCTGCTCTTATAAAAAAAAAGACAAATACAAAATAATAAACATTTTCTGGAACCTAGTAGACTACCAATTGTTCTACCTTCCATGTATGCAGTTGTGAAATATTCAGGGACTAAAACACACACAAAAAATTTAATTTAAATCGTTCCACCCGTGACTGAGCATGAGTTCAGTGACATACACACGTACAGAAGAAGACTGTATTCAACAAAATTAAAATTTTTCCAAAATCACAAGGTTCTGACAACAAATTCTAGTAGAGGAGAGTCAGACAGATCAGACAGAAATATACGTGTAACGATATTTTGAAAGTCAACGTCTGGGTTTTATTTTAGAAGAGAAGTTTTAGAAGTTAAAGATTATCCCTTCTGTACACTCGTATGGCTAATAGCCAAGCATAACCATGGGACCCTTATATTTTCGGAAGAGCATGTGTATGGAAGATCTACACTCAGAAAAAAGTGTCTCGGAATATGATAAAAAAGGCATCATATTTAGGGAAAAATGGTATAGACTTTGCTCTAGAGAATGCTATTCTCTAATTGCGATACTTAAAATTCTTTAAAAATGATGAAAAGCTTCCATGAAATAGAAAAATCGTTTTTAGAGAAAAATACTTTTTTTTTTGAGAAAATATTTGTTTTATTGAAGAATATACTTCTCATAGTGAATTTTTTATCAAAATATAAGAAAAGTTTTTCATTTTCAATAAAATTTCTCTATAAATGAGAAATTTTTTTGCGAGAAAAATACTTATCATTATTAGAGACATTGAAATATTTTCATTTCCTAGAAGTAAAGAAATATTTCTTCTTTTTATTTGAAAATTTTATTTGAAAAAGAGAAAATTGCTATTATCAAAAATAGAGAAATTTTTTACCGGAGCAAGGTATGTGTTTTTTTCTCAGTGTATGCAAAAATCCTCAAACTTTTCAATGTATGGTACAAGCAAAAACAAATACCTATAAAAAAGGGATAGGAAGAGTTGAAAGGTCACAAAAAATATTCATAATAAAATTCTGACTTTTTCTTTTTCTAAAATTGACTCTTTTTATAATTTTGTATTTTAGTAAATATTCTTAAGATTCTAAGAAAGAAAATTTTATGGAAAAATTTTTACGGGTTCAAAAGTTACAGCCGGATTAGTGAGAGCGCATTTTTCTTTATCAACCTTTATTTTCTTTGTTCACAAACTTTTAACGCGTTTATCTCGAAACCATGTTTTTCGTACTGATTGCGGCACTAGCGGGTTCATTTTTTGACGAAATTTTTTGTTTTTGTATGTTTTTAAACTTGATTTGCTATCTTATGAAACGAGGTTCTTTTAAATTTTTTCAATTTTTATTACGAATTTTTAATAAAAAACACACTTTCAAATTTGGAACATCACCAAAAAGTGGACAAAAATTTTTAAAAAAAGTTCCTGTCATACCATAACAAATTTTGTTAAGATTTAAAAGTAATTTTTTTTCCAGATCGGAAAATTTTTGTGATTCCCAGCGCTGCAACCACGAGGCCCCGTTTTTTTCTCTGCCGCCTGTTTGAAGCTCTATAAAACCATGTTGGAGTGAAAAATATATATATTTTTTAATTTTTCTTTTTCTTGTAATTTGTTCAATTCTCTACAATAATAAAAATAAACCAACCTTTTTGAAAAATGCTTGTTTTTGACAGAGTTATGAATTTTTAAAAAAAGGTCTGTTTTCTCTGCCGCGAATGTTATGTCCCACCTTAAGTTTCTGCATACAACACCAAAGCTTATATTTCAATTTGATGTTTTGATGTTTTGAATAAAATATTATACAAAACCGGGTTTTATAGGGCTAGTTTGCATAAAAAAAATGTGTTTATCGCAACATTTCACTCTAAGCCACATTTTAAATATATTTAGTGCAAGTGTCACACTTCGCACCTCATATCACTAAAACGGTTCATTGTTGCTATTTCTGGGTTTTTATTATACGAGCAAATTTTTAGCCTAAAAGTATGCACACAAATCTTCAAAACCGTCATAAGACAAGCTTTTATGATAGTACAAATTAAAGCTCTAGATATATCTATTAATAGCATTTATTTGTGTCACCTTGTTTTGACTATTTGTAACATTGTTGTACATAAGCTCCAAGTAATTATAAATGATTTGAGTGTATTCATATACAAGCCCATGTAAAATACAAGAATAAGTTAGACTTGTCTAAAACTGGTTTTGCGTTTCGTTCAAAAATTATAAAGGCGTTTTTCGCAAGAAACTCCCGGACGCCTAAGGAGATAATACCTAAATA
Organism: Tetanocera ferruginea; assembly: GCA_958299015.1. Classification (NCBI taxonomy): domain Eukaryota; kingdom Metazoa; phylum Arthropoda; class Insecta; order Diptera; family Sciomyzidae; genus Tetanocera; species Tetanocera ferruginea. The sequence continues at coordinate 10,037,513 of OY282641.1, read as the reverse complement.
ATAATTTTCAAAAGTGACAATTGTTTTCGCTCCCCGCAAACTGTCCTAGAGAATGGTTGCTTAAAGTAAGATCTGCAAAAATAGACTTCTGGTCTGGTCGCTTTTGAGTTTTACCCTAAAAATTACTCAATAATTTCTCAAAAACACTTACAGCATCTTACAACATATAACTTTAAAAATACCTTCGAAGTAAAAAGGAATTTCGAACAGACAAGTTTTCCTGCAAAATTTATAGGTAAAGATTTTTTAGTACTCACTTTTCCTCTTTTTCATTTCGGTTGTGGTTTGTTAAAAGGTCAAACTAAAATTTTTTTTTTTTAAATTTAAGTCAACTTTTTTTTAAATACACTCATTTTTGCTTCGCGTAACGTTAATGTAATATTATATTTTTCCTGAAAGCTATTTAATTGGTACACAGAGAAAAAAACACACTTTAAAATTAAGGGGTCTTCTCATTGAGCAACTTTTTTTTCGACTTTTTTTTTTGCATTTATTTATAGCTTGGGTAGTTGTAAATATGCCCCTAAAAGGATTTTTAGAAATCGAAATACTTTAGAAGATACAGCCTTTTTTGTGAATCAAGGTCTTCGTCAAAATGAGCTATTTTTTTTCGCCTCATTTTCGAACGCGTTTATCTCGAAACCCCGTTTTTCGAACTGGCGGCCATGATATCTCCAGTTCAACTGAACCGATTTTCATGAAACAAAGTGGAATCGACGCAGAATTGTCACCATTCTCGGGTGAACCTCGATCATAATTTTAAAAAATTTTTTACTATTTTTTTTTTACACTAAACTACAAAAAAAAGCCCGAAATTGAATTTTTTTTTTTTGAATGGCCGCCATTTTGTCAAAAAAAATCACAAAATTAAGCTTGAGGTTCACCCGAGAATTAAATCTATACTGATTATAACCCCGTTTTTTTTTTCATTTCAGACGCTCCGGAGACCCGGAATCGTGGCCGCCGTGACGACACCTTTTTTTCACCACCAACTTTGAAGTCTCATTACTTTTTGAACAGCCCACGTATCGAGGCAAAAAAATTTTTTTTATTTACTTTGAAACTTTTGTAATACAATAAATAAAAAAAGTTTTCAATTATTCTTTGCGTTTTCAAATAAGAATTTTTTAAAAAGGGTAAAAAAAACGGGTTTTGAATGAGAAGACCGCCTTAAACAAAAAATTTTAAACACAGAAATTTAACGCATTTACGTTTCTCTAAAAGAGAATTTAAAACAAGCGTGTTTAATTAATAAACAACGAACTTCTATCTTCTTATATAATTTTCTCTTATTATTTTTTTGCAATAACCAAAACGGTTTTAAGTATATTTAAAAATTTAATTTAAGCTTAATAAAGGGTGATTTTTTAAGAGCTTGATAACTTTTTTTTTAAAAAAAACGCATAAAATTTGCAAAATCTCATCGGTTCTTTATTTGAAACGTTAGATTGGTCCATGACATTTACTTTTTGAAGATAATTTCATTTAAATGTTGACCGCGGCTGTGTCTTAGGTGGTCCATTCGGAAAGTCCAATTTTGGGCAACTTTTTCGAGCATTTCGGCCGGAATAGCCCAAATTTCTTCGGAAATGTTGTCTTCCAAAGCTGGAATAGGTGCTGGCTTATTTCTGTAGACTTTAGACTTGACGTAGCCCCACAAAAAATAGTCTAAAGGCGTCAAATCGCATGATCTTGGTGGCCAACTTACCGGTCCATTTCTTGAGATTAATTGTTCTCCGAAGTTTTCCCTCAAAATGGCCATAGAATCGCGAGCTGTGTGGCATGTAGCGCCATCTTGTTGAAACCACATGTCAACCAAGTTCAGTTCTTCCATTTTTGGCAACAAAAAGTTTGTTAGCATCGAACGATAGCGATCGCCATTCACCGTAACGTTGCGTCCAACAATGATTCCACCAGCGTACAAACCACACCAAACAGTGCATTTTTCGGGATGCATGGCCAGTTCTTGAACGGCTTCTGGTTGCTCTTCACTCCAAATGCGGCAATTTTGCTTATTTACGTAGCCATTCAACCAGAAATGAGCCTCATCGCTGAACAAAATTTGTCGATAAAAAAGCGGATTTTCTGCCAACTTTTCTAGGGCCCATTCACCCTTAAAGCCGCGGTCAACATTTAAATGAAGTTATCTTCAAAAAGTAAATGTCATGGACCAATCTAACGTTTCAAATAAAGAACCGATGAGATTTTGCAAATTTTATGCGTTTTTTTTAAAAAAAAAGTTATCAAGCTCTTAAAAAATCACCCTTTACAACTATTTTTAAAGTTAAATTTAAAACAAAACTTTTTGTTTTTAAACATAAAATGAAAAATATTTGTAGATAAAATGTTTATGCGTATATTTAAAGCACTGGTTTTTTTTGTCCAGTTTCACGAAAATCTCCCACGAGTGTCCTTAAACTACTAATAGATTTTGAAAACTCATATTTGTTACGATGATTTCATTAAAAAATTTTACAACAAATCTGAAATTTTATTTTTTGATAAAGTTATCATAAGAATACATCTAAAATATTTTTTAATCATAAAATTCATTCGATAATCTCAAAACAAGATTTTACTTCATATAAACAATCGACAACAACTTTCATATTTTGCCCATGGCTCTGGGGGGGGGGGGGGTCCGTGTTATTTAAAGCACTGGTTTTTTTTGTCCAGTTTCAGGAAAATCTCCCACGAGTGTCCTTAAACTACTAATAGATTTTGAAAACTCATATTTGTTACGATGATTCCATTAAAAAATTTTACAACAAATCTGAAATTTTTTTTTGACAAAGTTATCATAAGAATACATATTAAATATTTTTTTAATCATAAAATTCATTCGATAATCTCAAAACAACATTTTACTTCATATAAACAATCGATAACAACTTTCATATTTTGCTCATGGCTCTGGGGGGGGGGTCCGTGCATGCATGCATTTTTGTCACTTATATCATGAACTGTTCTTTTGCTGCTCGTATTTGAACATGGATTTGATAAACTTTATTTCACATATATTATGAATCATTTTCCTCTTGTAGCTTTCTATATATTTACGAAACTATTTTATTAGTTCTTGTTCACACACTTTATGAACTTTAAACACTAGGCTTATGAAATATTTGTGAACTCGTGTTGGTTTCTTTTGTGTATTTTGTACATTGATAGTATGAATAGTTTATGTGACTCATGTAGTTGGTAACTGGACCAAAATTTATGAATGCAATTCATGGAGATCATGTATAAATTCAGAATAATTGTAAACTTTTTTGATTTAGTGTATGTAATATAGTCAAGTATTATGACAGTAGATTCCATTCTCAACAATCGGATATAGTCGTCAATAATTTAAAAATTCATTTTTTGAGCTACTTTGTTGCTATTTAAATATCAGCTTAAATCCTTTGTTGCAGTGTAAAGCATGGGCATATGTTTGAGTTTCAAAACTGACTGTTTAAATAATATTCTAGTTTTAAGTTGAAAAAGTAGCTCTTTTAAATTTCTTCACCGCTAAATTAACTGATTTTAGCATGTTTAATAAATTAATTAAAACACTTTCACATTGTAATAACCTGTTGAAATATACTCCGAATATTACCAAAAACTCAACTAGTATTTATGATCAACAGCAACTGACCTGGAATGTAATGCATAAAAGCAATTTATTTTATTCAAAAAGTAATAACTTGAGGCCTTGGTTAGAGCTTAAACATATATTTTTTTTGTCATCGAGTCAACGCTAGAGCAGCTGAGCCACAAAGTCAAGTGTTCGAGCAGTTTTTAGTGAAATGATGTTCAATTTTTATAGACGACACTGGGTTGGCTGATATAAGATGAAAATCTGTAATAAGCGCTTAGCAATAGTTTTTAAATATAGTGTTAAACTGTAAACAACGTCATGCTGTGACATGCGTTATAACATGAAATGTGCGCATTTTGACTAGCATGTTGCAAATGTTTTTGTTGTTGCTGCTATATCATCATCCATGTTTAATCCATCTCTAACAAGGCTTAACTTAACAAGTTTAAAAATTTTTTTATTGTTATTTTTTGATAAAAAAAATGTGCTAAAATTTGGTTCGAATTTATATTTTTATATAAAACTTTAAAATATAAAATTTATAATTTCAAAAACTTGCAGTTAAACTTCACATCAGCTGCTCTCTGCAAATAAAACGAAAGACTTAAGACACGAACTTGCAGTCACCACTATGTATAACTGCAGCAGTACGTAAAACCTTTAGCAAATTTAATTAAAAAGTGTCAATCTGCTAGTATTTTTCACAAAAAACTCTGAATTCAACAATTTGCTAGCAAAATGCATTAAGTGCACATTTAACATTATTTTGCTTTATGCGTAAAACGCTTTAAAACTGTTGACAATAACGCTTAAATCGATATTTTAAAAAAAATTGTAAAGCTTAAGCATCGATGACACTTTTGTTGCAAAAAATAAACTCTTGAATTGATCATTTTTACCCTTGAAGTAACTTTGACCGATTTTCTTATGATCAATTGTATTAACACAGTGATTAAGAACTACTGTTGCATTGCAGACTTAAATGCATTTCAATAATTTGTCACCTTTAGTCATACATGCCACCTACCTAACTTGCTGACCCACTTACATTCACTTTCATCATATATCATACTCAAGTTGCCGCCATAGAAAAAAAAATGTGGCTTTGTGCTGTCCAAAGGTATGAAACTCTTATTAAACAACACATTTTTAATGCCTTTACTTTGCCTCTTTCTGTGTTTTTTTTTTCTTGCTTATTCCTTTCCACCATAACATTCTGCACTTAATCAGCTGTTGTTGTATAAAAAGAATCCTTTTTTTTCAATTTAGGCTCATAAATAACATTTAACTACTTGTTGTTAACATAAATTCTGTGCATGTTTAACTGAAGCTTCTTGATACATCACCGCCATCATAATCTGAGCAGGCTCACTGCCGCATTCGATATCATTATCGCAAACATCATCGTCATCACAATCATCATCATCATCATCATCATCATCACCTTCACAATCATCGTCGTTCTTAGCAGTTGTTCAAACAGTTTTTTGTCGTCATGCTTAACAAAGCGAAAAATTAAGTGCCAAAAAATATATCCATGGCAATTTTTTTATAATATTTTCGTCTTTTTTTTCTGATACCAACTGTAGTAAAGTGACAGCGGTAGTTAGCTTTCGTTTGCCGAATATATAAAAGAATCAAGGTAGGGCTTTAAGGGCTATATTCGTTATGTGTTAGGCCTTCCACTTTTTTGAGACGATTTTTTAACAATTTTTTAAAAATTTTTTAAAAAGTCATGTCAGCTTACAAATTTTAAAAAAATTGTATTTCTTGATGTTTACGGAAAATTTCATAGAAATTAAATTGATCATTAAAGGGTCAGAAATTCATGTGTAATTCAATGTTTGTTTCATGTTTTGAGGAAACATAAAATAAATAAGACCTTTACAAAGAATAATAAGAAAATTAAACATGTAGGCTCTGCTAATTGTAAAAATTTCTTAAAATTTGCTTAGATGTTCTGAATCTTTCGTCAAAAAATATTTATATGAAATCTATTGTTTAATAGCAGAAATATTTGCTACCAAAGTCAAAATTTTAAATTGCAGTTAGTTTTCTAAATTTTCTAGTTTAACGATTATTTATTGAAAAAAAAAAATTAAGTATGAATAATAACAACTTCTTGTATACATGTACCAAGGTCCAATTTCACAGATATTTTTATCAAATTTATTATATTAAAGAAAACTTGCAAATTCTGCTTGAGTGATTTGAAACTAATTATTGCTTGTGATATTTTTTTTTTTTTTTAATTCCTACTTTGCAATAATCTGGTTTAAGTGCTGATTTTTTTTGCTCTCGTTAGCTTGCCTGAGCTAGTTTTGGTAGGTAAAGCAGAATAATCCTGACTCACTTAAATTGTTTTGATATTTTTTTCAGAATTTACAGAAAGAATGAACAAGAAAGGCATTATTTTTATTATATCAGCACAAGCTGTTAGTCATAATTTATTGTCAACATTTTTATAAAGTCGGCATAATAAAAATGATGCCTACCTCGAAGTGTAGTTAAATGCTTTTGGCAATTATCTTCTTAAATTAATATTGACAACATCGGCTGTGCTCAAGACCGCCCGCCGACAGTAGCACTTGCCAACATAACCATATCAATATTATTGTTAATAATTATTAATTTTGTGCAAGAGAGCAGATTAAAAAGAAAAATACATAAAAATACCAGAGTGTTTGCGCAGTCAGACGATGCTCAATGGACCGCTTTCCGTTTGGCCAAACACGTTGCTGTTGTTAGACGCAAGCAGCAACAGCAGCAACAGCAACAACAACAACAACAACAGCAAAAAACATTATGATGAAAAACAGTTTCTAATAAATCTAAGCAATGTCGATGCGTTTGCTTTGGCAACAGCCTAGCTAGGCTATCGGCATCAAGACCACAAGAAATAAATGGTAGATGGTGTAGAAATTTTTGTGCATCAAAATTCAATACTTTTCGTTCAGACAGCAAGAATTTCTATTTACGTTGTTTCGCCCATAAAAATTGGCAGGCGCTGTAGTTATTATTTGCTGTTGTTGTTGTTATTGTTGGTTGTACAGTATGTTGTTCAAAGTGAATAGGAAGTTGGCTTATTTGAAAATTGCAACATTCATATTGCTGTTGCTTATGCTGTTTTACTCTTTAGTTGTTATTATTTTTGTTGTAGTTGTAACTGGGCGTTTAACCATTATTATGTATATATATAGTATATATTTTTCTAATATTGAGTAGGTAGCCACTATTTGCTATTTAAGTGGCAGATAGTTTTTGATTTTTTTTTGCTTTTCTTTTGTTGCTCTATTGCTGTTGCTGTTTATATGCGGGTTGTTTGCATTTTGTTACCAATTCAATTTTCTAACAATTTTCTACACACTCTTTACACGCTGTTCCAATAATTTAAAACAATTTTTTGTTCCGTTGCTGCCCTCTTCTTAGTGTGCCGCAGTTTTATTGTTATGTTTTGTTTGTGTTTTTTTTTTTTTTTTTTTTTTGTTGCTATAATTTAATGTTCGGCATGATCTACTAAACTAATCCACTACCACAACTTGACCTAGTTTACTTTGCTTTTCACTCGCTAATCATAGCGTTTTTCTTCAATTTTGCAAGTCCTACACAAAATGTTGTTAATAAATACTTTTGCCATATTGAGTGCAACACGTTGAGTGGCAGAACAAAAAAAAAAAAAAAACAAAAATAATCAAAACTAATATTATGCAATTTAAAGGCTCTGTATGAATAAGCGTGGTCGTTTAAGTGTTGATTCATTATGAAAGTGTGTGTTGAATATAATTTGCCATTTTACTGACCCAAATACAGCAGAGCACCTGAATGTTGATGACTTTCGGTTCTATATGATCTAGAGCGAAGGTGTTCTATTAAAATATGCATATATAATAGTTCTTATATTTAAGTATTCAGAACAATTTCACTTTGGTTTATATATATATACTTATTACAAACTACTTTAACCTATCGGAAATCATAACAACAGCCTTTACTATTCAAGATGAGAAATGCTGTTGTTTTAAAGTAAAATTTTTGGGTTGGGTACACAATTACTTTTTCAATATTAAAGACATATATTAATCAATTTTATCTTATTATCATGAAATTTCAAATATATTTATTAAATTTGTCTTTAACATAGTTTTTGAGTTCACTCACCTACAGCAAATGTCTATGATAACAATTTTTTGTAAAGCATTTGAAGCGTTACAAATTTTTACATGATCTACATGAATCACATTCATGAATTTATTCCACTTAGCAATTACATGAGCTATTTATGATAAAAAAAAAAAAAATAAATTGGCCATTTCAGCCCTTGAAAGGACTTTGACGGAGCTTCTTCGATCAATTGTGCTGTGTGTGTTATTAAATGTTTGCACACAATTAACCGAGAACTAGCCCTACATGTTTTATGCCGACTCCGAACGGCTAAAGTTCATGTTCTCAAGAAGCTTTACATGGCATTATTTACTCTCTGAGGTTTGCCATTGTCTGCAGAGAGGTGGTGACCGATCAGAAAAATTTTTTATTGAAAAAACTTTTCGCCGGGGCTGGGGATCGAACACGAGCTCCGAGCATGCTAAGCCACACACTAAACCTGCATGCCACGGTCACCATTATTTATGAGCTTTTCCTAATATCAATTTAAAAAATACACAAAAGAAAAAAGCACGAGAACATGAGTAATATTCATTGAATATTTCATTAGCCTTGAGTTTAAAGTTCATAATTTGTGTGAATAAGATATATGAATCAATAAAAAATTTCGCAAATGCCATGAAACAATTCAAAGGGAACATGAATCATTCATAATTTTTGTAAATAAATTCATAAAATGCATGTACAAATACGGGGAATACTAGAACAGTTCATGAGCTGAGTGACAAAAATGCATGAATCTCTAGTGCATATAAAAGGTGTTCTTACAGTCATAGAACTTTTTTTTTTAAAAAAAAAACCCAACAAATACAATTGAACGACTAAAATTTTGCTTCCGTCACTGCACTTTATGAACGCCTTCCTGTCGGTCCAATTTTGCACAACTATTTCGAGCATACTCGGTCTTATTTCGTCAATATTGCGTCGAATATTGGCTTCAAAGTGATCAACCGTTCTATGCTGGTTTATCAGCATAGACCAGAGATGTGACCTGCCACCACAAAAAGTAGTCCAAGGTGCCAAACCACACTTGAGATAGAAAAGTATATATATTCTTGATCAGCGTCACCACGTGAGTCGAGCTATCTATGTCCCTCCGTCCGTCTGTGTGTTGTCCGTAAACACAGGATAAGAAGAAGGAGGTGAGATAATTGCGTGAAACTTGGTACACATGATCACATGGACCCATGGATCTGCACTATTGAATATTTTTGGAATCCGCCGACGGACACGCCTACCTCCCATACAAAGCAAAAATTTAAAACTGAATAGCTCAGCTCATAACAAGCCTACAATAATAAAATTTGGTGTGTAGGTGTTTTCTATCAACACAAAGATGTTTTCGAAAAATGAACGTCATCCGCTCACGGACACGCCCAACTACCATACAACCCAAAAATTGAAAACGCAATAAATAAGCCTTTGTTTAACCTACAGAGCTAAAATTTAGCACATACACTCAGAAAAATTTCAACTGTAATATTAACAGTCGGCCACTGTTATTTCAAAACACTGTTCGATTAAATGATTTGCGTTTAAGTAAACAATTTTCTTTGTTGAATGAACGTTTCAAAGTATTTTTGTGCTGTTAAAATCATCTGTTGAAATATTTTTGTGTTTTTGTTAAATTGTCTATTTTTCCTAAGCAATATTTATTTATATTATCGTTGCCAATAGCTCAGTGGAAGAGCACTAGACTGTCATGCGGCGGACGTGGGTTCGAACCCTAGCTGCGTAAGCATCAAAAATTGTAATTTAATAATTGAAATAATAATAATTCTGTTTCCTTAATAGTTTGGTCAAAAATAACCTTCAAAATAAAATGCTTACAATCTTGCAAAAAAAAAAAAGCAAACTTAATTTTTTATTTAAAAAAAAAATATTTTATATAAACAAAAATTTTTGTTTGTCTTGCCGTTTTGTTTGTCTTGAACCGTGGACACTCGAGTACTAGACGCACACGTTAGCACACTCGGCCATACATGAACTTTTAAAACAGTGATAAAATTTCAATAAATAAGTTTTTATACGGGTTTCGTGTTCTATAGACCAACAGTCAACCTGCTGTTGATTTGAAAGTTTCATTTGTTGGATGGTATTTAACAGTGAAATCTGTTATTTCAACCCATGATTTGTTTGATAAAACAGCAGCTTTTCCCTGAGTGTATGTTTTTTATGACAAGACAAAGATGATTTTGAAAAATTGACGTCATCCGCCTTCGGACACGCCTTTTTCCCATACAACCCAAAAAGTTTAAAACTCAATAAATAAGGTTATGTTTGTCATAGAGAAATTGAATTTGATATGCATGTATTTTATACCAAAACTAAGGTGTGTTCAAAAATTGGAAGTAATCCGTCCATGAACACGCCCACCTCCCATAGCGAAAGCACAATAAAGGCATTAACTGTGAGCTACAGGAATAAAACTTGGTATGTGTAAATTTTTCATCAATATTTAAATGCATATAAAATATAGGCATCATCCGCCCTTGGAGACGCCCATTTACAATAAAAATTTTTTGTTTTTGAAAAGCTGGTTTAGGGTATTTCATAGTCGGCCTAGACCGACTTTAGACTTTCTTTACTTGTTTTATTTAACAATATTAATTTTAGAATTAAGTTTGATATTTTTCCTAATCAATATAAAAGACCATTTGTCGATATCTTTTATAACTTTTGTAAAATTTAATATTCACATTTTGTGTCGCCAAGGTAAAGGGTGGCCTTAACTTTTTAATACTGAAAACAGTTTGGCAATTTTTTTTTAAAAAAGATATGCATATAGTTTTCTATGCACTTTTTCGACAAAAATGCTCCTCTACATAAAAATAAATATGTTTTGCAAAAAAAAAACAAAAAGATATTATTCGTATTAGTATATTATTTTTAATCAAGTTAATAGGATGAAATAAAACTAAATAACAAATATATTAACTACATTAATAAGCCACATGAGTATTTTTAGTTCATATCTTCGTTTCTTCTCATTCACAATATAGTTCATGAAAACAAGGTTTTCTTCATGTAACTTGTTCTTGAATTTAATATTTCTGTTAGATGACAGGTAAAGGTCTGTCAAAATCAACAAATGAATTATCAAATCTTTATTTGAATTTTCTCGTGAGCCTTTTCTCGTATGATTTAAACGGGTATATTGGAGAAGCCTCCAACGCTGCTTCCGAGAAATTTTCTTAAGCTTAGTGTCAATAAACTGTAAGGGGGTTTTCTCAAAGGCTGAGGTATGACTCAGCCGCTCCAGGATCGAACGAAGGACCCTCGAACCTCCGTTAAATAAAAAGACTTGTTGGTTTTAATATTTCAAGTACAATAAGTTTTATTGAATAATCTCTATGATTAATTATGTATATATATGCATATATATTTTGTAAATAAGTCTTTTCAAATACACAACAACAATCATTCGTGGGTATCAAGCTGTAATTTTCCAACAATTGCCCTCTCTGACTCTGCCTCGGTGATTACTGGTTCTGGTGCGGTAATATTCAGGATTCGGTGCTTCGGTAAATATCGGTGATTTGCGTTTGTGGCGAGTTTTATGCGGCTTGGCTTAGACAGAGCTCGACAGAGTGCGTTGGATTTGGAAAACATACCGTAGAATTATTATATACAAAAGTAAAATACATACATCTTTTGCAGCATTAAATTATACAATGTAATTTTTATGTCTTATGTAGTTTATATATATATATTTCTTAAATTGTATAAATTACTTATATATATATATATTATATATTTCTTTTCAATAAAAATTATAAATATAGCATATTCTTAATTTATATAATCCCTTACGGCTAACTAATATGACAAGCTAAGTGTTCGGAGGGATATCCAATCGACCGAAGCCGACGGTGAAGTCCGACCGAGTGCAGCAAACACAACTATTAGACACTCGGAAGGGTATCCATTCGGCCGAAGCCGACGGTGAAGTCCGACCGAGTGCAACACGCTAAGTATTCGGAAGGGTATCCAATCGGCCGAAGCCGACGGTGAAGTCCGACCGAGTGCAACAAACACAACTATTAGACACTCGGAAGGGTATCCATTCGGCCTAAGCCGATGGTGAAGTCCAACCGAGTGCAACACGCTAAGTATTCGGAAGGTTATCCAATCGACCGAAGCCGACGGTGAAGTCCGACCGAGTGCAACAAACACAACTATAAAATATTCGGAAGGGTATCCAATCGACCGAAGCCGACCGAGTGGAACAAACACAACTATTAGACACTCGGAAGGGTATCCATTCAACCGAAGCCGACGGTGAAGTCCGACCGAGTGCAAAAATAAAGAATCTAACTACAATGTATGAAACGAGCAACCCGCCTCTCGGTGTTTTGCTCAAAAAATTAGTTTACTCGTTGCCAAGTATGAGACGGACAAGACTCTACGCCTTCGAGCCGTCCTTACTATCGACACAGTTGGCACGTCTTAAATAGTTTATTTACAAAACGTGTTGTGAATTATATTGCATGTTAAAAAAATTCTGCTTATAGCTGATGGTTGCTCTATCATGCGTTGGCGGTGTGTCTGACTGGTTGTGATGTTGTTGTTGCTGCACACTATGCTGGCTGGTTTGCTATGCGTTGGCTGTGTGTGTTTAACTTGTTGTGGTGTTGTTGTTGTTATATATACTATGCTGGCAGGTATTCGTTGTGTTCAAGTAGTTGTTGCTGTTATATATACTATGCTGGTAGGTATTCGTTGTGTTCAACTAGTAGATTTTGTAACGCCGTTACAAAACTAATATGCCCATTAGTAATATAGAGAGTGCAAAGCATTGTTTGTTTACTTTTTCAAAGTGTAACAAGCACTAACAACAAATTGCTGACTTTCGTTACTTCTGATTTCAAGGCCATTTTTAAAACGAGATTACTTCTAAAATCGGAAATTATAGGTTATTTTTTTCCTTATCATGTGCTCATGTCCTTATCATAAGTATTTTAAGGAAAAAAGAAGTACAAAAAGTCTAAAGTCGGTCTAGGCCGACTATGAAATACCCTAAACCTACTCTTCCAAAAAAAAATAATATTATTAAAAATGGGCGTGTCCGTGGGTGGATAAAGCCTATATTTTTTATGCATTTAAATGTTGATGAACAATTTACACATACCTACCAAGTTTTATTCCTGTAGCTCACAGTTAATGCCTTTATTGTGATTTCGCTATGGGAGGTGGGCGTTTTCATAGACGGATCACTCCCAATTTTTGAACACACCTTATTTTTGGTATAAAATACATACAAACCAAATTTAATTTCTCTATGACAAACATAACCTTATTTATTGAGTTTTAAACTTTTTGGGTTGTATGGGAGGTAGGCGTGTCCGAAGGCGGATGACGTCCATTTTTTAAAACCATCTTTTTCTTGTCATAAAAACATGCGTGCCAAATTTTAGCTCTGTAGGTTAAACAGAGGCTTATTTATTGCGTTTTCAATTTTTGGGTTGTATGGGAGGTGGGCGTGTCCGTGAGCGGATGACACCCATTTTTCGAAGACATCTTTTTGTTGAAATAAAACACATACACACCAAATTTTACTGTTGTAGGTTAACTATGAACTTATTTATGCAGTTTTCAATTTTTGCGTTGTATAGTAGGTAGGCGTGTCAGTGGGCGGATGACGTTCATTTTTAAAAATCATCATTGTTTTGTTATAAAAAACATACGTATCAAATTTTATCTCTGTAGGTTAAACAGAGGCTTAGTTATTGCGTTTTCAATTTTTGGGTTGTATGGGAGGTGGGCGTGTCTTTGAGGGGATGACACCCATTTTTCAAAAACATCTTTGTGTTGATACAAAACGCATGCATATCAAAGTTTATTGTTGTAGGTTAATTATGAGTTGAGTTATGCAGTTTTCAATTTTTGCGTTGTATGGGGGGTAGGCGTGTCTGTGGGCGGATTCCTAAAATATTCAATAGTGCAGATCCTTGGGTCCATGTGAACATATGTATTAAGTTTCATCCATTTATCTCAACTCCTTCTTCTTATCCTCTGTATACGGTCAACACACAGACGGACAGACGGACGGACGGACGGACGGACATAGATAGCTTGACTCATGTGGTGACTCTGATCAAGAATATATATACTTTTCTATACCGGACTCGCTTCGTTCTATGCGTTACAAACGTTTGCACAAAATTAATATACCCTGACCTTTCAGGTTTAGGGTATAAAAACCTCTATAGCAATGTTTAATTTTTTCAAAAATAACATCAGCATTTTATTTTAAGTATTTATAAAGAAACATTTTTTTTAAAAATTATAAAGAAACTCTGGCAGAGTGTAAGATATATGGCAACAAAATAAAGAATAATTTAAAATATAAAAATAAAACTGGTTATATGTGAGATTTTTTTCTTCTTTTTTGCTAAAAATTACACATTTTTCAAAATATTTTTTTAAATTTTTTGATAAATTTAAGTAATTTTTTTCAAAATAATTTCTTATGTTTTTTTTCATAAAATACAAAAACCAAAATTTGTTCATAGTTTTTTGAAAATAAAAAAAAAAACCACTCGTAGTGTTTGAAAAATGTGCTCTCAACAAAATTTTTTTCTTTGAAGGATGCGCAAAATCGAGAAGTACACCAATATGAAAACCCAAAAAAACCTTACTTAAAATCTTACAAAAAAATGTCTCAACAATGAAAATATATTTCAACGAATCTTACAACATAAAATCTTGAAATTTCAACTCGTGATACTGAAAAGTGATACTTACCAGTCAATTACCTATTAAGCCATATGTATTTAACCGACTTCATTTAAGCTCTCATCTTGGCCTAATGAAGCAACTTTTCCAATCGTTTGAGCGAAATTTCTTAAGAGCAATGCGACAGGCAGGAAACATCAGCTGCTCTATTAAGGAAGTAAGCAGATTGCATTAATTTGCGTATCATGCATGCAGCAGCAGCAATGAAATGAAATTAAAATTTGAAAATTTCACTCATTGCCAATTTGTATGCGCAGCGTAGCATTCAAAACGTAGTGGTTCGAACCAGAAGTAGTGCGTGTGCATGCGCACATTCAACGCTGTGCGTGTAATAAATAAATTGCGAATTTATTTGGCTGCACTGAAACGATGTCGCACGCTTATCAGCAACACTCTGTCGAGTATTTAATGCAAAAACAGCCTTAAAAAAATGTACAGAATTTAACTGAACCGGTATTTGAACTGAACTGAACTGGATATTTGAATCACTCTCTAGGCGCACTGCTAGATGGATGCTAGACGCCGGATATTTGATTTATATACTTGTAGTGGCAAAATGTTGGTAGTTTCTGGCGATCGTATAATCAATAAATAAATCCAGGCAATGACAACGACATCAAGAAAAACATTTGGGTTACAGTTGTTCGCCTGCTTTGAAGATCAGTCTGTCAGTCACATGATGGAAGAAGCAGAAAAAATAAGAAGAAGAAGCAGCACTCGGTTTACTATGCGCTAAATGGAAAGCAACATGCAACGCATGTCTATGTCTATCGTCTGTTTGGGGCTATTTTAAGTGTCACATGCGTGAAATGTTAAATTTGTCTGGCTGCCATTAGATTGCTAGTTTAAAGGCATTCATATATCTACCGTGATTTCGGTGGATTACTTAGTTTTCTAAAAGGAATAAAGGAATCAAGTATTAAAGTAAAACCTTAAGTGATGGACTAGGACTGTTCTTTGGAACATTTTTATAGTTTCTTTCACATGCAATTTATCTCTTTCTATTTAAAGTATTGTGAAATCCTTTCATAGTTGATTGCTTCTTGACTTAAAAGTAGTGGAGTTTTTAAGAAATTTCAAAATCATGCACGATTACAAAAATTGAAGGCAAAAGTGGCTTCACCAAAGCAGTCAACCATGAGCGAAAGTATGGTGCAAAAAATTAACACTAGAATACTTAACATAAAATTTAACATAAAAACAATATATTGTTCATTGGGCCCAATGTATATGTTCCTACAGACAATGTACCACAAAAAAACAAAAAAAAAACAAATTGGCCATTTAAGCCCTTGAAAGGACTTTGACCGAGCTTCTCATGATCAATTGTGTTGTGTGTGTTATTAAATATTTGCACACAATTGACCGAGAAACTGGACCTACATGTTTTATGCCGACTCCGAACGGTTAAAGTTCATGTTCTCAAGAAGCTTTACATGGCATTTTTTATTTACTCTCTGAGGTTTGCCATTGTCTGCAGAGAGGTGGTGACCGATCAGAAAAATTTTTTTATTGAAAAAACTTTTCGCTGCGACTGCGGATCGAACTCGAGCTCCGGGCATGCTAAGCCACACACTTAACCTGCATGTCATGGTCACCACTGTACCATGTACCATACATTGATTTAAAAGTACAGTTTCATCCAAAGAGTAAGATTAAAGTCTGGTCATTCATACAACCAATGAACATATACACTGGCTCAATGAACATGAAAACATTGATTTTAACTACAGGTTCATACAAATATTGCGCGTAATGTATGGTGTTCATAAAGAAAGTGAATAAGTTCTTAGACCAAATAGTGCAACATGCTGAAATAAAAAGTAGTTAAGAGCAGTTTAAAATAAAATGCTTAGTTTTTTGTTTATTCTCCACAATGATTGAGTTAATTTTCTGCATAGATGCGTTCATTGTGGGTATGAACGCGTTCTTAAAAATTTAAATCAACTTATACAGACTTAAATTTTCATGTTCGGTAAATTTTCAAAATGATTGTGGTCTTTGTTTGTATGAACGTAGTTTTAAAAATGTTTTATAAATGAAAATATAATTTCAATGAACTGTACACACACAATCAGCGTTTAAAAACTTAAAAAATCTTCAGTTGCTTTTGCTTTTACTTTGCTGTGCTTATTGAAAATCGAACAGCAACAGCAAAAGCAGCAGCATTAAAAATAAGTTGTTTTACTGCGTAGTAAAAACGAACGAAAGCATCAGAAATTATTTTATTTGCTTTAGTTTTCCTTTTTTTATGTGTCGAAGCACTACGAAAGCAGCAATTCGTTTGCTTAGCTTCGTTTTGCTGAGGGTTGAAATTACTTTCAACAGAATTGCAAAAGCAAAGAACATTTTGCTGCGGTAGTGCTACCGACAGTTTTTCGAAGTACATGCATACGCGACTCTGCACAAGTTTACATATTACAATAAAACATGCAAATAGACATGCGTCTTTGAAAAGAAGCAAAGAAACGACGAAAAATAAATTACGAACGCCAAACGAAATTAAAAAAGTTCCGAAATCAAAGCGAAGCAAAGCTGCTTAACAACTGCTGCTGTCAAAGTGGTGTGACAAATAAGAAAAGCAAAATTAAAAGCAAAGCAATAAAATAATTTATTTTGCTTTTGTAGCTCTTCGGAGTAAAACAAATTACTTTAAATGCTGCTACTTTTGCTTTGCTTTGCAAGATTCGCAGTTTTTAGAAACTGTCAGTAGCACTACCGCAGTAAAATTTTCGTTGCTTTCGCTGTTTTACTGAAAGCAATTTAACCCCAATAAAAACAGTTTAAGAATTCCTTCATTTTGATAGTGAATTGTTCACTAAAATACATGAAGTGCAGTTTATGAAAGCGTTTCATTGATTTAAAAAAAAGTCATTTTGTGAGTGTACTATCAATAAGTTAAATAAATAAGTAAACTAACTCGACTCCTATAAATAATTTTTAGACTCTCCAGTGATAGATACTGATACTGATACTGATACTGATACTGATACTGATACTGATACTGATACTGATACTGATACTGATACTGATACTGATACTGATACTGATACTGATACTGATACTGATACTGATACTGATACTGATACTGATACTGATACTGATACTGATACTGATACTGATACTGATACTGATACTGATACTGATACTGATACTGATACTGATACTGATACTGATACTGATACTGATACTGATACTGATACTGATACTGATACTGATACTGATACTGATACTGATACTGATACTGATACTGATACTGATACTGATACTGATACTGATACTGATACTGATACTGATACTGATACTGATACTGATACTGATACTGATACTGATACTGATACTGATACTGATACTGATACTGATACTGATACTGATACTGATACTGATACTGATACTGATACTGATACTGATACTGATACTGATACTGATACTGATACTGATACTGATACTGATACTGATACTGATACTGATACTGATACTGATACTGATACTGATACTGATACTGATACTGATACTGATACTGATACTGATACTGATACTGATACTGATACTGATACTGATACTGATACTGATACTGATACTGATACTGATACTGATACTGATACTGATACTGATACTGATACTGATACTGATACTGATACTGATACTGATACTGATACTGATACTGATACTGATACTGATACTGATACTGATACTGATACTGATACTGATACTGATACTGATACTGATACTGATACTGATACTGATACTGATACTGATACTGATACTGATACTGATACTGATACTGATACTGATACTGATACTGATACTGATACTGATACTGATACTGATACTGATACTGATACTGATACTGATACTGATACTGATACTGATACTGATACTGATACTGATACTGATACTGATACTGATACTGATACTGATACTGATACTGATACTGATACTGATACTGATACTGATACTGATACTGATACTGATACTGATACTGATACTGATACTGATACTGATACTGATACTGATACTGATACTGATACTGATACTGATACTGATACTGATACTGATACTGATACTGATACTGATACTGATACTGATACTGATACTGATACTGATACTGATACTGATACTGATACTGATACTGATACTGATACTGATACTGATACTGATACTGATACTGATACTGATACTGATACTGATACTGATACTGATACTGATACTGATACTGATACTGATACTGATACTGATACTGATACTGATACTGATACTGATACTGATACTGATACTGATACTGATACTGATACTCGATGTTCGGATGTTCGATGATAATCGATTTTCTAAAAAAAACCTATAAATAACTATAAACCTAAAAATAGAAAAATCTATTTTTTAACATCGATAATGCAATATCTCAAACATCGTTACATCGATGTCACGAACAAAGAATCTATGTTTTTAAATATATTTTTTTCACAAAGTACTTATGTCACTAAAATTCAAAATTTTCTCAAAAATCCGGTGGTTCTATGAAAGTTTGGAATATTGTGATGATATGATTTTATGTTTAAATGTTTTTTAGATATGATCATTAAGTTGGCTGGTTATGTTCAGGCGGAAGAACAGGTTTTGGACACTTATTGTGGAAACTGTATTTGAGAATGCAAATCGTAATGTTTTTTATATGAGTTTGACGTGTTCTTGTGGTTTTACAAAATAAATTTTGTTGTCAAAAATTGAAGATTTTTTTCGCCGGAAATTCTTATCAATACGAAATATTTTCATAAAATTTGGGTGCAAATTAAAGGTCTCCGAAGCCTCAAGCTTGAAATTCACACCTTTGGGGTTTTGGAGGCCTTTTACTTGCAACCCAGGTTTGGGTAGGTATTTCTCATGTTAAGTCACGTCGTAAAAGTGATGATTTTTGACGAAAAACGAAAAACATTTTTGTTTTTGATGTTGAGTTTTCGATGTCAACGTCGATGTCATCACCGATGTTTTTTAAACATCGAACATCCCTATTTTGGAGTTTCCGAAATGATTTGATGTCGAGGTTCTTTCGGTACATGGCAGATTATTAGAGATAAGAGAGTGATGCAGATGTACTTAAAATTTGGTATCGAACCAAAATATGGATTATTGCTGGTAAGACTACTGTTATTCTTGCTGAACTGCGGATCTGGAGGAGAAATTTTATTAAACATTATGTATGGTTGAAAGTTAAACGACAGACAAATCCGTTTGTTTGTTTATTTAGTGAGGTGTTGAGAGTTTTTTTGTGGAATGTAGTATGTTTGGAAGTTGTTTTACAATAAGTGAAAATATGGGCAAATATTGTTTTTTATATGATCTGTTGGTATTTGGATAAAATTTATTTTATTACTTCTTATTTTTAGCTTTAAACTTATTCCTGTTCTTATTTTTGATGCTTTCGGAGTCCTTCCAGGCAGGGGCGGATCTGGAAAAAATCTTGGGGGGGGTAAATTATCAAAGACACACATTTTCGATTTGAGAAAATTTTGCCTTTTTACAAATAGATAAATTGTACTTTTTTGAATTGAAATTATTGAATTCTTTAAGAACCATTTTTCCCAGACACATACACGCACATTTCCGTATTTATTTATTTCTCCCTTTTTCTGGAATAATATCTCAGCGAAAAGTAAATAAAAACTCTAAATCTAACAAGAGCAGCCCACGTAAAATTGTGAAATTTTTTCGTCTTTGAACGTCGATATCTTCGAAACTGTCGAATATATTGTTATTGAATGTGCAAAAATTGAAAGGTTTCTTCGTTGAAATCAGTCATAGTAAAACAAATCGGTAGATCAATATAATAGATATAGCAATATTATCAGAAAAAAAACTGATTATCATGTTTTTGCCAAAAACTCGAACTGATGGAGAAAAATAGAGTCCATATTTGATATCAGCAGCCAAAATTCATTCGGGATTGTTTATCAAGATCTCTGCACCTTTCATAAAGCTTAATTTTGTTACTGACAAAATCATATGACAAAATCATCGCAAAATTATCAATAACTTCGTTAATATTTATTTAAATGTCTCTAAGTATATGCAAGAACGAGAGTCCATTCAATCGTTCTCAATTCGAACGGAACCATATTTTTAATCGTCGAAGTATAGAAAAACTTCGCTCAGCTGTTTCTACACCGATAGGAAGCGTGGTAAAGATAGCAAACGTTTTAGAAATTAGTGGAAAAATGTCATTATTACAAAGAGTAAAAACGGCGTTAATATCATTAACATTAGTGTCGCTCTCCTATTTACACTGCCAAATTTTAAGTTCATGAAATAATTGAATTTGAATTAGTTCCTTACTAAAAATGGACTTAAAGTGGCAGTTTTATTTCATGAAAGTCGGTTGTGGTAATTTGGTTGGTTTGTTGCAATTATAATTACTATTACCGCCCTGGGGTCGCAAATTGCCCAATTTTTGTTTGTTTATTTATAGTTGTATAAAATTGTCGGTGCACTCCTTCTCCGCACTCTAATTCATTTAAAAACAGAATTATCAAAATCGGTTGAAAAACACGGGAGAAAATGGTTCTTAACCGTTTTCCCTACGCCTATTTATATAAAGATGAAGTTAAGGTAGGATTGAAAAATTTCAGAATTCCAAACAATTTAGAATTTACTTAAACAACAATAATTGTATGCAACAAATTATTTGCGCAGTTGATACAATTTTAGCAACTTTAACGTAACATTAATTCACTTCAAAACAACCCTGTTATAAAGGGTGTTTTTTTAAGGGCTTGCTGATTTGAAATTAAAATAAAACACATGCCAAATTATGAAATAGCCAAAAAAATTTTTATTTGGTAGATAATTTCTTAGCAGTTAACATTTAAATATAATTTCGGGCATATGGCCACCACG
This sequence comes from Tetanocera ferruginea, assembly GCA_958299015.1. Lineage (NCBI taxonomy): Eukaryota > Metazoa > Arthropoda > Insecta > Diptera > Sciomyzidae > Tetanocera > Tetanocera ferruginea. The sequence goes on along the minus strand of OY282641.1, from coordinate 10,016,140 downwards.
ACTATTTTGCACAAAGGGCATTCTGGAGGTCCACTTTGCGACCCAAAAGTCTTTGAGGGCGTATTTCAACATCCATATCTTGAAGATTAGGCAACAAAAATTCATTGATCATGGTTCTGTATCGATTTCTATTCACGGTAACGCGTCGTCCTTCCTCATTTTCAGAGACAAATCGATAAATTAACGTTTTCTTCGACACTGGCCTCAACGACAGCAATATTTTCTTCTGTACGCACTCTTCTCATTCTTATCGGTGGCTTGGAATCCAAAAGAGTGAATGTAGACCGAAATTTGGTAATTACGTTCTTTATGGTGGTCTCAGACGGACGGTTATGTGCACCGTCTATTTATGGTAAAATTCGTTGGCACATAGGTTGCAAAAAAGTTTGGCAGGTTTTCAGTAAAAATTTAGAAGAATAAAATATTTTAAGTGGCAACTCTTGTCTGCATTGCTCAATTATTACTTGTTACTTGCTCAATTATTTCATAAAAAGGGCATTTTTAAACTAATTGTTAATATTTTGCAAAAAACTTACGCTGAGGTAGTGACTTCAAGTTTTTTATTTGTAAGAAAATAACGCGTCTTTAAAGTTGATTGTTTAAAAAATGGCTGTAAATTTGAGAATATAACGATCTGTTGCTTTATTTTCAAGCTCATTTTAAAAAAAAAAAGCGAAGTTACTACCTTGACGTAGGTGTTTGCTTTACATATAATTATATTTTGGTTTGTCATACAAGCAAAGGTTACAAGGTTACAAGCAAAATGGTCATACTCTTCTCGCATCGCTTCATAAAAACGTCATCTACACGCAAATGACGTCACAAAACAAAAATAAACAAAATTTTTTTTATATACTTTAATAATTGTTGAAATCAATAAAAAAACTAGAGTTTAACAATGTCTCTGACCATTTTTTTTTTAGTATTCTTTCAAAACACGCCTTCAGAATCGCTTATGTATACATAAAAGTACCCTTAAACTGTGGGCATAATTATTTTCTTCAAATAAAGTACGAAAAAAAAAGTATTTGAAAGTTCTTGGGGGGGGTAATTACCCCCTTTACCCCCCCCTTGTATCCGCGCCTGCTTCCAGGCTATTCTTCCAGTAAGTTATTGCAACTATTCCATGTTTCTGTGCAGCCCCAGATGCGTTCAGAAAAAACCATGCGTATTTTGATGGAATATTTCGTTTGGATCCACTGAATTTGGCTCGAATCGAAGAGATTTGTCAGCAGTTAAATACGATGATACAGCACGTTCTTTAGAAATATCTGTTCAACCAAGATTCCGCGATATTTGTGTGAAACATTTTATAAAAATTGAAATGCTCTCATATTGTTCCCAGATTTAAGCTTGTTAGTCCTACTTTTCCTTTCTGTTAAGATGCCAAACAAAGTTCCAAAACATTTAACAACTCTACAGGAGCAATAATAATGACCAAACACAAAGATTATATTGCGCTTTAGAACTACATTTTAGAAAACCGAAGATGAATTTTTGCTAAGATGAAAGTTGAATTCTCTTCAGTTTATAACGAATAATTCATTCGAAATTTTTTTCAAGTTCAAAAGCACGTGCATCTAACTCGGTAAGCTTTGCATAATTTCCGCATTGCTGTTTAACCTTCCGCGAATAGCACCAACTAGACGACTGCTACTGCCATGCGTTGCCAAGACATAAGCTGGATGCTCCAAAGGTAATAAAAGTAACAAAAAAATAAATACAAAAAAAAAACAAAACACATGCAAATTTAAAGGCTTTATGCAATAACATGCAGAACAAACAAATTGCACTTAGTGGCTTTGTTCAACAACAACAACAACAACAAAAACAACAAGAGACACAACACATAAAAGTTTGCACCGTTAGAGGAAAGAATAAGGACTGAAAGTTTTGCTAAAGGTCCCAAAACGTCCTTCTTTAGAAGGTAAGCGACGCGTTAAGAAGACGTTGTGTGAACGAACACACACAGACAGAGAGACAGACAGACAGACTGACTGACTGACTGACTGACTGGCTGGCTGGTCACACCGTTTGTGGCATATGGACATAAATCTCGATAGTCACGGTGCCCATATTATTGGTGGATATATTTATGACCTTAAAATATCCATTATGCAAAAAGCAAATGTGAGCTAAAGGAAGCTTATATATTTTTTTTTTTTGTTAAAACCTATACTATTGTACCTACCTACCTTCACGAGGTCGAACCTTTATGAGCGTGACTCTGCGGCTTGTCGCTAGAGGCGGCAATAAAGCATATTTTACAAACTTACAAACAGCACTAACGCATAACAAATTGTGCCGCCACATTGGTGTGTGTGTGTGTGTGTGTGTGTGTGTGTGTGTGGAAACAATTGGTCAAAATGCAGCATGACAAATATAGCAACAATAACAACAACAACAGCAATCACTTTGGCTTGCACTAAAAACGCCAATAACCAAAGCTCAGTAAACCAAATAAATTCGATGAAAAAGAAGAGCTGCGCGAAATACCTGCCCGTGAAAAATTTTTATGGTTTTTTGGAAGCTATAGCAACAGCGTTCATAATTTTATTCTTTATGTGCGTTCAAGGTGCTTGCAGGAAAGCAAAAGTCATGTCAGCAGAACTGGGGAATCCTTTGCACAATATTGTAGTCTTCAGTAAAAAGCATATTTTTTCTTTCTTGCTATATGTATGTTTGTTTTTTGTAATTGCTATGTAGGCGGTTACGCATGCGCGCATATATTAAGTAATAAAGTTGGCCTCTACTATTTCAGTCAAACCAATAAATGAACTTTATGACTGTCATTAAATAAGAAAATATTATCTAACCATGCCAAGTGTTTTGGAGTTTGCCATAAATTGAATGCATCAGTTTTGAAAAAGTTTTGTCTAAAGAGTTTAAGTCAAATCAACAGTTATTAAAAATAAAAAATTAGAAAAAATTTATTGAAAACTGGTTTTGTGTTTCTGTTCATGAGCTGAGTGTACTCATATATGAGTCTGTGTATAAAGCACTGCCATCTTCATGTCACAATACATGATCGCAATTCACTCTTGCGTAAGCTCATGCACGAGTTTTATTATTCACAGTTATTGTTCACAAATATTGAAACCGTTAGTTTTCTAAAGCATTTCGTTGCTGACAACAGCCATAGATACAAAATTTGTTTTTGCATTGATTCTCGTGTGAACATGCAGCTGTTCTTTTTATTATGTCTCTTAATTAGATTGTTGTACATGTTGAGCTCATTCCAGCACAATTTTTAAATTTCTGAAAAAAGAGTGAGTTTAGAAAATTATTATTTTTTTTTAATTTTTATGTGGCATTTAATAGCACACATTGGCCACATTGCAGCACAATATTTTTTTTTGTTTTATAATAAACATGGAGCATTCGAAATTTGAAAAATTTTGTAAACAAAAAAAGAAATAGAAAAATCATCGAGATTTTTCATTTTCAAAGGTTCATTAGCAAAGTACACATACATAAGTGAACATATTACGACATAATATTTGGTGGGGCTTCACCCCCAGCAACACCCAAACAGTTCAGAAAAAAACAAGGAATATTTTTTTAAACACAAAATTATGCAAAAATAAATATTTAGGTTAGTCCAACTGAATGACGCAGGCACAGTTCGAGCCACATCAAAATCAGCAGACGTAACCGTACTAAATTCATTCAGTGACAGGGTTACGGCTTCCTTTCTTAAATGCTAACTTGCGCTTTGATCTGTGCTGTTGAAATTGCTGCACATGCGTGGCTCACATCGAGCTGCACAACATAACATTGAATGACATAAGATAGGGTAAAGGTATACATTTAAAACTTGAACCTTAAATTAACATGGCCCAGAGGCCGAAGTAAGCATTTTCGTTGGTGTTGTTGTTATTGTTACCGGTCGCAAAGGGCAGCAATTTCATTAAAATCTGGCAAACGTCCAATAAACTCCACATATTATGTACGACAGCGCGACGACATTCAAAATAAGCCAAGCATTGTCTGTCATTCACCGCTTGGTGTTGGCGAAGAACATTGTGAACAACAACAACAACAACGTCATCATCATCGTATTGTTGCCTAAATGATTAGCTTGTTTTAAATGACGACAGATTCAGTGAATTCCACAAGCAGCTTAAATTGTTAATATAGAGTTTTGACTTGGGAATGTGACAGTTACCTTAAATGTTTAAATTTTTTGCAGCCGCCTCGATATGTTAAGATCATGTTGGGGTAATTTTTTAAGTGTTTTATAAAGTTTCTTGCTCTATTTCCAGCATTCATTTAATGCTCTGTTTTAAGTCCTTCGTTGCTTTTTTATTTGCACACCTGATTTTGGTCAATAAACTTGTATTGACCTTGATATTTATTTTTCAATAAGTTTTCTTCGTTTTTTTTTTTCTTTTTAATTGTATGCTTATTTTCGCTTTTGTTATCACGCTTTACAATCGATATTAAACATGAGTAATCGATCATTTTTTACACTAATTGCAATCAACATATTTTAATCGCAACACCAGACGCAGCAAGTTCACAAGCAATGTTGCCACATATTTTAAATTATGCATAATAAACGTATTTCCAGTATTTCATCACTGCTGAAATTAATAATTTCCGAAAATAAGGTCGGTTTTTCTCTTGAGTTAATGAAAAAAAAATAGTCATAGATGTATATATTTTTAATCAATTATGTAACTGTTTTCAGAATACATTCAAAATAGATTTGCTCGCACTTTCATTGGAGTAAGTTTTTGCACAAAGAAAGTCCGTTGATCTTCCCTACACTTTTAATTCTTTTGTTGATATTTCTTTTGATTCATACCAAGACGTTGCTTTTACTTGTGAGCCTGAAAACCTAGAAAGCTCTGCAGAGTTCGTTGTAGGTAATATAAATGACACTGAAGCTATTTATGAAAGCACGGAGGAAATGCAATCAGAAATCACTGAGGACAAAAAAAAAATTAAAATTAACACTAACACTAAAGTAAAAAAAATCGAATTCAGCCAAAAACCAAAAATAAAGTAATTAAGGACGCTGATTTTACAAACAAATTTTTCGAGTTCAGATTTTGTTTTCTACGTCTTTTTCTCGCAATAACTTGAATTAAATTATATCTCTTAGGATTTCCAATATTACTCGTCTCTCCATTTCAGCATATCTATCTACCTTTTCATGATCACCACCATCATTTTCACTTCTTAAGAAGTTGCTATATGTGGGATCCTCTTCTGGAAATTCATCCGGTCCAATCGTTCTGACAATGTTATGTAAAATACAACAAACAAAACTCCATTGACATGCAAAACGGTTATAATCAGGGAGCCCAAGCGGGGCTTTTGCGTGTTACTTGAGCTCGTCAGAAAATCATATGGGGATAAACCTTGCAACCTGTAATGTACTTCTAGCAAATATGAACCCTGAATACAGCGGTGTGCATTGAGGGCAGCCCTTCGGATTACTAAAAAAAAGTCGATCCTCAATAATACTCGAGCGCATCAGATTAAGAACAGGTTAGTAAGGTACATCCATAAAAGTGTATAAATATTTCAATAATCTGACAATTTGAGCATGACATAAGGAAGTGAGGGAGTCACAAAGTTGTAAAAAAAACTTAAGCTCGAAATACTCGAGCGCGATTAAATTTTTTTTATATTTTAATGGGAATTCAATCGGGATTACGAAAAACATATTATCTGATAATTAATTAATTAAATTCTAATTATGTTTCTTAATAATATTTTTTATCTTTATACCCCCACGCGTACTGCGTAAGGGGATATTAATTTTGTCACGACGTGTGTAACGCCCATAAGGAGGCGTGGTAGGTATAGAAAAGTATATACCTTCTAGATCAGAATCACCACTTGAGTTGATTTAGTCATGTCCGTCTGTCTGTCAGTCTGTGTAATTATGAAGATATCGTAATGAAACTTCATATTTAAGCTTTTATCTAAAAAACGGAGATCAGGTTCGAGAATGGGCTAAATCGGATAAAAACACCGCTACCCTCCCATACAACCCCAATAATGAAAACTCTATGAAGAGGCTAATATTTAAGCTACAGTATTGAAATTCAGTATTTGTGAATTCTATGTCAAAACTGAAGTGTGTTAGGAAAATTGGCGTCATCCACTAACGAACACGCCCACCTCCCATACAACACCAAAATTGAAAACTATATAAATAGCCTTATATCAAAGCTACAAGAGTACAATTAGATAATTGTTCGTTTTATGTCAAAACTAAAGTATGTTAGAAAAATGGGCGCCATCCACCAACGAACACGCCCACCTCCCATACAACCCCCAAATTGAAATCTATATAAAGAGGCTTTTTCCGAAGCTATAAAAATAAAATTAGTTATTAATTCATTTCATATAAAAAATAAGACGTGTAAGAAAAATGGACGTCATCCATTCACGAACACGCCCACCTCCCATACAATCCCAACATTAAAAATTCTATAAATAGGCTTCACTTTAAGCTAAAGTCAAAAAATTGGATACGTTTGTATTTTATATCAAAACTAAATCGTGGAAAAAAGTGGGCGTCATATGATTACGGACACTCCCACTTCCCATAGAGCCCACTATAGTGAAAACTCTAAAATAGGCTAATATTTCAGTTACAAAACTGAAATTCAGTATTTGTATATTTAATATTAAAACTGAAATTTGCTGAAAAAATCAGCGACATCAATCCACTAACACGCCAACCTCCCATAGAAGTTATAATTGTAAAAACTTTATAGAGGTTAATATTAAAGCTACAAAACTGAAACAACCACAAACACGCCAACCTCCCATGCAACCCCAAAATTGAAAACTTTATAAAAAGGCTTATATTTAAGCTGCAGGAAAACACTTTGATAATTGAGGAGTTTACATTCAAAACCAGATAAGTCACACAGATCGAATTGTTGGGAAATCGAAAAACCGGCTTCATTTTGTCAAACATTTTTTATAAACAAACCAATTATGTAAAATTATGCGAAAAATAAAAATCGTCTCATAGTGCAAAAAAATTCGTATTTTCAATTTCAAATTTGGACTTGTCTGGTTTTGAAAGTTAGAATTGAATCAAAATTTAGATTCCGTTCAGGGTCTCAAAAGTAAGAGGAACTCATTAAAATGATTTCTGCGTACTTTGTTTATCAAATCGTAGAAAAACAGTCGAAGCAATTTTGATTCTCCTGAAGATCCTTTTTAGTAAAAAAATATGTTTTTTGCATTTAACTTTTTATCTCTTACAGAACGCATACCCAAATACGCTAAATTGTTAAATTTATGGCTTACACCAACGTTTTGGCATAAGAAAATTTTTTTAAATTTAAATGAAAACTACTCAAATGAAAACTTGCTTGGACTTATCTGGTTTTGATTGAAAATTTACAGTGGACATGTCTGATTTTGATTGAAAAGGAGATTTTTGCAATGGACTTTTTTAATGCATTTTTCTCTAGGACTTTTATCATTTTCATCAAAGCAAATTTTATGGATCGATGTATTGTAATATTAGCTTTACAATGGCATTTCTAACTAAAATTTTTTTTTCCTGTGACTTATCTGGATTTGAATGTAAACACCTCAATTATGCATTTTAGACGTCATAAAAATAGTAAAATCTTCTAAAATCTCATACAAAAAGAGCTCCAATTTAAGATTGTTTTACATTTACGAATCGGCCGTGGGGTTATTTTAACTTCGGCCAAGTCGAGTTATCCGGCCAATATTGACTTGCGGATGTTACCCGGTATTTCTCAGATTTGTGCCTCGAGCGAAAAGACTTTTTTAAAACTACTCTCATTTTTACATTTTTTAGTTTATGAATTTAATTTTTTTTAATTATATTTTTTTGGGGTTCTCTCCCCTCTCCCTCCGTCAAAATGGTTTAGTCAAATTACCATAAAACAGAACCTGACGGACATGATTACAAAAAATTACATTGTCTTGATTCGACGTCTGGTTTCCGAGGAAAATTGTCACCCAGTCTGAAAATGTAATTCCGAGAAAAATGCGCTTAAAGTTTTTCTGAACATGTATTTTTATCTCAGAAAAAAATTCGAATTCGATTTTTGGATTGTCTACGTTCAACTTCGGTTTTGGTCGGTACAGTTCGGCTAATTTTTGTTAATTTCTATATAGCTTCTGCTCGTATTCGTTAAACTTCGTTTTTTTTTTCGTTTTTTTTAAGTATATGATCTTTTTTTCTTGACTTCGTTTGCCTTCGGCTCATTCCTTGATTTTTGTCGAAAGAATTTCTTAATCATAGGATCTATGTATTTCAGTAACAGCTACGAATGAAAACGCTCTCTTCGGAAGTTTTCTGAAATTTAAATAGCCTCAATTCTGTTGCAGGGTCAAAGCTAATGTTTTATCTTGGGTGCAGTTGAACCTCAATACCAAATTTTATTGAAATCGGTCCAGAAATTGGTCTTTAAAATGCACTACTTAAAGTGCCCTCTTGCGGAAGTCTTTGGAATTATATTAAAGCCTATGTTTTATGAATTTAATTTTTTTAAATTATCTTTTTATGGGGTTCTCTCCCTCCGTCAAAAGTGTTTAGTCAAATTACCATAAAACAGAACCTGACGGACATGATTACAAAAAATTACATCGTCTTGATTCGACGTCTGGATTCCGAGGAAAATTGTCAACCAGTTTGAAAACAGGCAGTTGATTGGTTGTTTTACCAAATTTCATTGAAATTGGTACAGGCGTTTAGGAGTTATTATTGAGTGCCACGCCCACAGACTTGCGTCCACTTTTCCATACCCCATATGATCTTCCTCTTTATAAAACGTACGTACGAGCCTATACGGAACAGACAGACAGAAGGACTGTATGTATGTCAATTTTTTTTTATTACATCCAATTCAAAAACTGTCTGTCACATTAAAATTTTTTTAAATTGTCAGATTACGAATACGCCTCAACATAATTGTTGTCATATTATCATTAAGGGCGACTCAGACATCGAGTTGAACCCACAGTAGAAAATCTGACGCTCTTGAGTATTTCAAGTTAACATTTTTTTTTTAACATTTTCAAAAATCAGTCATGAGTGTAGGCCACGTCCAAATCCTCAGTAATTTAGGTCGAACACGCTTGAATAACATTTTTTTTTTTCTAACCGTTTTTCTCAGCCACAACCCCATTAAATCGTCAAATTAATATCTATCGCTTATAAAAAAGACAAAGCATGTATACTCCATTAATATCTGACTAGTAAACCTGTTGCCCGAATTCGAGCAATTCAATAAAAATTAACTGTAAGAAACATTATATACGTTTAATATATGATATTCTATTCAAGAAGTTATTATACTCAATAACGACATATTCAGTCTCAATAATGATATAAAAGATCATTATCTGAATGGTTTGACTTGAAACGTATGATCTGACACTAAATTTTTTAATGTAACATTCAAAATACGAAAATGGACTTACACTTATATTACTACTGAGACAACATTATAATTATTCGAAAACATCGCAGCTTAACTCTTCCAGCTATAAAACTCACTAATTTAAAAAAAAAACGCAGTGAAAAATAAATTTAAGACATAATACTAAGAGATATTTCAGAAATTAATAAAAGGTACTTACAGAACACTTACAACATCGATTTATAACACCTTTAGATGAAAAAACGCCAAAAAACCCAAAAAAATTTTTTCTTTGAAAACTGTTAAAATTTGACTGACTTGCTTGCTCGGAAAGTGGAATTTTTTATTTTGGAACTGCATTTTTCGGACAATTGACATTTGAGGAATGCATAAAAGATAATTTTGGTAAAAAATTTCTAGTCTTGAAAAAAATTAAAACTCGATCAATTCATAAGCTCTTTTCAAACTAAATTTCAAATCGATAAAATAACGGATTTTTGTGCAAAAATTTTATTTCTGTTTTAAAAGGTTGGGAACCCCCTGAAGTGAAATCACAATTTTTAAAAGTGGTTTGCACATATACAGCCTAAACCTGATTTAATGACATCTAAATCGATAGAATCGGTCCATTGGTCTGGGAGGAGTTGAAGTCACAAAAAAAACCTTAGCCTATTAATTATATAGATGTGCTCAAGTATTTCCATGTTATTGTTTTTTTTTAGATTTTTAAAAATCTCTACACGTTCTTTGCTCTTGTAAAATGGAAAACTTAACATAATCTTTTTTTCTTTATATAACCTGATCTTCACAATCCAATAGGTCCCCATGACGCTCTAGTAACTGCAAATTTAGCATCCCGTGCTCCCCTACTATTAGGAGAGTCACTGCCCAAAAGGGGTGTCTTGGCTTGAGTTAGATCGATATAGTATTATGAGGGTGTTTGAAAGATTGTATGCACTGTCTCCGACTATCCATTGATTATCTGAAAAATAGTGGGTCTGATTTGTAAACAGAGAAGAGTTTTTAAAAATTCGACGCTTCCTGAAATTCTATTACTGTATGTATGATTCTCACGTCATAATCGCAAACAGCCTGCATCTTTATTGTGAGAAAATATGATTCTGGGTCTAAAGTAGACTTTTCAGCTAAACGAATCTCGGTTCTGTCTTCATAACCCAGGCAATATGCAAGCTCGTCGTAAGTTTAAATTATCATTTCTGTTCGATGCTGCGAGTCCGGCCAATTTAAGAACAATTTTTCTTTGTAACATACAGCCTTGAATACTCTTTTAGTTATTTTAGCAAGAGTCCCTCCGTCACCAACATCGAATAGTTTAGATACTTTGCAAATGAGCAAATTCACATACCGGCAACCCCTTCATTGTTTGAAATTGTTGACCTACCCACGCACAGTAGATGCCAGATGAAAAAAGCTTTGTCAAGTCTTTGCTTTCTGAATGAATTTCTGAACTGTACCATATTTTTAATACAATCATAAATATATTGCTGATCTGTACTGATTGTCGTACAAGCAATTATACTTAAAGCAATCATTTATTTTTTTATTGTCTATTAAAGAAAATCTTTTTTTGTCCCTGATTTCAACTTATTTTATTTATAGAGTCATTTATTTGTGTTATTTTGGTGCTGTTAAGGTGGCAACATCTTACCTCCAACTTAGCTTTGGAACATCTACTCTTGTGTAACAAATTAATTAAATTGATTAATCAGCATGCAAGCACGACACATACACTGGCTATCATGACGTTGTGCGTTAACAGATCAGACAGAGATGCAACACGTTAGTGTTAGTGCAACAAGTTAACGTGACGCAAACGTTACAAGGTCATGATCCTGACCATATAAAGGGTGTCATGAACAACACTATGGGCCAACATAAAGATACACCTACAAAATCTGTTGCTATTCATAGGCATGCGTTCGCAGATGATCATGTTGATGATGATGATCATCAGCTGCTTAATGAGTTGTAGCTCATGAGTTCTTATGAGCATTTTGGCTTTTATTTTAAAATTTTCTTAATATAGCTAGTGAAGCAGCACGACTAAGTTGCAAAAATAGGCAGACGTATTGGAAGTAGCTTTTGGTATTATTTTCCTTCTTTTTTTTTTTAAGAAATATATCAAGTCTTAATGCAGCCAACACTTCTGCAGCATAACGAATTCTTATCTATTGAACAATCTAAATTATATTAACTTGTATGGATTTTATATCAAAATGAAGGCAAAGTGGCGATGTTAAGGCAGCAGGAGTGGTTATATGGTAGTGACTATCAGCTTGCATACATATATTTCTGTCATGTTTATGAGATTGCATTTTCTTTTAAGATATTTTGTTTTAAAAAATGTGAGCCCATTTTGGCCAATTTTGCTTGTCCGCCTCAAAGTTCATTTCACTGAGCAACGCATCATTAGATATTCTTTAAACAGTTTCATTAGAAACACATCTTGCTAGAGCTCTCTCTTTCTTTCTCTATTCTATGTGGGATACTTCTAGGAAATCCGTTTCTAGCCAATTATGGGCAATGTGTAGTGATATTGCCATGCGTGGAACGGCGGATCGGAATCAAACAATGAATTAAACATTAACGTGTTTGTCATACGAGATCCGTTTCTTGCTATAAATGGACAACACATACACATAGTGTGCACGCTGACCAAGTGATATTGTGGCATGACTCATGAGTTCCTGATGATGCTGTTGTTGTTGATCAATTGCTTTGGTTGTTGTTAAAGATGTTTGATGAAATCCTTTTCTGTTGCTGCATTTGAAGACATGTTGCCGCCCATTAGATTGTATGCTTGCAACGTTTTTATATACGCTGTTTTCACTTGCGCAGTCAGTCAATCGCCCAGTTTAGTAGCTTGTAATATTTACTATTTTTCCGTTGCCATAAAATGCTACAAATCACAGCATGCTTGATGAATAGCTAATGTGGCTGCATGTTGTTGTTATTAAAAATTTTGTTAAGAATATCTTGAACATGTGATTAGAATGACACTGAGAGAAATTTTAGTCTACTTTTTGAGTCTAATGATTGTCTATAAGTTGTAAAATTCCCTTATAATTCACTTTTCATACAAAGACATTGTATTCTTTACTCACGTTTGCCTTTTTAAACATTTAGCAAACTTTCACTGATAAACCACAGCAAAAGCAAAATACCTCAACACATGAGTCTTCAAAGTAAACATCCTTATATTTTGTATCAAAAAAATTAGGTTTTTCTATTTAGTCTTTTATTGTTTTTTTTTTTTTTTTTTTGTAAATCAAGAAAGTTAAGGTTTTCCATCTTGAAGACATGAGAAACTTTTCTTGTTTTTAAACCAGTTTTCTACATAACTTCCACATGACTAAACTGCCAATGTTGCAATCAAGCAATATCCAACAACATGTCCATATTTGATAAATGCACGCAGATATCGTAAAGATGCAATATGAGAAGAAGAAGTTCCTGACTTTACGCTAGACATTGTGGTTCCAGCTGTAGCAGCAGCAGCAGCTGAGCTTTGCAAACGTGCAGCAGCAACATCAATAAATAAGAAATTTCTTTGTATAGTAACAACATGTTCTTTTTTTAAAAACAAAAATCATTATTTTAAGGTAATAAAGGATCAGCTTATATGTTGTTCAATCAAACAAAAATTGATCTATACTTTTTGTATATCAAATACTACCACCTCTAAGAAATTCCGCTGGACTACAAAATTTGTTCGTTGTTTGTTTTTCGATTTAGTGAAGTAAGCCTTGCTATATTTTTGGAACCTTTCCAAAAGAAAAGAATTGGCGATTTCAACCCTTGAAAGGAATTTGACCGAGCTTTTTATGATCGATGGTGTTGAGTGTATCATAAGAAATCTTCAGTTTTAAAAGTACAAGTTGAATAAAAATAAATTTGTTTCTTTCTTAAATCAATGTTTATGAAGACACATGAAAGATTTTGTTGTCAAATTAGATATATATTTTGAAGAATTGTGGTTATGGTTACGGTTGACCAATAGACCTTGCTGTGGTGTCTTTTGTCGCCTTGTCTCAAAGACATCACAAGCCGTCTTATTAGCCTGTCTTGCCATGTCGTTCGGTATGCCAAGAAAGTGGGTAACCGGCTTTACTTTAAGGACGTTTTCGTCTAGTGCTTCTACTCTATACGATACTATAGTTTCAATACTGGAAAGTATGCTGTGTTCCATTATTTAGTAGCCCAACGTTTAGACCTGCGAACGCTTCAAGAAGGATAGGACCCCGCTGGTTTGTTTTTTGATTGCCCCATTCTACTGCTCACGTGTTGAAATCACCTACGATCAGTCCTGGTTTTAGCTGTCTTGTGTCATCAACTATAGCGTCTAAGGTATCCGCGAATTCTTCGATGGACAGACTTGGTGCTAGAGAGCAGCTTAAGACTTGTTTGCGCTCTGCTTCAACCCAAACGAAGCCATTTGCATTTTCACTGCGAGACAGTTAGGAGGCTAATCTGTGTTTTTCTTTATAGACTTCTTGGAAAGACAGACATCTCTAACGTTTGCTCCACACTATTTCATCTTGAAGCCCTCTTTGCCGCATTTCATACAGTTACCACTTCGTCTGTATTTCTACAAAGTTTTGGAGTGTGCCCAAAGTCCAGGCACCTGAAGCATCTGGTTATAGCCATCTTTTTTTTTTTGGATCTGCAGATAACCCAGGGAATTTTGATTTTACTGATTTTTGTCAGTATTTTTACCAGTGGTAACGTTAGGTTGACTTCGGAAGTGACTTCACGGTCATCGTATAGTGGCCAAGCAGCTTCTGGATTGCGCCGCATACGTCTTAACACTTGCAATAACAACTAGAGTTCAGCAACTGCAGCTTTTTCACACTTTCTCAACATTAACCTTTTCACAGCCACGACCCATGTCATAAAAAATATAATGATATGTATATAAGAGACTCAAAACAAGGTAATGTGGGAACAATTTACCCACCAAAGTTTGGATTGATCTCAGGGACACCACAGAATTTAATTTCTAACCATGCATAAATACATGTAGATCTTATTACAAAATAGCTTTTAATCTACTTTTGAGTTGACCATTTGACAAGTTAACATCAAAAAAGCTACAGTTATTAAAGAAGTATTCCAGGTTGGAAGACTGTTTGGAAAACGCAAAGAGTTATTTATATACACTTTTTCTTATTGTATTAAGACCATATTAAATTAAAAAAAAAAATTGTTTTCCTTTGTACTAGGGCTGTTCAAAAAGTTGTCGGCCTTCAAAGTTGGGCGTCGAAAAAAAAGGTATGCTGCTTGCGGCCCGAATAACTACTTTGGATCATCTGAAATGGAAAAAGTAAACGACGTTAAATTAAATGCAGATGACATCCTGGTCCCTACCTCAATCATAATTTTGCGATTATTTTTTACAAAATGGCGGTCATTGAAAGTGAAACAACGATTTTGGGTCTTTTTTTGTAGTTAAGTGTAAAAAATTTAATTGTGATTGAAATAGGAACTAGAATGATGATAATTCTGCGTCGATTGCAATTTGTTTTATCAAAATCGGTTCAGAACTACGGGCGCAATCTGGGCCGGGCAGCAAGCTCGAAAAACGTGGTTTTGAGATAAACGCGTTTAAGTTTGAAGTTATTTTTTTGCATCAAAAAACATAAATGTAATGATAAATTTGAGCATGCAGTTTTAGAAATTCGACAGTTCTACGTCGACTGCACTTGGTTTCTTCAAAATCGGTTCAGAAGAACCGGAGAAAAGTGACTTCGAAGTTCAAACCCGTGATTTTAAAAAAAACTTAAAGAACATTTTAGAAAACAAAATTTTTTTTTGTGAAATACTTACATATATCTTTCTGCAATGCCAGCCCCATAAGAACTCCTTCCTCTTCTTCAAAAAATAAAGACTTAGCTGCTCTTCGGGCAGTTCTACCTTCCTTTGATGCGGCCAGAACTCTGGATTCAGACCTTTTCAAACGTTCTTCGTTCCGAGACCAGATTAGCAATCGCCGAGAAAACTGTATAAAACTCCGAAATGCAATTCTGCGTTTTATTGTCAATGCTTATGTCTTCGTTTTCATTATTTTTAAATTTTTTTGCCGATATACTTGTGAATTCGGTGTCCTCATCTCTTTCGTGTTGGTTACCACGAAACTGGCGTTAAATATACGATATCTGCAGATTTCCTTCGATTACTTAAAGACAGCATTTTTTACAATTTCAAACGCTACTCGCACGCTTCACCTGTGATATCTATCCTTGCGGAAAAGTTGAGGAGGACGAGTTCTATATGCCTTTTTGGACAGCAAGTTGCTGAACTCTCGTTTTCTTTAGTGGCGTTGGTCGTTTGTCACCGCTCTTTTAGGGGTTGCTTGAATGATATTGGAAAATATTGGATCGGTTTGCAAATTCTTGTGGGATCGAGAGGTAGAATTGTGATGATGTGAAGCCTATGTTGTCATCTTTCATTCTTTGGTGCCTCCTGTCTGCACTTCGCTTGTGAGAAATGCTCCTGTGGGTTTAGATAGGTTGATTCGCCTCTTTATTTCGTGGTGAACTCTGCTAGTTCATCAACGTACTGCTCCATTTTTGAGCGACAGTTCATCTACTTTTATGCTTGCTTCTGCTTTTGTAGATGCCTTAATCATGGTTATGGTTATGGTTATGGTTATGGTTATGGTTATGGTTATGGTTATGGTTATGGTTATGGTTATGGTTATGGTTATGGTTATGGTTATGGTTATGGTTATGGTTATGGTTATGGTTTATGGTTATGGTTATGGTTATGGTTATGGTTATGGTTATGGTTATGGTTATGGTTATGGTTATGGTTATGGTTATGGTTATGGTTATGGTAATGGTTATGGTTAAGGTTATGGTTATAGTTATAGTTATGGTTATGGTTATGGTTATGGTTATGGTTATGGTTATGGTTATGGTTATGGTTATGGTTATGGTTATGGTTATGGTTATGGTTATTGTTATGGTTATGGTTATGGTTATGGTTATGGTTATGGTTATGGTTATGGTTATGGTTATGGTTATGGTTATGGTTATGGTTATGGTTATGGTTATGGTTATGGTTATGGTTATGGTTATGGTTATGGTTATGGTTATGGTTATGGTTATGGTTATGGTTATGGTTATGGTTATGGTTATGGTTATGGTTATGGTAATGGTTATGGTTATGGTTATGGTTATGGTTATGGTTATGGTTATGGTTATGGTTATGGTTATGGTTATGGTTATGGTTATGGTTATGGTTATGGTTATGGTTATGGTTATGGTTATGGTTATGGTTATGGTTATGGTTACGGTAATGGTTATGGTTATGGTTATGGTTATGGTTATGGTTATGGTTATGGTTATGGTTATGGTTATGGTTATGGTAATGTTTAAGGTTGTGGTTATGGTTTGAAATGGGAAACTTGACTTTTCAAAGTCTTGTATTCCTTTGTTCAGAGATCACATTAAATCATTTTTCATTTTCCACACCTATTAAAGAGATAGAGAATAAGAAGTTAGAGAATAAAGAAACCTAAAAACATAACATACACATTTCGTTTCTCCTCATATCATTCAATAGAAACCAAGAACTGCCAACAAAACGACAAGACCTCAGCTCAGCTTAAAATTGTCGATCTGCGACCACCAACTAGCAAGTAACGTGTTGCTGTAGTGTACTATTAAAGCAAATTGATATTGCCACCAATTATAGTGCAAGATCAAACAATGTTTCGTAGTAATTTGACAAATAAAACTAACTTTTCAGCTGCTGGTTCCTATTCGAAATGGGATTCGGCAGAGTCAAACATGTCATTGTGCTTGCCAGAGAATCAACAGCAGCAACAAACAACCAACAAAAACAACGATCACGTTGATCGCTAAAGAAAATTAGCAATGCAACAAAAAATTGCAACTCACTTTAGGGAAAAAGCGCGCACTCAAAAGAAAGAAAGAAAGAAAGACATTGAGTAGCATGACTTCAACGGGCTAATTGCAATCATCGCTACTTTATTGTCCGTGACAATAAGTTTGTTGCTGATTGTTCCTCCATTGCATTGAACCATGAATATGCAAAAGATTTTTTTTTTTTATTTCATTCATAGCATAATCGTATTGTTGCTATATTATTTAGGTAAAGAAATTATCTCATCATCATATCTCGAATGCTATAGTAGCTATAATGCTATCTTCTTATAACAAGCTGAACTGATGCAGGTAAGATTGTTAGGCTTCCGTGGTAGCCAGGTTGAAGTATCATCTGCGAATTGAACCTTTGCCAGATTTGTGGTTGTTAATTTTGTTCAAGCTTGTTGCCGGGCACGTGATGCTTTGTGTTCAATCGAATTGTTTTGGTTAGAGCTGTTGATTTCATTATAAAAACTTTATTTTTTCAGTTTTTTTCTTAAATTTCAAGTCTTCAAGTTTGATTAAGATTATTTTTATTAAGTTATTGATATTTTTATTGTTTCACTTTTTATGTTACATAATTAGCTTCAATAGCCGCAACAATTTGTTGCTGATAATTTTGTAATTAACTATCAAATATAATCTTTGGGTTCATATCAGAGGTCATGTTTTCTAATTTGTGGTGTTGTTTTTTGTTTTTTCTGATGCAATAGCTATTATGTTGCCCTCTTTTTGACTTGTAAATAGTTAACATTTGCTAGCTTAAAGGTTAGCTAAAATATTAATTGGATCAGCACAGAAAGGAAAGGAAAGGTCTGCGCATATTCATACATTTATAATTTTATTGTTTGATTTTTAAATATTGGAATGATTGGAAATTTTTTAAAATTTGTTAAATATTTTGGCTGAACAAATATTTCAAATAAAACTGATTGAGCTCTTTGGTTTGGTTTACTCGGAAGTTAAGAACATTTCAGAGAAAAAGAATCATGGTCGAAAAAAGTAAGACTACGACTACGAGAAAATTATGACCTAATTGTGAACATTGTGATATTATGAAAGTTATTATGTGTGGTTATAACTTTATAACGTTTGATAAGATAGGAATTGATTGTGCACCATTTTGATAAGTTGTTTGGCACGAGTACCTTTTGTAAATTGTAACTGCCTCGTATTGCTGCTCCACTTGTTCAGTAATAATTGCGAAACCCGACTGATTATAACAGAGTGTCATGGTTTGACAATTTTAATTTGAGCTTAATGTCAAATACTTAATAGAAAAAACATTTTCTACAACAAAAAATTTTTTGTACGGACGATGTTTTAGTTTCTACCAAAAAATATCCTTCTACGACTTACAATGTTGCTCTCAACGGAGCAACAATGTATATTTGTGCCTACTATAGTAGGAAAAGAACACAAACACTGCCTTACTTTATCAATCAGCTGACTTATTTCGTATCTTACCTTACAATGACGACGTTGAAGAGTCTAAAAGTTAAGAAATTCTGCAAATGAATGCATTTGGTTGTGCATTTGAGCATGAACAAGAGCCAGCAAGGCATATTAGGGCGGGATTTTATATATTTGCCTTCTAATAATTTTTCTTTTTCTTAAAAGTTTAACAATTGCAAAAACCTCAAATTAAGTACACGTCGATCGGAGCAAAACTCGCAAAATACAGATTTTTGCTTGGAAAGGTGATTGTCAAATGAATACAAAAATAAGTTACAAACTTATTTTTTTTTAAAGGGCATTTAAAAGGCATTATAAAAGCATATTATTCAAATATATAAAATTTAATCGATTTTTTTAAATATTTGTTATAATAAATAATTGCGAGATCTTTATTCTACACCATATTCTTTCAAAAAAATCAAGTTATTTAAAATAAATTTCATTTTTAAAAAATTACAATTATTTTAAAAATAAAAACAGCAAAAGAAGATTTAAAAAATTATAAAAGCCTGTCCATTGAAGGGCTTGATCGTTTTCAAAATTATTTAGCAGTAACCGTTTTGAAATTTTAAGATTTACTTTGCATGTTGTTATGTTGCTGTCTTCACGAATGTGTCGTTACTGATATATACCAAAAAAATTTTAAGTGTATACTTTCAGGCTGACCGTTTTTCCTTATAATAAAAGCACTGTTATAGCAAGAACGAACAGTTTGAGTGATATAAGGTGCTAAGTGTGACACTTCCGTTTAATATTTAAGATTGTAATCAATTGCTTGGAGCTAATATTTTTCTTTGTAAAAAAAAAAATTTTCATTGCCTTCAACATAAGAGCTCATAATTAAAACATTTAGAATTTTTATTGATTTCGTTTAATTTATTAAGATTGTAATCAATTGTTTCGAGCTAATATTTTTCTTTGTAAAAAAAAAATTTTCATTGCCTTCAACATAAGAGCTCACAATTAAAAAATTTAGAATTTTTATTGATTTCAACCAAAAAAAGCATTTCTTGAATATTCGCAAAATTTTTCATATTGTTTTCTAAAGTATTATCTTATCACTTCCAAAATATTATCTGAACCTTTAAAGCAGAAAGTTATGAATATTTCAAACATCATAACTTTTTTTTTTAAAAAATGCTTAATTTGGCAGAGGAAAATATTCAAAAATTCTCAAAGTTAAAAAAAAATAAACAAAAAATTCTAGTTTTTGTATGGATTTTTTCGAACTTTCTTTGCAGTTTTTTATGAAGTTTCAACTTTTGATAACGATAATAAAAAAAGAGCAGATTATCTCATTTTAGTTAACAAGAAAGTTATAAAGATTTCAGAAAGTGAGTTTTTCGAAGAATTTTTTTATGTAAGGTTTGAAAAGGAATAAAAAAAAAATATATTTTGGCACACATCTATTAATTTTTTTTCCCCAACCTACTGATCAAGTTTTTAAGAGAACAGCAAATTCTCTACAAAGTATGTAAAAATATGTCCAAAAAGAGTCAACAATTCAGAAAAACTAGACTCTTCTTAATCCAATATAAGTGATTTGAACAATTTTTGTATTATCAAGAACCGAAAATAACTGATAATTTGAAAATTTTGATGGAAAAAAATCATTATTTTAAAGGCACTGGAAAGGAATGTCACGTATTACAAATTGATCCTTGATTTATTGCTGTTCAGAAATATTAATATTTTTAATCTCTCTAGTTTTATATTAAAAATCCTAAAACAACTGTTATTGTTAAGTTTTATTTTTTTGCTCATAAATAGCAGTTATTTTTGGAGTTTTATTTTATTAATCAGAATATAAAACTTATTTTTGAGTTAAATTTTTTCACTATGAAGTTAAGCGTACATTTTTAGTTTTAATTCTTTTACTCAGAAAATAACACTTATTTTTAAGTTTTATTTCTTCGCTTCAAAAAATACTTATTTTTTTAGTTTTATATTTTAACTAACAAAATAAAACTTATTTTTAAGTTTTATTTTTTTACTCTGATATAATACTCATTTTTTTAATCAAAAAATAACACTTATTTTTTAGTTATATGTTTTTACTCAGAAAATAAAATTTAAATATGGGTATTTCCGCAGAAAAGTCTACCGTGACCAAAAAATTAAAACTAAACCAACATTTTTTTTTTACTTGTATTATTAAAAGAAATATTAAAAATTAATTTAACTAAAGAGTTCAAATTTTTCCCATGTTGCGATGGCTAGATATCGGGATACCAAGTTAAAGTTAAAGTTTTGGTCAGCTTTGTTTATTTCTATGAGCATTTTCTCTTTACAATTTCCATTTCTAAGAGTAATTGTGCAATTGCAGTCTTATGCACAACTTTTGCTACAACAACAACTAACCGTAAAATAAATGCAAAAGAGCAAACAAATATCAATTAACGGTAAAATTTTTGTTTGCTTTTAATGTTATTTATTCTGAGGTAACGTCACGCCAGACAAAAAAGCATTTAGTACTATTTTTTCTACGCTGACGTTCAAAAGTGCGTGAAAATTTGCATTTTAATAAATTTTTATAAAGTTAAGTAAATTTTATAAAAAAAATCGTTAAGAAGAAAAACCATTAATTTTATATTAAATTTGAAAACTGAGTAACATCACGCCACATTGCTCTAAGTTTGCCTGATTTCGTTACTGAATTTGGTTGCAGGTATTTTAGTGGAATTTTTTCCAACTTCTCATGGTCGATGGGGTAGGAGTTAAAAAAATATAATATATAATAGCTAAACTTTATGTTTTTTTAACGTCAAATATGTAAAAACAAAAATTTCAACTTAAAATGTTCCGATGGAAATTTAAGTAACGTAACGCCAGTAACGTCACGCCAGATGAATTAGCCTAATAAAAAAAAAAAACCGAGAAAAGATTTTTTAATTTGATAACTAGCAAAATAAACTTATATTATTTTAAATTTTTCCAAATAAAGTTTTCTATAAAAAGTCTCGCCCAATTCGCAGAGTTTTTCAAATTTTCTAATCTAAGTCGAAAACCACTTCTGTTTTTTGTAACGTCACGCTAGTGCATATATTTGCTTATATCTTTTAATTCTTAGAGTCGATTGTCATAATTTTTTTACTTAATATAGTGCTATTTAATTACTACGCAAATATAAAACAAGTTTTTAAAACTAAGACTTCTTCATTCTTTTTTTTTAATTCTTTCGTAAAAAACGTACATAGAGCCAGTTTGGAAATGCCCATATTGAGTTCTATATTTTTACTCGGAAAATTAAATTTATTTTTTGAAAATTGGACATACAAAGTGAGCCATTATTAAACGAGAGTCCAACTTAAGAGTTGATTTAAAAATTACAAGAGTCTTTTTTTATGAGTCAAAAAATTAAACTCAAAAAATAAGTGTTACTTTATAAGTAAAAAATAAAACTAAAAAATAAGTGCTTTATTTAAGAAAAAAATAAAACTCGAAACTTAAGTTTTAGTTCAGAGCGAAAAAATATAACTCAAAAATAAGTGTTATTTTCTGAAAAAAACTCATAAAAGTTACGGTCCCTGATTAATATATTTGTGGAGCATTCTGACTAAATTTCGTTTAGATCGGTTAACTAAGATCATCGGTATGCACCAAAATCTTGATTTTTCGGCCAAAAACTGCTCCAAGGGGATTTCTCCTATAAAAAAAAAATTAAGCAGAAATAGTTTTTAACTATCTAACTTTTGAGTTGGTGTTTGGCTGACTTTTTTCTCTGCACAAAATCGACCCCGTTCATGTACAAAATTAATAAATGTCCAAGCGAGGTACATACATCTAATGACTGAGCGATTTCAAATTTTTTTGACTTATCTTGATAAAATTTTTTCCATTAATTTTGGTAAAGCAATTAGCACGCACCATTGGGAGTACTTTTTTCATATTTACTTTGATTTTTCAATTTTACAAAAGCAAAATTCTGAAGTTTTTCTATTTAAATCGGTGTTTTTAGCATTTTTTTGGCCAAAAATATTTTTTTTTTTTCAATTTTACAATTACAAAATGGCGGAATGGTGTTGAAAATTGGTATTGGTTCATTTGGTATTTAAAAGCTTACAAAAAAATATTTTTTCAATTTATATCATTTTTGTATTTCAAATAAACTCTTGTACTTATGTTGAGGAATCGTGTCCACCGCCGTTCATCTTTTTTCGTCTCTAAAAATCTACTGAAGTTTTGACAGAATATTCTTAAAGCCTTAACTATTTAAAAAAAAAAAAAATATTTCACTAAAAAACCTTTCAAGAAACTAATATGGCGTTTGAAAGCTTTTAAGTAAGATAACCAAAAATATTCAAACCAAATTTCAACTGTTATTATTAAACGACATATGTTTTTGAGCAAATAGAAACGAAACACAGTTAGCTAGTGCTAATTCTTGTGGAAACAGTAAAGTTCAAGACCTTGTTTTAAAAAAGCATGTTTTTCTCATAATCATCCGTGAATTATATATGACGCCGAAACACCATTGAGTACAAACGGGTATCGATCTTCCTGTTACAACAAGCAGAAGCAATGCAAAGCATGTCGGCAAGACTAGCAGCTTTATTTCGGTGCATTGTTTTGTAAAAATTTTTATAGGCCGTATTCGCCGCTAGATCTAGAGTACACCTGACCTGTTTTATGGTTTATATATAAGACAGCATTTTTCAAGGGGACGTGACACTTTCAAAAAATGTTTCTAATGTTTGAAGATTGAATAAAAAACAAGTAAAAAAAGTCTAAAGTCGGTCTAGGCCGACTATGAAATACCCTAAACCCACTTTTCAAAAACAAAAAATTTTTATTGTAAATGGGCGTCTCCGTGGGCGGATGAAGCCTATATTTTAATTGCATTTAAATGGTGACGAAAAATTTACACATACCAAGAATTATTCCTGTAGCTCACAGTTAATGCCTTAATTGTGCTTTCCCTATGGGAGGTGGGCGTGTTCATGGACGGATTACTCCCAATTTTTGAACACACCTTAGTTTTGGTATAAAATCCATACATGCCAAATTTAATTTCTCTATGACAAACATAACCTTATTTATTGAGTTTTAAACTTTTTGTGTTGTATGGGAGGTGGCATGTCCGTATGCGGATGACGTCCATTTTTCAAAACCATCTTTGTCTTGTCATGAAAAACATACGTGCCAAATTTTAGCTCTGTAGGTGAAACAGAGGCTTATTTATTGCGTTTTCAATTTTTGGGTTGTATGGGAGGTGGGCGTGTCCGTGAACGGATGACGTCCATTTTTCAAAATCGTATTTGTTTTGTTATAAAAAATATATGTGCCAAATTTTAGCTCTGTAGGTTAAACAGAGGCTTATTTATTGCGTTTTCAATTTTTGGGTTGTATGGGAGGTGGGCGTGTCCGTGAGTGGATGACACCCATTTTTCAAAATCATCTTTGTGTTGATACAAAACACATACATACTAAATTTTATTGTTGTAGGTTAATTATGAGCTGAGTTATGCAGTTTTCAATTTTTGCATTGTATGGGAGGTAGGCGTGTCTGTGGGCGGATTCCAAAAATATTCAATAGTGCAGATCCGTGGGTGCATGTGACCATGTGTACCAAGTTTCATCCAATTATCTCAACTCCTTCTTCTTATCCTGTGTATACGGACAACACACAGACGGACGGACGGACGGAAGGACATGGTTAGCTCGACTCACGTGGTGACGCTGATCAAGAATATATATACTTTTCTATACCGGACTCGCTTCGTTCTATGCGTTACAAACGTTTGCACAAAGTTAATATACCCTGACCTTTCAGGTTTAGGGTATAATAAGATATCCATTTAAAAAAATTATACATATATTTTTAGGTATAAAATTATACAAACTTTATTTTTATTTAAATTTTTTTAATCCAAATTTTTTTTGAAGGTGTCAGGTTCCCTTAATTGAGAAGTTTACATTCAAACACAGATAAGTCACAAGAAAAAAAATTTTTTGTTAGAAATGCCATTGTAAAGCTAATGTTACAATACATCGATCCATCAAAATCTTCTTTGATAAAAATTATGAAAATTTTTCATTTCAAAGCCTTTTCAGTCAAGAGCAGACATGTCCACTGTAAGTTTTTAATCAAAACCAAATAAGTCCAAGCAAGTTTTCATTTGTGTAGTTTACGTTCAAATTTTAAAACTTTTTATGTCAAAAGGTTGGTATGAGTAATAAAATAAATTTAACATTTTTACGGGTTTGGGTATGCGTTCTGTAAAAATTAAAATGTTAAAAGCAAAAAAGATTTTTTTTTATTAAAAAGGACCATCAGGAGAATCGAAATTGCTTTAGTGGATTTCTTACGAGTTGAAAAAAAGGTATGCAGAAATCATTTTAATGAGTTCCTCTCACTTTTGAGACTCTGAACGGCAGAATCTAAATTTTGATTCATTTCTTACTTTCAAAACCAGACAAGTCCAAATTTCGAAATTGAAAATACGAATATTTTTTGCACTGTGAGATTATTTTTTTAATTCGCTTAATATATTTATTCCTGTGTAGCATAATTTTGCATACTTGGTTTGTTTCTGAAAAATGTCTAGCAAAATTAAGACGTTTTTTCGATTTCCTAACAATTCGATCTGTGTGACTTACTGGTTTTGAATGTAAACTCCTCAATTTAAAACTTTATTTTGTTTGTGTCTGAATTGACTATCTATTAACGAATGATTTCACTTTTCTTGACGCCTGTTATCCCATTTTTTCACATGTACCTGAACTAATTTTACAAGAAAGTTATAGCTTAAACTTTCTCTCATTGCACCTACTTAACTTTCTCCTATTTCTATTAAAGAGATACTTAAATTGCATTGAATTTCAAATTCCATTTTAATATTCATGTAATGTCGTACATCTAGCTGTCAACGAAGATCATTGCTAAAAGTGAAATAAAAACAAAATCTTGAATAGAATCTAGAGATCAGCACTGCGCAAAACTCGCGATAAAAACGTTAGGTTTGCGATATAAAATTAATTTTACTGCAACGTCATCAAGATAACATTTGCAATGAATTTGAATTTAAGTGTGGAGCTAAGAGTAAAATGGAATGCAACAGCCACATGGTTACTTGACCTAGAGACAAAGACTGATGATGCACTCTCGTCGAGTGGAAAAAGACATATTGATGCCAACAACGAATAATTCTTGATGCAAATTAAAAACAGGCAGGCAAAAAAAATATCAAGCCTCATGACATCGATGGAAGACTGATTATGGCAAAGATTGTGTCAATTGCATTGTTAACACACATGCAGGTTAATAGACAAATTGTGGCTTATAATGTAGTGGTTGTTATAGACATTACAATGTCAAGACATGTGGCAAGGAAAAACCACTAAATCTACTCGTTTGTTATACTAAAACAACTAGCTATACAAAAATGAAAGCAGATCTCATATCTTGAAATATTTTTTTAGTATAAAAATTCCTAACAGATCATATGTTGAATATTGCAGTTGAAAATTGTTAAATTGAGAGATTGTTTTCAATCAATTAAGATGAAGAACAGGCTTTAAAAATGTCTATTAACATGTTACTTAAAATCCATCAACTTGCCTCTTAAAACTTATTCCTAACACTTTATCTTTATAATCATATAGTTATAAAGTCATTCAAATCATTCTTTAATCAATCGCGATCCGATCCATCGTAAGTAAGTTCATCGTCAACCTTTCATTATATTAACCTAATTTTTTTGATATGGCAATTAAGTAATATTTAACACCGTTTTTTTGTTGTTTTAACAAAACTATACAAATCTATACTTCAGGATCAAAAAGCTAATTTCCGCTGAGGAAATCAATTCGTATCTGATCCTTCAAATCAATATACCATAAAATTAAGTAAAGACATCAAAAGAACAGCAGTTTTTGCCATATGTTGCCAATCGGACTACTTAACGATGGACTGACGACTGCCTCAATACACATCATGTTTGTGAGTTCGTACGTTTTTGTACTCTTTCTCTCTCTTGCTCCGACAGCAATCATGGATAAAGATTTTTTTAAGTTTAAAAAAATTAAAAAAAAAAAACAACGTCATGTGCCCAATCATGCATTTATGCTGTTTTTCTTTTGAATGTAGTTTTATAATTAAAGATTTGCTATCTGCCAATTGACTTGTTAATTTGTTAACAGGAGTTAAATTCTGTGATTTGTATTTCAAATATTGTTAACTTAACCAAAATTGAGATGAAACAATAATGATAATTGCCTTGAAGAAATACCGTATTGTGAAAGGTAATAAGTGTTAATTAAGCGTTAAACAGCTGTAAACTACTAAAACCAATTAACAGCAACCAGAATCAGCAACATCTGCTAAACTAATCCATAAGATAAATCATGCTTTACACTCAAACCCAATTTTCACTTCAATACAAATTTTATCAAAATCAAAATCAAAATCAAAATCAAAATCAAAATCAAAATCAAAATCAAAATCAAAATCAAAATCAAAATCAAAATCAAAATCAAAATCAAAATCAAAATCAAAATCAAAATCAAAATCAAAATCAAAATCAAAATCAAAATCAAAATCAAAATCGAAATCGAAATCAAAATCAAAATCAAAATCAAAATCAAAATCAAAATCAAAATCAAAATCAAAATCAAAATCAAAATCAAAATCAAAATCAAAATCAAAATCAAAATCAAAATCAAAATCAAAATCAAAATCAAAATCAAAATCAAAATCAAAATCAAAATCAAAATCAAAATCAAAATCAAAATCAAAATCAAAATCAAAATCAAAATCAAAATCAAAATCAAAATCAAAATCAAAATCAAAATCAAAATCAAAATCAAAATCAAAATCAAAATCAAAATCAAAATCAAAATCAAAATCAATGAATTTGAATTTGACTTTGAATTTGAATTTGAATTTGAATTTGAATTTGCATTTGAATTTGAATTTGAATTTGAATTTGAATTTGAATTTGAATTTGAATTTGAATTTGAATTTGAATTTGAATTTGAATTTGAATTTGAATTTGAATTTGAATTTGAATTTGAATTTGAATTTGAATTTGAATTTGAATTTGAATTTGAATTTGAATTTGAATTTGAATTTGAATTTGAATTTGAATTTGAATGTGAATTTGAATTTGAATTTGAATTTGAATTTGAATTTGATTTTGAATTTGGATTCAAAAAGCTTTTGGTTTTAACGGCTTTCGTTAGTAAACATGCAACGAAATCATTTTTGTTAACATCTTCTAGATTAAAAACTGCTAAATCCATAAAGGCGCTTTTATGGATTTATAAATCACTTAAGTATAAATCATGATTTATGATCGAATGAAGCTCAAAATCCTTTTCTTTTTTCATTGAAACTAATAAAAATTCATAGAAACTCCTGAAATTTGTAAGTCAATTTTTTTTTTATTTTTAATAATGAATATTTGTAATGTTTTACTATCAAAAATATTTATATGACTACTTTATCCACTAATTTTTTTATAAAACACCCTTGAAATTCTGACTCGTTACAACAGGTACAATCTTATGTCACATCCGTACCATTTTAAAGTTGAAAATATAATGGTAATTGACATTTTTCCAAAATATTATTTACTAATTTTCAACAAAAAATAAATAAAGTTTGATTATATGTCGGGCTAAAACCGTCTCAGTGTGACAAATGTACTGCATTTTATGTTTAACTCAGAAGTTTTAGTTTTTAAACTTGTTCCCGTCACACCCGTTTTTGTAACTGGTATAAAAGACCGAGTTATATTTTAGTATTTTGAAACCTTGGAACTAGACATGCACAACGAAATCAACAAAATTTTTTCGTTTCGTTGAGGCCGAAAAATAAATTATCAAAATTATTTCGTTTTTTAAATAACGTTAAAAATTTATCAAATCAAATTTCGTTTCGTTGAAAAACGAAAAATTTTCTATATTTTCTCCTATGCTAAAAAAAATTTCTTCTGATACAAAAAAAAAACGAAATTTTTTTGTTGAAATTAACGTTATTTTCAACGGTTGATTGGGAAAGAAACGAAAAAATTTTATATCGTTTTCTCAGAAACGAAATAATTATTTTTCTTTTTTTTAATTAACGTTATTGTTTTATTTCGTTTCAACGAAACAAAAAAAATATTTCGGTTACCGTTAAAATTAACGTTAACGTGCATGCCTGCTTGAAACATCTACTTATGTATCTTAAAATAAATTCCTTAAATTTTAACCTGTTAATATCATTTTTAATACGATAAAGAATTCAAAACTTCACTCCTCACACAGTGATCGTGTAGTGTATTTAATGGTCTTAAATCAAGGACATGAAATTTTGCACACATTTATTTTAAATTTTTTAAAAAATTTTTTTTTTTTTTACAAAAATACGCCCACTTTTACGGCCACCAAACATACAACTTCAATAGAAAATGTAGCCTAACTGCCATGATTTTAAATAAATCAACTCTATTTTCACAAAACATTAAAACAATAATTTTAGAATGTGCCAAAGAAAATATGAACTTAATCCGCCAATTTTTACGCCCACCTCCCATACAACTGATATATTAAAAATGCCATATCAACTGTAAATTTGTAACTAGAATGTTTATTTTTCGTATATGAAAATATGCATATAACGGACAGAAAACCAATGGAGATATTTGCATGAAATTTTGTTTTTTTTTTTGTTTTTTCACATGAAAAAACCTTTAGATAGTTTTTAACAATTTATATAGTTTATTGCCGCGGTGGACACTGTGTGCTATGGAATGAAACCAAAAAAAATTAAAAAAAAAATTGTCCTCCTCCTCACAAAAAATTTCTGAGTTTCCGTGCAATTCGTAAAAAAAAATTAGCAACTTAAAAAACTCTCGATTATGTGTCTGTTTTGTTCCAATACAAGCTGCAATACAAATATTTATAAAACTCTTGTTGCTATGTCCACTGTTGTTTTTCATAGTATTACGCTGTGCTACACTGTATAACATGTTCTATTAATAAATACAAGCATGGCAACAAGCTTCGCAAAGCAACGTCATAAATTTTGTTGTTGTTGTTTTTTATAAATAAATAATCTCAAACAGAATAACTGGCTCGTTGGTCTAGGGGTATGATTTCCGCTTAGGGTGCGGGAGGTCCCGGGTTCAAATCCCGGACGAGCCCAAGAAATTAAATTTTTTTTTTTTTTTTTTTTATCAAAGCTCAGCAAGAAACTTTAAAAAAATAACAAATAAATTAACTAAGAGCAACTTTCAAATTAACAATTTTACAAATGCAAGCAATAACTTGGCAGTCGTAAACATGCGCATGCTTCAACATTACTTCCTGCTTGGCCGACCCTAGAGCAGCGTCATCTTAAACAATGTTCAAGTAAATTGATTTCAATAGAAGTTAAAAGGAAAAATAAAAATTAATTTTTTTCGAATGGATATGGTAGATAAATCACGTTTTGTGAACACATGGCTGAACACATGGCTATGTTATGTAAGGATGAACTTTGTAGCGCAATACATGACTGTTTGAACAAAAGTCAGTTAAGAATATGCAATTTATTGATTTTGAAACTAAGAAAATGTGCCACGTTGCTTATTAGAAATTTTTAATCTATATAATTTTATATGCTTGACTAAATACTTCTATACTATAACATAAGACATATAATATTGATGCAAAATGTTTAAAAAGAATTACCCAACTATAATCTTGCTTAGTATCGAAAAGTAAATTTAAAATATATTTTTGCGAACATAAACAAATAGCTTTTAAACTGCTCATTCTATATTGTCATATGGTAAAAATAATTTTCCTTCAGGCCAAACGATTTCTTCGATCCAATCGAGGTATTCTGAGACTCTGGTATAGATACTTGGTGGCTCACCGGCACAACCAATGCCAAACGAAGTAATGCCCACAATATATGGCAACTCCCAACTGCCAGCACATTTCCGCATTAATAAAGGGCCACCAGAATCACCCTGTAATATTTTTACAATATATGTATAATATATAAATGAAAATATTGAAAATATTGAATTACTTGACATGCGTCTCGATATTGTTCCGGATCATTTGCACACAACTGCTTGCCAATAATACCATCAGGAATTTGGAAATCTGGTTCATAAAAGTGCGCACATTCTTCATTCGAAACGGCTTGCAAATCAGCTTTTAACAAAATCGGAGATGGGGATCCAGCTATTGGAGAGATGTATATGTTGTTTTTTATCGAAAATTTGTAATATTTAAGCACAAAAATACCAAATTTCGTGTCTCCATAGCCTATGATAGTCAAATTGTTTTTTTGCAATTCAAAACTAGGCCATAAACATGCCCATTTCTCGCTGCAAGTATGTGTCAAAGCAAATCATAGTTAAAGTCAAGTCAATGAAAATATTAGAAATATTAGAAATACTTACTGGATTGGCTCTTTGGTCTGTACAATGGCGATATCATGATAAAACGAGTCTGGCTGGTAGTCTGGATGCACTATAACCTTTGATATGTGCAGTAGTTTTCCTGTGGTATCAGTTAAATTAGGACCACCTGACAATACTGCTACTGGTGATTTGCTATTTGGAATAGTTTGAAATTAAGAAATTTTATGTTTTTTTTTTAAAATGCTTTTAAGTCATAGAATCTCTTATTTGCATTCGTGCTTTTATCTATCGATCTATCGTTTACTTAACTTTTTATCTTATTCCTGATAACTGGGTTTTTCGTGAAACATAATGCATAAAAGTGAGAGATAAATTGTGTTTTTTTTCGACTTTTGCAGTAGCTATCTACTCCATTTTAAAATAACGTGCACTGATATGGATCTCAGGGCCTGAATAACTGCTTATTACGAAAAAATAACTCACCCATTAACAAAAGCGCAGTGAGCAGCCGTTACTATGTAATGTGAACTTATTGCTGCGCCTCCACATTTAAACTGCAATGAACTGCTATTATCAGCAGATGGCCATCCTAAGGCACACTAAAAGTACTCGTTATTATTAGTTTCTTAAAACTACACACACATACCATAACTTGATGCTCAATTAGGAGAACTTTGGTAACTTTTATAAAAAATAAACTTCACACACAAAATTCAAGACTGACAATACTAAAGTGAAAACTAAGAACAGCATAAGAATATAAAAAAATATACAGAGTTGAAATTGGTAACCGAGAAAAAATTTTAAACTGGTCCTTTTCGAAGTGTCCTTCATACATAAGTTCAAAACACTTAATAAATTGTAAAAAATTTAATTTGCATTAAAAAAAAAAATTTTGCTAGTGAAATTAGTTCAGATAACTGAGCATTTATAAAATTGCATTATTTGCCAACCATGAACGAAAACTCTCCAGGCTCAGCTGGTGTTCCACCAGCAGCACCACGACTAGGTGGTACACAAACTGTAATGAGGAACATTTTTTATTTTCTAAGACACTATTAAAACCAACTACAATCACTTACATGTCTCAGCTTTTCGTAAAGCACTTGCATTCCATCCTGTTTTTGCATATGCAGAATTATGTAAATAATAATTTTCATCTTCATCTGGACAATAGTCGGCTTTTACTAAAAAAAAAAACATTTCAAATAGATAAAGTGATAAAAATCAAAACATAAATGTGATATTTAATGTTTTATGTCTTATATATTTTTGATGAAAATATTTTACTTTTTAAATTTGCATGTTTTTAAATAGGCCAGATTAATAAATGGCAGAAGTAACTTATATTTATTTAATACTAGTGGACCCTTAAAAATGCAAAAAGCCTACAAAAAATTACAGCAACACGATCGCAGCGCTATGTACCGGGTCCAATTGTAAATCGAAATCATCCCATTCAAATACAAAGGAATATTCATCAAATTCCAGTGTCATAAAGCTCATAAAGTGTGAACAAGACACATGAGCCAATAAAAAACTTTCGTCAAGCACGTCAGAGAATAAGTGAAATAAGCATGAATCTCACGTATATTGACAAGGAAAACGAGAACTACTTTATGAGTTTAGTGATCAAAATTTATAAAATCTATGTATACATACAAGCGCAGCAAGAATATTTCATAAGATAAGAGTCAAAAATGCATGAAACTCATGTAGTTAAGCAATGAAAGCTTGAATTTCTTTTGCATTTAGTGACCAAAATTCATATATCCTATGCACATTAAGGCGGGCCGGTCTTCACACAAAAACAAACTCATTAGGTAATAAACTGCGTTAAAATATTCATTGGCTCATTGAAGTAACCTTCAAGAAACAATTTCGACATGCATTCCACGATTTTCAAAACTAACATAACGTTTTCGCTCTTTTTTGCGTTGCCAATCAACAGTTTAATAAATATTTTGATTTTTTTCAATACACAATTTTACGTTTTTTAGTAGTTTCGAAGTTGGCATTTCATTGTTGTCAGTTCCAAAAATAATTATATTCAACTAGCAAACCCGGCGAACTCCGTTTCGCCACCAGATGGCTTGGTTTAATGTAACATTTCTTTTGGTGATTAAAAGATGAAGAAAAATTTTTTTTTTGCTTTATATTTGAAAAGGAAAAATTTTATTTCATTTCACAACAGTAATGAATTCATTTCGATTACAAAAAAGGAAGTGTTATTTAGTTGAACTTCTCTAAGTAAATGAAAGTGAATCCAAAGTAAATACTGAATCGAAGCGTTATACGTGTCCGCAAATTATCCGTTTCATTGAAGTGCTCTTTGGTAAACCACATTTTTTGTTTTTTGGTCTGATGTTAACACAAACAAAGCGGATGGTTTCCCAACTCGTGAACACGCAACGTATAACTGCCCATGTGAAAAACAATGATTTTCTAAATTTATCCCGCAAACACTAAGCGATTGGCCTTGCGACTTGTTAATTGTCATTGCGAACGCAAAGCGAACTGGAAATTGCAATCGTTTGAACTCAAACGGAAGATCAGTCGGAATCATTGGTATTCGAGGAATACATACATTTTCACCTGCGTACTTTCCGTTAATAATGGTTTCCTCAATCAAATTCGGCATGAGTCTTTTTACCGAAAGTCGAGTACAGTTGCAAAGTCGCGGTGGATTCAAATTACGCAATATCATAATAACTGTACCAACTTTGAATTGCAAGTTATGTGGTGGGAATCCTGGTAACTCCAGAGAGTTCAAAAACTCCGTTGCATAATTTACTACATCATCGGGATTTGTTATGGAATCAACGGATTTGTATGTCACCAAATCGCCAACAATTTTTGATTGAATGGTGAAATTCAGTGCGTGTACATCATTATTCTTTGCGGCAAGAATTGCTCGTTGACTTAACCAAGCACAATTCTTATAATTCTCACTAATGTTTGGGAAAACATTTTCAATAAGAGCTAATTGAGAGTCTACAAATCGGCAAAAGTCGTTGGTAAGAGTAATTAATCCAGATGTCGCATTAACTGGGACTTTTCCATTTCCAACAACTAATAATTGTTTGGAAAATTGTGCAGCACTTTGATCATTTTGAAGTTGAACTCTCATATTAGTTGTTAGCGATAATGTTTTTACGTTATTCCATAAAGCTGATGCCTTCAGGCAAGCATTTAATTCATCTGTAGGCGTTCCACGGGGAACTACTGGCAACGTCTGCCTGAAATCGCCTGCCAACAATATCATCAAGCCGCCAAAGATGTTGGTATTTCGCCGAAGATCCTTCAGTGTGAAGTTAAGTACTTCAAGTGATTTCTTATGTGCCATTG
This sequence comes from Tetanocera ferruginea, assembly GCA_958299015.1. Lineage (NCBI taxonomy): Eukaryota > Metazoa > Arthropoda > Insecta > Diptera > Sciomyzidae > Tetanocera > Tetanocera ferruginea. The sequence continues at coordinate 9,981,697 of OY282641.1, read as the reverse complement.
TGCACTCATCCCAAACAATGAGCTTGCATTGCATCAACAATTTTCCCATTGCACTGGATCGGGAAATATTGCATGTTGGAGTATCAATTTTGTTTAAATTGTGTGGCAACTTAAGCGCAGAATGTGCAGTACGACCGCCATCTAGAAGAGTCGCCGCAAATCCAGATGATGCTAACGCCAAAGCTATGTCACATCTTGATCGAATAGTGGCCAAAATCAATGAAATGACAAATGTTTTCCCTGTTCCTCCAGGTGCGTCCAGAAAGAATAGACCACCAGTATTATTGTCCACCGCTTGCATTAATGTTTCGTATACTTTTTTTTGCTGTTCATTCAGCAGCGGCACTTTATTTCGAACGAATTCCTGCATTGTATCAACATTGTATTGCAGCTCTCGATTTATTTCACAGTGAACACAATACCGGCTTGCCACATGAAATTAACTGAGCAGAGAACAATGAGTAGCTGTCAAACAATGTATCACGCACCGGCGCCATCAACTTAAAATATTGGTTTGTAGTACATGCTATGTATCAGAGATGGCGCTGTATGTGAAAAAAGATTTTTCCGCTTTTCTGTTGAAATTTTCCCTGAATTTTTCTTTACTATAAACCTCACGGAGCCCGAGACCTTTCCAACGAATGCAAAACCGTGGAAATCGGTTCGTGCGTTCAGGAGTTATAGCGTCAGGAAGGAAAACCCGACTTATTTTTATATAGTAATAAAAAGAAGAAAGATGGTTGTACCTAGTTTTAATTTTTTTAATTTTTTCGAATTTTGACTGCGTTGTTTTCTCAGGCTGAGAGATTTTAACTTCGGTTCAAATAATTTCGAAAGCTACTCAAACAAAAATTTAGGTAATTTCGATAACACTTCTATTAAAGATTTATAGAAATCTTTTGCAGACTAAGTGGCAGCAATTTCAGTTGTTCTTTTTACCCAAGCTCTTTCGAAATTAAAACTTCCCAATGTTTTTTTCCGTAAACAAATATTTTTAATCTTATTGGAAACTTTGAAATAAGCCTTTATAAAACTTCTGATATTAACTTCTAAGAACTTTATAACAGCTATTATGTCTACTATATCTTCGTTAACTAGTAAACTTCTAGTTGCAAGCTTTATAGAAGCGCAAACCAAGCTTCAGCTGTCGAATATTCAACTTTTCTAGCCTTATCGTAGTTCATGTGTTAGTTGGGTAGCTACGTATTCCTGAAGACCTCTTTCGCATTAGGACCTGGTCACACAGGCGACCACAGTAGGAGTAACCCGGAGGTCAATATAAGCTTTTTTAGACCTTGTTAATCAGTTTTTGAAATTTTTGTATTGGAGCATCCTCAAGAGTGACAGGTGTCCACAGACGAAATGTTGGGGATGAGAAAATAAATGGACCTGTTCATACAAGTGACCTCTGTAGAAGTTACCACTTAACCTTTTTACTAAGTTTTTGCGTTTGCATTTTACTCACTTAACAAAATCTCATGTAGTATTTTCACTTCTCTTAATTTATATTTTTGTTTTTCTTTTAGCAGGATTTCAAAGAAAATATCAAAACGAGGCTTTAAGTACTGTTGAGGACGTTACTCAAAAATTGTTTGACTACCCACATGACTGAATTACCAAGAGATTGAAAAATCGAATTTAAGCAAAAACATTAAAATCACGAATTTATATTAAACTTTATCTTTATTTATAATGAAAAATTCAAATTAATAAAAAACAAAACCGAAACGAAGATCAAAACTCAGTGTAAACATTCATTAAATAACTTCAGCGCAAAATTAAAGACAAAAAAGCAAGAGATATTGTTAAATTAGAAACAACATGAGACACACTCAAAGTGTGCCTAAACTTTTTTGATAAGAATTTTTCCTTCTTCTGCTTAAATTTCGATTTGTGTTTGAAGTAACGGGACATTTTTTGGATATTAAGAAAAAACTATTTCTAATGCTACTTGCTTCATTAAAACCTTGAACAAATTCGCTATTATTAGATACATAAGCAACACTTTGTTTCAGAAACATTGCTTGTGCCTAAACTTTTTTTAATTCACTGTAATTTGATTTATCATTATTTCGTTTTGAATTTAATTTTTTTTAAAGCGAGTCTGTTACGAATTCGCATTGTTAAAAAAAAAATAATTTGAATCGATAAAATGAGTCAGAAACTGATTCGTATATGAAGTCCGTTCCGAGTTCGATATGAAACTGTAAAATTATAAAAAGCGGTTTACGTTTTTGAATGGAATTTCATACGTATTCGGATCAGTTCAGATCCGAAACGCAATCCGTTTCGCATAAAATTTGCGAAGAAGTTAGTCCGTTTCGAATTCAAAACGAATCCGTTTTGCACACGGGATATTTGTTCAACAATTTGAATAAGGCGCATATATGTGTTTGTGTGTTCAACAGTTTTAATTTGGCAGTGAGGGCATTCGTTTTTTTGTTTTTGTCCTTTCCGTTTGCAATACGTTGACATGTGACACACATGATATGAAATTTATTGCTACCCAACAATTTGTTGTGATTTTGTTATGCAGTTTTCATACACTCATACACACACAATGTGAATAACTCGTAAATAAATTCTCAAAGACAGTGTTCGAGTTCAGGAATTTTATGTACGACAGATTCTTATGTCATTTATAATTACTATGGAGCTCTTATGATCAGCGAACGTAAAATGCATTTAGGTTTGTTATGAACTTATGTAGAACGTGTATTTTCAATGTTTCACTCAGCTTATTATTTTTTTCTAAACAGTCAACATGTCAAAGTTTACCACGGGTTTCTATTTCGGTGTATAAATGTACAAAATAAATGAATATATAAACATGTTAGATGTGTTAAAGATGTTTTTTAAAGTTTTTTTTTTCTAGAAAAATTAAATTTATGACAAATAAGTTGAGATATTAAATTTTACTAGGGTTTCACAATCTTGTTTTTTTCTCACATTTAATTATAATTAAGAAATAATTATAATCAGAAAAAAGTAGTATAATTATAAAAGTAAAATTACACCCTGAGACGATTTAAAAAGATTAACACAATATATTGTTGCTGATTTATGTGAACATAAATTCACTGTTCAAGCTTCAAACTTGCAGACTCTTTCTATATAAAGAATATTAAATTTAAATTACCACTCGGAAGTATTATTATAACTGCTATAACTAAATATCTGTACAATAGTTCCATAATGTATTCTATTGAAAAATGTAGCAACTTTTTTAACACTATTCAAGAGTATAACAACTGCACGGCCGTTACTAATTCATTAAAACTTTTAAACGCAACTGAATGCATTTTCTTAAAAGCTTAGCGTAACATTCTTCTTGTTAAATAAGAATTGCACAAAAGCAACTTTTTCACATCAATTGTAAATTGCAACTTTTTCACATCAGTTAGGCTTGCCAGACGTACTGATTTTATTGCATTCAAATATACTGTGTTTTAGGAATTCTGAAATCAGTACGCCAAAAATGTACTGCTTTCTAAAAAATTTTATTGCATATGTATATTTCGAAAAATGTTTATAGAAAAGTGTAAAATAAACGCATTTTAAAAATCTGAATATGTTCTCAGAAAAAAATACATATCTTTCTCCGATAAAAAATTTCTCTATTTTCGATAATAGCAATTTTCTCTTTTTCAAATAAAATTTTCTTCAAATAGAATAAATTTTCACATTTTCGAAGAAATATTTCATCACTTGTGGAAAATGAAAATATTTCAATATCTCTAATAATGATAAGTGTTTTTCTCGTATTTTGAAGTATTTTCTTCAATAAAAACAAATATTTTCTCAAAAATTAAAAGTATTTTTCTCTAAAAACTATATGTTTTTATATATTTCTCTTTTTCATAGAAGCTTTTTAGCATTTTAGAGAATTTTTTGGATCATATTTAGAGCAAAGCATTCACTGCAGCAAAGTCTGTACCATTTTTCAAAATATGGTGCCTTTTTTATCATATTCTGAGAAACTTTTTTCTGAGTGTGGGTTAATGTTTTACTATTTCGGTGCATTTCTCTATGCAATCCTGTATTTAACTAAAACCAAACGTTTAAAATAGAACAAATGTATTATCAGTTCTTATAAGAGGAATTTGTAGTACTACAATATTATAAAAGTAATGTTAGAAAGAAATTACAAAAAAAAAAAAACAAATTGGCCATTTCAGCCCTTGAAAGGACTTTGACCGAGCTTCTTATGATCAATTGTGTTGTGTGTGTTATTAAATGTTTCTACACAATTGACCGAGAACTGGACCTACATGTTTTATGCCGACTCCGAACGGCTCATGTTCTCAAGAAGCTTTACATGGCATTATTTACTCTCTGAGGTTTGCCATTGTCTGCAGAGAGGTGGTGACCGATCAGAAAAATTTTTATTGAAAAACTTTTCGCCGCGGCTGGGGATCGAACCCGGGCTCCGAGCATGCTAAGCCACACACTTAACCTGCATGCCACTTCATCACGGTTAGAAAGAAATTAACAGTTGATAAAGAATAAAAAGTTGGTAAGAATTTTTGAATAGTCAGAACGCCTTTAATGTTAAATTCTTATGGTTTGAAGAGAAGAAAGGAACAGGAACAATATTGAAATTGAATTTATTGTATAGAACAATTTTAATATGTATTATTCTGAATTTATAAAATTTTTAAAAACCAAAGAAAACAATAGCATTGTACAAAAAATTCAAAATAAAGAAAACTATTGTAAAAACTTTAAGGCTTAAGGTGACATTTTTTTTTTTGTATTTATGCAATTTTTAACTGTGTTTTTTTAAGTTTCAAACTAAATATTCACATTTTTTTTATTTTAGTTATTCATTTTATTATAATCATTAATTTTTATTAGAAAAGTAGTTATTTTTTTGCTTCAAAATCGTGAGTGTACTGATTTTTCATTATTAAAATCTGGCAACCCTAAGTTCAATGTCAATGTTGAACAAACAAAGTTTATTAATAAAACTGATTTTCTGTTTGTTTGTTTGTTTGTTTGACAGCGATAGGACTCGAATGTTTTCTTTTAAATCTGTTATATGCATTACATATAGTCTGAAAAGAGTCAGAGAATACTTTATTTCGGCCATATTCCTTCCGCCACTTTTAATTTAACACCGAAAACTGAAATAAGAAATTTTTTTTGCAAAATTTTAAGTTATTCTAAATATTTCAAAAAAATAAAACGTTAAAAATTTTGAATTCTCTGCCTTTATATCACAGATACTCTCGATCTTCTGACTATTAAAAAATACAATTACATATAAAAATTAATGCCACAGCTCCTTCACGTGTTTCGAACAACACGTGAACACTGAACAGTTAAGTTCGTTTTTGAAAACACAAAACCGAACTACACGTGAGTGCTTAACACGAAACACTAGTTAAGTTGCAAAAGTACGTTTTCTTGACTTTCACGTATCTAAGCTGGTAAACACAGATATGAAGAGTCATTGGAATCATGTTGACTACTACTGGAAACTTTGGTCAATAGGTTCGAACAAAGGAGCCATGGTCTCAAATGGATGGTTATAGATTCGTTAGGACTTTTAAATACTTCTGACTTAAGAACTTCTTATTTGTATGAGGTTCCTTATTAATTATATTAAATAGGAAATCCTCTTGATATAAGAAGATCACTTCTTATTCATGTTTTTTTTTTCTGAAAGGTATTTTTTTAATTTTTTTTTTTTTTTTTTGACGAAAAAAATAGATTTAAGATGTAAATCTTCTTGATTTCAAATGAAAACCAAGTAAATTTTTTTAAGAGTAAAACTTCTTATTTTGATTAGATTTCTAGTTAGTTTTATTGAAAATGAAGTCTTTTTAATTCTACTTGTTACCCTTATTAAAATTATTGTAAAGGAAATCCTTTTGAAATAAGACGATAACTTCTTATTCGTCACAAAAAATTTATTTAAACTGCTAACCTTCTTATATTTATATAGAAAACTTATTAAATGCTAGTAAACCTTCCTTCATAAGGAGAACTTCTTATTTGTATGAGGTTCCTTTTTAATTTTATTAAATTGAAGAAAATAAATTGTGCAATTTATGTAAATAAAATTTTAAATATTAAATGTACTAAAAGTATTTTATGTATCTTACTACAAAAATATAAAAAAACTCAAAAGTTATTTAAGAATTAAAAGACAAAGAATATTTTCATTATTATTATTTAAGAATGTTAATTTCATAATGTTTAATGTACTTTAAATTGAATTTTGTTGCAAAAATATAAAACTAAACAAATTTAAGAATGTAAGATCAATGAAAAAATGGATTGAAAATTCAAAACTATAATTTTATTGAAAAATTACAGTTTGTTTTTATTTACAAGCTTCAAATTTAAAAATTTAATGAAGATGGAAATGGTGAAAATTTTAAATAAAATTCAATAACTAAATTCAAATGGTTCTAAAACAAAAAATACTTTTTATTTTAAAATATTATAAAAGGTATCATAAGATTTCTTCTGAATTTGATTGAGAAGGAAAGCATATTATTTTAATAAGTTTTCTTCTTAATATTATTAAAAAGATTACCATCTTATTTTAATAAGATTTCTTCTTGAATTTAATTAGAAGAAAACCTTATTATTTTTACAAGATTTTTTCTTACCGAAGAGGTTCCCCTTATTTTGAAAAGATTTCTTTTTGATTTTATTGACAAGATTTCTTTCTTGTTTCTATAAGATTTCTTTTAGTTTTTTTTTTTTAAATGGAAAACTTCTTGCTTGAACAGATTTCTTTTTAATTTTATTAAAAAGATTTTCCTTATATTATTCTAAGATTTCTAATTGATTTTATTAAAAAGGAAATCTTCTTATTTTTCGAAGGTATCTTATTAATTTTATTAAAAAAGATATCTTCTTAATATTCTAAGAATCCTTATTGATTTTATTAAGTCGGGATTCTCTCTTAAAATCAGACGCACTTCTTCTTGGGTTAAAATCATAGAGAAATCTTCTTGACCTTGTTCTAGTTTGATAGGTTTTTATGTGCCGATTTTTCTGAGTGCGTGAACACGTCATTTTCAAATAGGTGAAATCGTAATAAAATGACTCGTATATTACCAGCTGTTTCTCTAAAATGAGTCATGTTTTAAATTTTTTTTGTGATACGTTTTTGATTTTCACTTAAAATACTTCAATTTTTTACAAATAATTTTAATTTTGAGTGGGAACACTTTCCAGTGTATTTAGTGCGTGGTCATTTCTTATAATATTTCAGTCTTTTTTATGGAATGTGTAACTTCCAAGGGGGGAATGTGGGAGACAAGGGGGCGATATTCACATGGCAACGTGTCTGACTGCCTCAACTTGGCGAGGCCAGCATTATCCATGTCGAAATCGTCTCAAGTCGACTCATAACCTCCGCGTGGTGTCTCCTGGAAACGTCAAAAACTATCGCCCGATAAACTTTGGCGGCTAATTTGAGCGGCGGGCTTCCCCTTTGGCCATCAAGCAAAGGTTGTGCGTTGGGTTTGAAGCCCACCACATAAAAAAAGATTTCAATGAAACGAAAAAGAATAAATGAAAGAATGATCCCCAAATCTGATGACGACTACCGCAAACGAAAAACTGATAATGATTTACGGATATGCACCTGGAATGTCCGGACCCTAAATTGGGATGGTGCCTCTATCCAACTGATTGATATCTTGGAAAGATATAATTCTGATATCACTGCAATCCAAGAAATGCGATGGAAGGGACAGGGTTGCTTACGGCAAGCATCCTGTGATATCTACTACAGCGGCCATGTGGAGAAGCACGAGTTTGGATGCGGATTTGTAGTTGGCAAGAGAATACGGCATCATGTCCTGCGATTCACTCCTGTGAACGAACGGCTTGCCATAATCCGCTTCAAGGCTAAATTTTTTAACATAAGCCTAATATGTGCGCACGCTCCGACAGAAGAAAAAGATGACGAGACCAAAGAAAGTTTCTACGAGTGCCTTGAAGATGCATACGAGCGCTGCCCCCGTCATGACATAAAAATCGTGCTTGGTGACTTCAACGCCAAGGTGGGTAAGGAAAACATATTTGGTCCAACAGTCGGAAAGTTCAGCCTCCACGACAACACATCCGATAACGGAATGAGGTTGATTGACTTCGCCGCAGCACGAAACATGGTCGTAAGTAGCACTAGATTCAAGCATCTCAATATTCATAAGGCCACCTGGCTGTCCCTTGATCAAAAAACATGCAACCAAATTGATCACGTTTTGATTGACGGAAGGCACTCTTCCAGTGTACTAGACGTACGCACGATTCGTGGTGCTAACATAGACTCGGATCATTATCTTGTCGCAGCCAAGATCCGCACACGTCTGTGCGCAGCTAAGAATGCTCGCAATCCTACACTTAGAAAGCTAGACGTCGACAAGCTGCAGTCAAAACGGACGGCCGAAGCCTTCGCTACTCGACTCTCACTCCTGCTTCAAGAAAGCACTCCTCCGATCGACGATATATGCGGACAGTGGACGCACATATCCCACTCTATGCGTACGGCTGCCGAAGAGGTGATAGGCTACCATCGCCCTCGCCGAAACCAGTGGCACGACCAGGAGTGTCGCGACGCCACTGCAGAGAAGGACACCGCCTACAAAGCCACCCTGCAGTCGGTTGTAACGCGTGCTGTTATGGAGCGATACCGAGAGAAGAGGAGGGAAGAGAGACGCATTTTCAGGCGAAAAAAACGAGAGGCGGAAATGCGTGAGTGCGAGAAAATTGAGATGCATGGCGACAGGAATGAGACTCGAAAATTTTTCGAAAAAATAAGACGCCTGGCCGATGGTTTTAAGACCGGAGCCTCTTCCTGCAAGGACGAGAATGGGAATCTAGTGACAGATATCCAGAGTACACTGATGTTATGGAGGGAGCACTTCTCTAGACTTTTAAATGGCGACGCTGACAACAATCCCGCCAGTGGAGATGATATCCCGGAAACCCCAATTATGGACGACAGCGTTGAAGTTCCGCTGCCCGATTATAACGAGGTCTTAACAGCTATAGCTCGGCTTAAAAACAACAAAGCCGCAGGAGCCGATGGCCTACCGGCTGAGCTGTTTAAGACCGGTGGCGAAGCTCTGTTTAAATGCATTCACAGACTTCTATGCAGAATATGGTCGGAAGAATGCATTCCAGATGATTGGAACCTCAGTGTGCTCTGCCCAATCCACAAGAAAGGCGATCCCACCATTTGCGCCAACTACCGTGGGATTAGCCTTCTTAATATCGCATATAAGGTCCTGTCGAGCGTATTGTGTGAAAGACTAAAGCCCATCGTCAACCAACTGATTGGACCTTACCAGTGTGGCTTTAGACCTGGAAAGTCCACCATTGACCAGATCTTCACGCTCCGACAAATCATGGAAAAGACCCTCGAAAAACAAATCGACACACACCATCTTTTTGTCGATTTCAAAGCCGCCTTCGACAGTCCAATAAGGAGTCACCTATATGCCATCATGTCTGAATTTGGTATTCCTGCGAAGCTAATACGTCTTTGCAGGATGACACTGAACAACACCAGCAGTGCAGTGAAAATCGGGAAGGACCTCTCCCTTCCGTTCGATACCAAGCGAGGTTTCAGACAAGGTGATTCCTTATCGTGCGACTTCTTTAATATAGTAATGGAGAAGATCATCCAAGCTGCTGACCTGAGACGCAGCGGCACAATTTTCTATAAGAGTGTTATGCTGCTGGCGTATGCAGATGATATTGACATCATTGGCCACAATACGCGCGAAGTCAGTGCAGCATTCTCCAGGCTAGAAAAAGAGTCGAGTCGAATGGGTCTTGCAGTGAACGCAGATAAAACGAAGTATCTTGTGTCAACAAACAAACAGTCCCAGCGTCTTGGAAACCACGTCACTGTTGACAACACCTCCTTTGAGGTAGTGAAGGACTTTGTTTACCTGGGATCCAGCATTAACTCCTCCAACGATATCAGTATTGAGATTAAACGAAGGATAACTCTTGCCAACAGGTGTTACTTTGGGCTCAGTAGGCAATTGAGAAGCAGAGCTCTTTCTCGACGAACAAAACTGACGCTCTATAAGTCAATAATCATGCCCGTCCTACTATACGCATCACAAACCTGGACGATGAGCAGCTCTGATGAAAGGACTTTGGGAGCGTTCGAGAGAAAAATCCTTCGCAAGATCTATGGTCCAATCTGCGTCAATGGCGAGTACCGAATACGATGGAACCACGAGCTGTATGAGCTATATGCCGACATCGATATAGTCAAGCGTATTAAAATAGAGCGGCTTCGCTGGCTAGGTCATGTCGAGAGAATGAACGACGAAGCTCCAGCGAAAAAAATATTGGATTCGGTACCCAGCGGTGGCCAACGCAGACGAGGAAGACCGCATCTCCGTTGGAAAGACCAGGCATTGGATAACCTGACAACGCTTGGAATTTCCAACTGGCGCCAGCAAGCACACGACAAAAGAGGCTGGCGAAAATTCTTAGACGAGGCCAAAACCGACCAACGGTTGTAAGAGCCATCTAAGTAAGTAAGTAAGTAACTTCCACAATGCGATATAATAACTAGTAACTTCGATCTAGTAACTTCTCTAATACGATTTATTTTTTAATGTTGTTTTTCGTTATATTTTGAATAATAAATGACAAAAATTTTCTTATATCATACAAGATCCCGAGTAACACCGGGTTTATCTGCTTGTAACCGTGTGTATCAATGTTAAGCGTTTTGCAATTAGTATTTTATACGGTATCAACAATTTTTTATTAATCCATTAAATACAACACTCAAAGCTCAGCATTTCATTGCCATTTTTCTCAAGCAATTTTTGCAAACTTTACGAAAATCGTTTGAAATTTGCGCTTTTCATTGGGAAAATAAAACAGATTGTTATCTATTTATTTGACTTGTTTGGAGTTATAATTGTTTAAAAAAACTGTTTTTATAACAAAAAGATAAAATTCAATTTTTTTCAAGCAACATTTAATATGACTGTCTCGTCGGTCTAGAGTGGTGAGTTTGGCTAAAAGTAAGGTAGGTCGGTTTTTGAAATCTCAAACGTATGCAAGTGAATTTTGATAAATTTTTTTTATTAGTACTTACAAAAGATCTCAAGGTCACATTTCTAGTTTAAAAAATAATGTTTAGTTAGGCATGCTTTTAGAGAAGTGTGAGATTTTCCAATCTAACTCATACAATACAGCTTTGGATACAGCGAAACGTAACCTGGCAGCGTCATCTTCAATAATGTTGGAGAAATTTAAATTAAAAAAATTTTGGAAAACATATATTTTTGTGTTAACTGATATGGTGGCTGAACTCATGACTAAGTCTAAACATTTTAAGTCATTTAAGTCTAAATATTTTTATTCAATTCAGTTAAACATAGTTTAACGATTTTAAAAATAAGAAAATTTTTCAGAGTTTTTATTTTTTAACCGTTTTTCAATATTTGACTACATTATAATTGTTTGGAAAAAATATTATGACAAATCTCCTCCATTTTAGTTTCCAAGCGAAACAATTTCTATGATCCAATCGATGTATTCTGAGACTCTAGTGTACACACTAGGTAACTCACCAGCACAACCAATGCCAAACGAAGTAATACCCACAACATATGGCAGCTCCAGTTCATCCGCACATTTCCGCATTAGTAAAGGACCACCAGAATCCCCCTGTAATGCATATATTTCTAAATTGCTCTATGTATAAAATTCAAAAAATTGCAATCACTTGACATGAGTCTCGATACTGTTCCGGATCCTTTGCACACAACTGCTTGCCAATGACACCATCTGACATTTTGAAGTCTGATTCATAAAAATGCTCACATTCTTTATTAGATATGGCTTGTAAGTCAGCTTTTAACAGTACAGGAGAAGAAGAACCGGCTATTGAAGAGAATTCTTTAGTTTTCATAAATTTCAATTAAATAATAAGGCACAAACCGACCAAATTTTGTATCTCCATAGCCAATGGTGGTCAAATTGCCTTTCTGCAATTCATAACTAGTCCATAAACATGCCAATTTTGCTTCACTAAGAAAGTATTCAAAACAATAATAGCTATTATAAATGAAAGAATGAAGACTTACTAGATGGGCGTTTTGGTCTGTATGATGGCAATATCATGATAAACCGAGTCTGGATGATAGTCTGGATGCAGAATAATCTTCGATATATAATGTATTTCAGCAGAAGAATCCGTCAAATTAGGACCACCGCTCAAAACTGCAACTGGTGATTTGCTAAAAAGAAAATTTATTCCAAATAAATGGAGAATTAGTAATGAGGTCATGAAAGGATTTGAGGTGTTCATAGGTCGTACTCATATAATATTTAAAGCTTATCATTATAAGCTGAAGAAAATTTAATTTTACTTGTGGAGGTCTCAATTTTTGGAAGTGATACTGTTACTCACCCGTTAACAAAAGCACAGTGAGCAGCTGTTAAAACGAAATGTATACTTATTAGAGCTCCTCCACATTTATAGTCCAATGAGCTGCTATTCTCAGAAGAAGGCCATCCTAAGGCACACTAAAAATACTTGATATAAGTTTTTTAAAACTGCTAATATTGACTTGCATATTTATAAAAGTGCTCAGTTAAAAGAACTTTGGGAATTCTCAAGTAATATACATTTCAATAGGAATACCAAAAAGTTGATAATAAAAAAATATGAAGATCCTTAGGTTATTTAATATTTCTATAGAAAAAAGCATATATGTATTACTATTTTTACTCTAAATTGTTTCTTTTACGATTTGATTTAGTTAAATTGATTCAGATTACTGAGCACTCACAGAAACTTCATTAGTTGCAAACCATGTATGAAAACTCTCCAGGTTCTGCTGGTGTTCCACCAACAGTTGAAACAGTGGTATAACTAAATTCATCAGAACCAGAATATTCAGACCAACTGTCGTTATTAAGACAAACTGAAAACAGCATAATTTTTAGGTTTTTGGTATACTACGCGCAACAACACAAAATCACTTACAAGATTCAGCTATTCCTTGCCTACTGCCAAGACCCTCTAATAAACGTTCATTCTCGTAATAATACGGATCTTCATCTGGACAGTAATTAGCTTTACCTTTAATGAAAACAAAAAATAAATAAATTAATATTTTAATGTCTGATAAAATGGCATCCTAGCAGCTTCTCTTATTCATAGGTGTTGCAAGCTCTGTAAATGTGACTAGAAAAATATCCATATCAGTTAAGATCGTAAAATTTTTAAAAAGCTAAGAAATTTCAAAAATTTCCCTCCACAGGGAAATTTAAATTTTGTCATTTAAGAACTTAAATTTCAGAAAGAAATGATTTTACAATTATATGTGCATTAGAAGCGTAATTTTTCAAAATTTCCCCTTCGAGGGAAATTTCTCAAATTCACAATTTGAAACATTATTGCCAAAAATATTGCAACAAAAACTTATTTCTGCCGTAGATAAAAATTTTCATTGAGGGAAATTTCTCAAATTGAATATTTGAAACGTTGTTTTCAAATATATTGCTACAAAAACATCTTTAAGCTCTTTAAGCTGAGATTTTAAAAATTTCTCCCAAAGGGAAATTTTGTTTTTTGTCATTTAATGGCTTTACTTTCGGAAATCAATACATAAGTACATAAGAAGCATAATTTTTACAAATATCCCTTTGAGGGAAATTTCTTAAATTAAAAATTTGAAACGGTATTTGTAAAACTAAAGCAACAAGTACTCATTCCTGCCCAATATACAAATTTCTTTTGAGGGAAATTTTTCGACTTGAATATTTGAAACGTCATTTGCAAAAATTTTGCTACCAAAATATGTAGGCCCCGTAAATCAAGGGTTTTTTAAATTTCCTTCCAAAGGGATATTTTGTTTTTATCATTTAATGACTTTGCTTTCGGAAATCAATGATTTTAAAGGGAATTGTACATAAGAAGCATACTTTTTCCAGATTTCCCTTTGAGGGAAATTTCTGATATTGAAAATTTGAAATTTTGTTTGGAAAAATATAGCAACAAGAATTCATTACTGCTCTATATAAAAATTTCCTTTGAGGGAAATTTCTCAATTTAATTATTTAAAACGTAATTTGCAAAAATATTGCAAAATGTTTCTCAATTTTTTTACTTAAATTTTTTTTTTATCTCACAAAACGAAAAAGGTTGGGCTTACAACAAGTTTTTACTAAAACTTTTTACTAACTTTTTAGCAAGGAAAGGTTTGTTTGAAAATTCTTCGCTCTTAATTAAAATGAAGTCTTTTATAAAGCTTTTAAATTTTGATAAGAAATTTGTCAATCTAAGACTTGTAAAAACTTCCCTCCAATTTGAAATTTTTATTTTTCTATGTAATGCTTAAATATTCTCAAAGAATTTATTGACAGACGTAAGCTTTAAACAAGAGCATTTTAAACAATTTTTTACGTAAAATTGCTCACATTGAAAATTTTAAAAGTTATTTGCAACATATTGAAATGAAAACTTTGGTTTGCCATTTAGAAAAATTTTTATTTATGGGAAATTTTAGTTTTTCTTAAATAAGTTATTGCCTTGTTTTGTGTAGATTTATGCAATAATAATATAGCGTTACATATTTTTTAAAAATTTTCCTTCGAAGCAAATTTTTATAACTATCAAAGTCTTTTCAAGGGCTGTAATGGGTTTTTTTTTTATTTTGAACTGTTTAAGAATAATTATCAAAAATTTCCCTTAAAGGGAAATTTCTCAAATTGCACATTTGAAACATTATTTGCAAAAATATTGATTAAAACTGGTGTGAGTTGTTTCATTTAGTTTTCTGTTAAGGGAAATTTTTGTTTTGCAACTTATTATCAATTTTTCTATAGACATATGCTCAAAAAACAAAGAGTTACAATTTCTTATTATTGAAATTTTTCTCTTAAGTAAATTTGCTTACTGCATTGCTGCAATTGTGATGGTCTAAGAGTCTGTCAGTTTGAAACAATTTTTAAACAAAAACAAATTTTGATTATCTTAAAAAAGCTGAAGTTATTAATTGCCAAGTTGTGTGAAATCTAACTTTTAAGAATTTTCCTCCCATGGGAAATTTTAATTTTTATATTTAAGGGCTCAATTTTTGCAAAGAAATTATTTTAAAAGCAGGTGCACTGTAAAATAAAATTGTAACAAATTTCCCTTTAAGGGAAATTTTTGAAATTACAATTTGATGTGCTATTTGTAAATATATTCCAGCAAAAACTCATTTAGACTCATAATAAAAATTTCCCTTTAAGGGAAATTTTTGTTTTGTAACTGAATATCAAGCTTGCGGTAAATTTATGCATGAAATTACAAATAGTTAAACGTTTTTTAAATTTCTCGCTAAAGCAAATTTTGTTTTCAACACACAAAAAAGTCTATCTTTTGACAAAATTGTCTATAAACTTCTTCTGGTAAGTCAAATACTATATTCTGATAGTCAATAGTTTTGTTAAAAAACTTGATTTTTTTATTAAAAAGAAGAGTGTAATTTGACTTTAAAAAAATTTAATTTTACATTTGCCAATCGCCAATCGAGATTTAAAAAATATCCCTCCAATAGTGGAATTTGAAATTAAATCCCGGCTTATATAAAGGGTGATTTTTTAAGAGCTTGATAACTTTTTTTTTAAAAAAAACGCATAAAATTTCATTTCATTTAAATGTTGACCGCGGCTGCGTCTTAGGTGGTCCATTCGGAAAGTCCAATTTTGGGCAACTTTTTCGAGCATTTCGGCCGGAATAGCCCGAATTTCTTCGGAAATGTTGTCTTCCAAAGCTGGAATAGTTGCTGGCTTATTTCTGTAGACTTTAGACTTGACGTAGCCCCATCTGACAACAACAACACGATTCACAACATTTGACAACATTTCCGAAGAAATTCGGGCTATTCCGGCCGAAATGCTCGAAAAAGTTGCCCAAAATTGGACTTTCCGAATGGACCACCTAAGACGCAGCCGCGGTCAACATTTAAATGAAATTATCTTAAAAAAGTAAATGTCATGGACCAATCTAACGTTTCAAATAAAGAACCGATGAGATTTTGCAAATTTTATGCGTTTTTTTAAAAAAAAAAGTTAACAAGCTCTTAAAAAATCACCCTTTATTATATCTTTATCATATGCCTTGGTATGGTTTATACTATAAACTTAATAGAACACGTGAGCACAATAAACATTTAGAATTGATGCAGGTTCGTGTTGACACGTAAATTCGCTATTGATATTTAGCATATTGGTTCTCTGCAAATTTCGAGGTTTGTGAACTTACTAAGCGTTATTATAACTGCGAAAATAATAAATTGCGGTAGAAGTTCCATTACGTTTTCAATTAAAATATGTTTGCACCTTATGACAATAAACATGTATGTACATCTACTTATCACTAAAATAAATTATCAGGTTTTAATAACAGGCAAGAGAACTCCAACTGGCCGACCGGAACTAACTCATCAGAACTTTTATGCGCTACTAACTATATGTTCTTCTGAGCTAAGCACTTCAGTCGATATGTTGCATGAAAAATGCTTTAATCAAGTTTTTCAATTCATGGAACAACATTGGGTTTAAACAACATTTGTTTAGTATAAAATATAATTTTCTGTTTGTTTGTCTAAAACTTCACTTTTTCACATTCAGCACAAATGAATTTTCTTCGGTATATGGACCTAATTAGGTTCAATACCAATTTCTTTCGTGTGTATTTTAGCATTATTGTGCATTATTGACATTATTTTTGGTGACTTGTAATCCAAAACCGGAGAAAAATTCAGAAAAATTATACAATATTTAGGAATTTCGACCTAAAAGTTTCCAAGAGCTATTTTTGGTTTGTTCAAAAAAGTTAAAACCTAAGACCATCTAAACAAGAAACCACAGGTTCTTTCCCCAGAAACCTTGCCGAAAAAACATGCCAGGTATAAGTAACAAGCCATAATAAATGGGATATAATCTGAAAAAGCTTTCCTTAGAGGCAAAACGTTCAACAAACTAGTAAGGTATATCTTCGACTTGGCCGAAGTTAAAATACCCCCACGACCGGTTCTTAAGGGTTAAAGAATCTTAAATAGGAGAGCTTTTTGTATGAGAATTTAGAAGATTTTGTTATTTTTATGTGTCTAAAATACAAACATATCAAATTGTTTTCCTGAAGCATAAATATAAGCTTTTTTATAAAATTTTCAATTTTGGGGTTATTTGGGAGGTGGGCGTGTTAGTTGGTGGATGACGCCCATTTTTCTAATACACCTAAGATTTGACATAAAATACACAAATACCGAGTTTCAGTTTTGTTACATTAATATTAGCCTCTTTATAGAGTTTTCAATTTTAGGGTTGTATGGGAGGTGGGCGTGTTTTTTGATGGATGACGCCCATTTTTATAACACACCTAAGTTTTGACATAAAACACACAAATATTGAGTTTCAGTCTTGTTACATTAATATTAGCCTCTTTATAGAGTTTTCATTATTTGGGTTGTATGGGAGGTAGGCCTGGTTTTCAGCCGATTTAGCCCATTCTCGAACTTGATCTTAGATTTTAAAAAAAAAAAGCTTAAATATCGAATTTCAGCTCAATAGCTTTAAAACTACGACTGTAATCGTGTCCACAGAAAGACAGACAGACGGACAGACAGACGGACAGACAGACAGACAGACATGGCTAAATCAACTCAGGTGGTGATGTTGATCAAGAATATATATACTTTTCTATACCTACCACGCCTCTTTATGGGCGTTACACACGTCGTGACAAAATTAATATACCCCTTACGCAGTACGCGTGGGGGTATAAAAATGACATCTTCAACGTCTCGATGTGACGTCTGGTTTCTGAGGAGAATGGACACTCACACTCAGAAAAAAAAAACATATCTTCCTCCGGTGAAAAATTTCTCTATTTTCGATAATAGCAATTTTCTCTTTTCAAATAAAATTTTCTTCAAGAAGAATACATTTTCACATTTTCGAAATATTTCTTCAATTCTAGGAAATTGAAATATTTCAATGTCTCTTATAATGACAAATATTTTTCTCGCACAAAAAATTCATTCCTCGCACAAAATAGGAATATTTTTTCCTATATTTTGATAAAAAGTTCACTATGAGAAGTATTTTCTTCAATAAAAACAAATGTTTTCTAAAAACTAAAGAGTCTTTTTCTCTAAAATCGAATTATTTTTATGTATTTCTCATTTTCATAGAAGGTTTTTATCATTTTTAGAGAATATTTAGGATAGCATTTAGAGAAAAGCATTCTCTGGAGCAAGGTCAATATCATTTTTCAGTAAATATGATGCCATTTTTATCATATTCCGAGAAACTTTTTTCTGAGTGCAGTTTGAAAAGTCATTTCGAGAAAAATGCGTTTAAAGTTTTTCTTAGCATGCATTTAATATGCAATTTTATCTCAAATAAATTCCAATTTAAAAAAAATCCTATAAGCATCGATTCGATTTTTGGATTGTCTTCGTTCAATTTCGGTTTTGGTCGATACTGTTTGTTTAATTTTTTTCATCTTTATATAACTTCTGCTGGTATTCGTTAAACTTCTTTTTTTTCGTTCGTCTTTGGTTCTTGATTTCGTTTGCCTTCGGCTCATTCCTTGATTTTTGTCGAAAGAACTTTTGAAAGTATAGGTATCTATTTCAGTAACAGATACAAATGCTTGCCAAGTTTCATGAAAATCGTGTCATCCGTTTTGACCTGAATGAGCCGAACATAGTTTAATGAATTAAGCACCCTCTCACGGAAGTTTTCTGAAATTTAAATAGCCTCAATTCTGTTGCAGAGTCAAGTTATTTCACATACCAAATTTTATTAAAATCGATCAAGTCATTTAGGAGTTATTGAGTCTTAACCATGCACTACTTAAAGAGCCCTCTTTCGGAAGTCTTTGGAATTTTTTATATATTGTGTTTAATCTTGGGTGCAGTTGAACGTTCATACCCAATTTCATTGAAATGGGCTTAGGCGTTTAGGAGTTATTGAGTCTTTAAAACGCACTACTTAAAGCGCCCCCTTACGGAAGTCTTTGGAATTTTTAAAGCCTATGTTATCTTGGGCGCAGTCGAATCTTCGTTCCAAATTTAATTGAAATCAGTCCAGGAGCTTAGGAGTTGTTATAGAGTGCCACGCCCACATTTTTCCGCCCAATTTTTTACCCATGCTTTATCTTGGATGCAGTTGAACCCTCATACCAAATTTCATTGAAATCGGTTCAATCGTTTAGAAGTTATTACAGAGTGCCACGCTCACATACTTCTGCCCACTTTTTAACCTATGCTTTATATTGGTTGCAGATGAACCTTCATACCAAATTTTATTGAAATAGGTCCAGGCGTTTAGGTGTTATTGAGTCTTAAAAATGCACTACTTAAAGCGCCCTCTTGCGTAAGTTTTTGGAATTTTTGATAGCTTATGTTTTATTTTGGGAGCAGTTAAACCCTCATACCAAATTTCATTGAAATCGGTCCAGGCGTTTAGAAGATATTATATAGTGCCACGCCCACATACTTCCGCCCACTTTTTTACACCCCTTTGTTCTTTCTCACTATGAAAGGTACTCGGTGTCCAAATTTCAGCTCAATCGGATAAACGGTGTGCGCGAGCCTATACGGAGCAGACAGACACACAGACAGACAAACCGACAAACATTTGATTTTATATATTAGATTATTGAAAAATAACGGTTCGTTCATACCGAAAACGTCACAGTCAAATGTGCCCCAAAGTCAAGGATACCCCAGTTTACCCTTCTAGGCTTAACTTTAAAATTTTTTTTTTTGCGATTTTCGTGTTAAGAGACCCTAAATCTATAACAAAATATAATGAACTGTAGTGTACAGAACCTTTTTCTTATTTTGTCGCATAGTGTTATTTGAATTAATGTAATTTATTAAGTGTATTATAGATATTTGTACAAAATATTAAAAAAATATTTATTCAAAATCAAATTTCATTGGGGGCGCCAAAAATTTGCGCCAGTTATGCTCGTTACGCCACTGGTCTGCAATTTCGGGTGGCCAAACAATTGCTTTGATCCAATCAATGTATTCTGAGACTCTAGTATATATACCAGGTGGTTCACCGGCACAACCAATGCCAAATGAAGTAATTCCCACAATAAATGGCATTTCAAGACTATTTTGACATTTCCGCATAAGTAATGGACCACCAGAGTCTCCCTGCAATTATTATTTTATATAATTATTATTAATTTTTTAATTTTCTTAATTTTTTTTTTCAAAAATTCTAATTTTATATATAAAAATTACTTGGCATGAGTCTCGTAACTGTTCAGGATCCTTTGCACACAACTGTTTGCCAATAATACCATCCGTCATTTGAAAGTCTGATTCATGAAAGTTTCCACATTCGTCATTTGATATGGCTTGTAAATCTGCTTTCAATAATGCTGGAGATGACGAACCGGCTATTGAAGAGCATTTGTTGATTATTTTAAATTAAAAGTTCAAAAATAATAAAGCACAAACCGACCGAATTTTATTGCTCCATAACCAATGACAGTCAAAGTTTCTTTATGTAGTTCTGGTAGTGTCCATAAACATGCTAGTTTCGCTTCACTGTAAAACATTAATGCAGATAATAGCTATGATTTTTGATAACGAACAAAAACTTACTAGACTGGCGTTTTGGTCTGTATGATGGCGATATCATCATAAACTGAGTCTGTATCGTAGTCTGGATGCACAATAACGCTCAATATATAATGTATTTTCGTAGAAAAATCAGTCAAATTATGACCACCAACCTTAATTGCAACTGGTGAAATGCTGAAAAAGGATATATTTCGAAATATGGAAATTAATTTAGGTTTGGTTTGTTTTTAAATCAAAGATATGCAGTGCAAAATGAAAAGTAAGTTTCACTGATGGTTCGATCCCGGGTGTTGTTGAAAAAAAAAAGGAATTTTCATATAAATATATATAGATTCAAGTGTCCCAATTAAAAACAAAAAGCAGTGAAAATCGTGTTTTTTGCAATTTTTATTTTATTTTATATATATTGAATAAAATTGTAATCGAAAATAACTAATACACAGGTCCTGGAATTCTCAAATTAATTACTAAAATAAACAAGCCGCTTAAGCAACGAAATCAAAAATTAGCCACGAAAACAAGGATGCCAACTGGTGGGGAGTTCCCCAATTTGCGGGGAATTTCAAGTTGATCGGGTAATTGATAATTGATAATTATTCAAGGATTATTAATTATAATTATTTGCGGAGTTTAATATTTTATTATATATTAGCGCGGAATTTGAGTTAACATGAAATTTTCTGTTACAATCAAAATAAAAAAATTAAATCTTTATTACATAATTTCAAGCAATAAATTTATAAACATATAAGTTAAAATTAGAAACAAAAAATTGGGCATTTCAGCCCTTGAAAGGACTTTGACCGAGCTTCTTATGATCAATTGTGTTGTGTGTGTTATGTACACATAACATTCCAAGCATAACGCAAAACTGGTCCGTCTCATGGCTTTCGATTTGTTTTATTTTATGCGAATACAAGTTAAAAAAAGAATTTGTGTTTTTTTATTTTTTTTTTTCGGTTTTTACCAGTTTTTTATACCAAGGTCAAGTGTAAGTAACCATTTTGCAGAATAAATTTTCGAACATCTTAGCCATTATAAGATTTATAAACGATAAAGTGTCTCAAAATGATAAGGTATGTGCACAAAAATTGAAATTGCGAAAAAACATATAAAAGCTCCATCATTAAATTGCTTTTGATGTTAAGGCAACATTCTTTTTCAAATTTAAAAAATAAAAAATAAAAAAAAATTATGTTTTTTTTGAGATATTAGCAAATACATTTTTTTTTTAATTGGTTGGCAACCCTTACAACCAAAATTTTAAAATTATATATTTTTTCCAAAAAGTTTTTTCCAATACCTTTCCAACGGTACCTTATTTATAAAAATTGGATAAAAGCTGACGTTAATACAATTAATTGAAAATTTCCCGATTCTGGCGTTTTCGGACGATTTGCAGAATTGAGAGGTCCATAACTTTTCAACGAATGGCGATAAAAAAAAAAATAAATGAACTTATATTCTTAGAATTTTAATAGGAATCTATAGCCCAAAAATAAAACAAATCGAAAGCCATGAGGTCAATTTTTGAAAAAAAGTATTGCGTTATGCGTGGAATGGGCGGTGTGTATGATACACAAAAAAATATCGATGTATCGGATAAAAGCATCGGATAAAAGCATCGTAAAAAAGCATCGATGAAAAGATATCTATACAGATAAAAAAAGTGTGAATGTCAGTTCCGACGCCCGACTGGAGTTTACTCCTTACCATACAATAAGCAAATGGGGTGCATAACAGGCGTTACGGTTGAAAATTCGAAATCTGACTTTACCACCCAATATAATTTCATACTAACCAATTCCAAAGGAGTAAAAAGGAAGGAATATATGGAGCTATAAGTCCCAACAGTGACGACCAAGATTTTGTAAAAATAATATTTTATTAAAACGCTTTCTCTTCAGTCTGTTCTTGTGCTGGTTAAGTGTTTGAGCATCCTTCGAAAAAATGTTTCATTTGGGGCGGAGGTTGCCATAAAAGTCAAATACTGTAAAGCCAATTTATACAAAATTGGGAACTGGTATTTCAAATCCATCCAAATTTTCAAAGGAAGTTCATTTAACCACCCTGAGGACTTTTTAAGTTAATTGACAGTTCATACTGGAAGCAATCCAATGTTGCATTAGTTTTATAACTTTTATACACACTTTAAAACCTTGGACCAAACTTAAGTCAATCCTGACAACAACGATTAATTGTATTAAAATTAAAGCAACGTCAAATAATTAAACGAAGTTTAAATCCCGCATTGGTTTAAAATTTAAACCACGTCAAATACTAAACTAAGCTTTAGTCCAACATGGGCTTAAAATTTAAACTCTCCAATCATTTTCACCAAGCGCGGTAAGGGCTTCCTCGGGCTTCCGCCTCAAACACTTTTTTCGCTGGAGCTTCTTCATCCATACGAAAGACATGACCCAGCCAACGTAGTCTCTGAATTGTAACACGCTGGACTAAGTTAATGTCGTCGTAGAGCTCGTAGAGCTCGCATACGCAAGGAGCTGTACACCTTTGTAAAATATGGTACCATTTCGATGTACACCTGCCTTTCGTAGGATCCCCTCCATGATGAAATTGAAGAGATTGCATGATAGCGGGTCGCCTTGTCTGAAACCTCGTTCGGTATTAAAGGTTTCGGAGAGGTCATTTCCTACCTTGACGGAGCTGCATGTATTGCTCAACGTCATCTTGCAGAGCCTAATCAACTTTGCAGGTATACCGAACTCAGACATTGTTGCGTACAGGCAATCCCGAATCGGGCTATCGAACGCAGCTTTGTAATCAACAAAGAGATGATGGGTGTCGATTTGGTTTTCGTGGGTTTTCTCCAGGATTTGGCATAGTTTAAAAATCTGCTCTATGGTGGACTTGCCAGGACGAAAGCCACACTGATAAGGTCCAATCAGTGTTTTGGTATGCGGCTTCACTCTTTCATACAATACGCTCGAAAGAACCTTGTATGCGATGGAAATAAGACTGATACCTTGGTAGTTGGCGCAGATTGTCGGGTCTGCTTTCTTAAGTATAGGACAAAGCACACTGAGATTCCAATTGTTGGGCATGCTTCCCGCTAGCCTTATCAATTCACCGCCGCCGGTTTTAAACAATTCATCAGTCAGGCCGGGGGCCTTTAACCTCGTGGTGGAATTTCCACCCCATCATCGTTGATTGGTGGTGTCAGACGGCATTCTCCAAGTAGAATTCTAATTCTACTTTAATTCTGTCCGTCCGTCCGTCCGTCCGTCCGTCTGTGTGTTGTCCGTAGACACAGCATAAGAAGAAGGAGTTGAGATAATTGGATAAAACTCTGTATACATAGTAAAATGAGCCCAAGGATCTGCACTATTGAATATTTTTGGAATCCGCCTACGGACACGCCTACCTCCCATACAAAGCAAAAATTGAAAACGGCATAAATGAGATAATAGTTAATCTACAACAATAAACTTTGAAGCACATGTGTTTTATGTCAAATCAAAGATGATTTCAAAAAATGGGTGTCATCCGCTCACGGACACGCCCACCTCCCATACAACCCAAAATTGAAAACTCTATAAATAAGCTTCTCTTAATCATTCATAGAAAAAATTTTATACGAATGGTTTCTATAACAAAACAAAGATGATTTTGAAAAATGGACATTATCCGCCCACGGCCACGCCTACCTCCCATACAACCCACAAATTAAAAACGCAATAAATAAGCCTCTGTTTAACCTACAGAGCTAAAATTTGGCACATATGGTTTTTATAACAAAACAAAGATGATTTTGAAAAATGAACGTCATCCGCCAACGAACACGCCTACCTCCCATACAACGCGAAAATTGAAAATTGCATAACTCAGCTAATAATAAGCCTACAACAATAAAATTTGATACGTATGTGTTTTATACAAACACAAAGATGTCTTCGAAAAATGGACGTCATCCGCTCACGGACACGCCCACCTCCCATACAACCCAAAAATTGAAAACTCAATATATAAGTTTCTGTTCAACCTACACAGATAAAATTTGGTACGTATATTTTTTTCAACAAAACGAAGATGTTTTTGGAAAATGGACGTCATCCGCCTACGGACACGCCTACCTCCCATACAAATCATAAAATTGAAAACTGCATAACTAAGCTTATGTTTGTCTTACAGAGATCAAATTTGGTATGTATGTATTTTTTACTAAGACTAATGTGCGTTTATATTAAAACTAAAAATTGGGCGTAGTCCGTCCACTAACACGCCCACCTTCCTTACAACCCACAATAGTGAAAGCACTATAAGGGCATTAAAATGTGAGGAAGGAATACAGGAATAAAACTTGGTATGTATAAATTGTTTATCAAAATTTAAATTCATATAAAATATGGGCCGAGGGACACGCCCATTTTCAATATTATTGCTGTATTTTGGATAAGTAAGTTTAGGCTTTTTCATAGTAGTGCTAGACCGACTTTAGACTTTTATACTTGTTTTTTTCTAAGATGGTTCGGAGACTTTGTTCTTGATGAATTTGATGGAATGTGCATATAGTTAATATACGGAAGGTTTTTTTTTGGGGAATTGACTCTTTTACTCACCCATTTACATAAGCACAGTGAGCAGCTGTCAATAAAAAGCGATAACTTATTAATGTCCCTCCACATTTATAGTCCAACGAACTGCTGTTCTCGGCAGATGGCCATCCCAAGGCACACTAAAAGAACACGGTATTAGTTAGTTTGAAAATATAGACATAAACTAATATTGAACAGTTGAACAACACAAAGTAAACCTTATATAAAAAACTGTTTCCTTAGAAAGCTTGAAAATAATAAAACAAAAACCATTAAAGCTAGTCAACAAGGACTAACAGAAAACAAATTTCCTAAAAACTCGTAGATGTTTAATCGAAAAATTATCCAATTTTTTGTGCAAAATAAAATATATATTAATATATATAGTGCAGATATACCTTAAAAACATAAACTTTCTTACAACCGGGTACCCTGGTCAATTTTATTTATTGAAATATTAAATTTTTAAAATATTTTTCAATTTATTCCCTTAAAATTTTTCACATCCCGTCTTTTTCGCTATTTTCAGTTAATTAAGCCGTAAATTATTTGAAAATCCCGTCTTTTTCGTACAAATTCCGGATTTTTCCCGTTACGCTGAAAGCCAAAATCTGTTAACATGTAACATAGCACAACTCAAGCGCAAATAAATTTGAATTGTCCAGACATGAACTATATGTTAATTGCAAAAAGTTAGAATTGAAAATTTTTAAGATCAGGATGTCTTTTGAGATAAATTTGAAAAGAAATACAAATTTCGTTCAAAAATTTAAAGAATTGTTATTAATTTCATTTGGTGCGGTTAAAAAGTGGTCGGATAACTGAGCAATACTTGCAAAAAGATTATCAGTAGCAAACCATAAATGAGAATTCTCCAGGCTCAGCGATTTCTCCACGGACAACGTGATGAAAACCATCCCATATTTCTGTGCCGTTGGGGGACCTACAAACTGAGAATGGAAAAATTGTATTAAGATATGTACTATTAATAACCATAAAATCACTTACATTCTTCTACATCACCTTGAGTACCTTTCAATAATTTATAATGTCTATCAGAAAAGTAATATTCTGGATCTTCATCTGGACAGTATTTTGCAATAGTACCTTAAAAGAAAAAATTAAGCAAAAGTTGTAAAAATACGCGTAAGTATAAAGAGAATATGATAATTCCTGGTGCACAATTTCAAAGTCAGCATGAAAAGAGAATTGAAAATGGATATGCCAAATATTGAAAAATTGCAAAATTTATTTCATTTCAGTTTCATCAATGCATTCACATAAAAGCAGGTAATAAAATCTATGTACGCACGAGTGTAGTCCTAAAAATATGCAGCCTAACACGAAATCCCAAATAATTTCGAAAAATTTTATTTATTTCTCTACATTGCCTACTATTAAAACGATAGACTTTTCTTAGAAATGTTCAATAGCTATGATTCCAGGGATGATATTTGTAGTGGATATCCACTTTTTTAACTCCTTTCGATTTTCGAAAGTCCCCAACTCCTTTCAGCCCAAAAAAAAAAGTACTTTCGCAAACATTAATCATCAAAAAAAGTTAACGTCACGCATGATTAAGATTTTGTTCTCAATATTGAGACCGAAAAAATTTTTCTCTTAAATTACTTTCATAAAGACAAGTTTAACAGTATTTATTTGGGTTACCGATCATAAAATTGTCAGATGGATTTTTCAAATAGACGAATCGTCTGAAGATGAACGGAGAGAGATGTTAGAAGTTATAGAGATAATGTCGTTGATGTCAACGAAGAAGACAAGGAAGATGATAGCGTGGATATCGGCAGCAACGCAAATCAAGTACATGCTCGTCCAGTAAACACTGTTGGTTTAAGAGAGGTGAAAAAAAAAATCAAATGGCATCGGAGAAAGTGAATCAGAAATTATAAAAAAGATTTGAGCCATCACGTCATTACTGAGATAGCAACATTTTTCGCAAGCTTCGGATTTTCAACTGATTTGATTGCTACCGATCCAGAAACATGGACTGAGCGGCAAGATTACCAGCAAGCGCTAGACCTCTAGGATGAAACACTTGGGTAGTTATGGAAGTTTTCGTCTAATTTATCCACTTTTCACTAACCTTTAACACTGATGCGGCACAACCTAAACCCACTCCAGCCCGAATTTGTATATATCACTGTCCCACTCCTTGTGCCTCAGCAACAAAACAAAAGCTTATTTAATCATACTAGTATCGCCTGGGGTCGAAATTCGACCAATTTTTGTTAACCTTTTTATAATTATAGATACAAAATATTTGGTGCGCTTCTTCTTCGCACTCTGATTGATTTAAAAAACAATTATCAAAATCGGTTGAGAAACACGGGAGAACATTGCTCTTAACTGTTTTCCCTACGCCTATTTATATATAGATTAACAAGAAGTACTCTCGCTTCCGAAAAAGTACTTTCAGAAGAGTAAAAAAGTCCCTTCTTATGACTTCTGACATCACTGTATGATACCTGGTATTGGTCATGGGAATAAAGGTTAATCTATCACAGTAGTAATGTTGCTGTTTTGAAAATTGATATTTTTATTTAAGTTACATTTTAATTTTTAATATATTTTTTTAAAACCGAAATGGAGAGCAAATCGGTCTGGCCTATTCATAAGGTAGATTGCAAAAAAAAAATTTTGTATGGAATTAAAATCATTGGCAAATATTTTTTTAATGATATTTTAAACTGAACACTTTCTGCTTTGCTGGAAATCAACCGTGGGATCTTCCTACTCCTTGACAAAAACACACTATATATTTATAAATAAAAATAAATATATCATAAATATCTTTGTATATTTTGACCAAGACTTGGTTTTGAGTGCTGCGTGCAGCAGTATGTTAACATATGAATTCGTTCGAATTCTTCTCATATTTTAAGATTTTTCGAACTTACCACTTGGTAGTGTTATTAAAGCTGCAATGAAAATAGATTTGAGAAATCGTTTCATTATATATTCCCTTAAAATTTGTACACTTTTTTGATGCTACTCAACAGAAGAACAGAAGTCAAACTGCACGACCGTTACTCATTCATCAGAAATTCTATTTACGACTAACATTCTTCTGAACTCAGCGTGTTTCAGTCGATGTATTTAACAAAAATTGCATAAATGCTCTTATCAATTGCATCAATTGATACTGTTAGTGTCAAGTAGAACAAAATAATCTTTATTAATAAAGCGCATTTTCTGTTTGTATGTTATGTAAATCATGTTAATTAATGACATTGTAATCAACAAAATAATGTTAACTTTTTTTTTTTAAATACTCGTGGATCATATGTGACCCAGTGATAGTACACCCAATGTGACTCAATGGTCGTATAAAAAAGCATAAATTATAAAAATGTTTGTGCTTTTTAACTATTTGCCTGACAAAAAATATTAATTTTTACCTTAGAAAAAATGTTAAGGTAGATCATATGTGACCCAATAGTTGTTTAGTGTTAAAATTTATAAAAATCTGAAAAACACAAAATAAGTTGCTTTTTATTTTACCAACTAGTGGTTATTTCTAGCCGAGAAAAACTCCAGGTGGGTCATTTATGACCCAATGAACGTACAGTGCTAAGAAAAGCAAGCTTTATAGAAATGGTTGTAACTTTAACTATTTCCGCAACAAAATAATAATTATTTTCATTTAAGAACCAATTTGTGTTGGGTCTTATATGACCCACTAGACGTATAGGGTAAAGATTTATAAGTATCTGAAACAAAAATGATCAGTAACTGTTTATTCAACCAACTATTTCTAATTTTTGTTTAAGAAAAAAGATCAGGTGTGTCATATGTGACCCAATCTCATCGTGCAGGGTCAAGGTAAACAAATGTTATATAAAAAGTTGTGATTTTTACCCATTTGCGCAATATAAAAATATTTTTTTTCATCTTAGAAAAAAGTTGAGAAGTGACATGTGTGACCCAATAGTCATATAGGGTTAAGATTTATTAAAATCTTAAACAGACATGATTAGCTACATATTTATTCTACCAACTAATGTAAATGTATACCTGAGAAAAAAGTTCAGGTGGATTATATGCGACCCACTCACTTTGTATTGGGCCAAAGAATGTAAAATGTATGAAAAGAATTCATTTTGAATTATGAGCAAAATAATTAATTTTTACCTTGGAAAAAAATTGAGGTGGGTCCTATATGACACAATGGTCGTAGAGGGTTAAGCATATAAAAATCAGGAAAAATCATATTCAGCCCTACTATGAATAACACTAGGCGACCTTGTTTTTGTACATGACATCTCATAATTTTGTCCTAATATATTTGAGGTCTCTACACGGAGAGAAATAATTTTGGGAGTTATTCTAAGCTTAGCCAACACGAAAAAAAAAATCAATCAAATCAAAAATATCAATCAAATAAAAAAATCACAAAAAATCAACACATTCATTCGAGTAAAACATATGTGATTTTTGGATAATATATGAAAAAATGAATATGCCCACATGCATCCAATAAAAGTAATTTTTGAGTTGTTTATTAAAAAATTAATATGCTCACTTGAGCCCAATTTATGTCAGTATGTAAAATTCCAACAAATAAATATATATACAGTGTATATTATAAACTCATGGAAAAAATGTTGTTATATCAAACAAATCATGGGTTGAAATAACAGATTTCACTGTTAAATACCATCCAACAAATGAAACTTTCAAATCAAAAGTCGGTTGACTGTTAGTCTATAGAACACGAAACCCGTATAAAAACTTATTTATTGAAATTTTATCACTACTTTGAAAGTTCATGTATGGCCGAGTATGCTGACGTGTGCGTCAATTACTCGTGTGTCCACGGTTCAAATACCGGCAAGGCCAACAAAAAAATTTTTTTTTATATAAAATATTTTTTTTTTAAATAAATGAAATTCGGAATTTTTTTTTTTTGCAAGATTGTAAGCATTTTATTTTGAAGGTTATTTTTGACCAAACAATTAATGAAACAGAATTATTAATATTTCAATTATTAAATTACAATTTTTGATACTTACACAGATAGGATTCGAACCCACGCACAGTGTGAAATTTTCGCATTCTAGCGGAACTTAATTCCAAATCTTACTGATCTGCACCCACTGTTACCTAATTTGACAGGAAATATAATTTTTTTGTTATAGCAATGCAAATTTTCAGTTTTTTATTTCCTTATAAAATGATGATATAAGAGAATAAAGAATATACCAAAAATTTCCTTTCTTCCCAAAAATTTTAGCGTTTTAAATATTTTTTAATGATTTAAGTATTCTTTGCTTACAGCACACATTGTATTTTTCATGTTTTTTACTTGCATTGTTTAATATTAAAATTATTAATGTATACTAAATAAACTTTAATCGTTATCTGATAAGATTTTTCTCAAATACAGAAATTAAAAAAAATATATCCGGAGGGGCAAAAAGAAGCACGAGATTACCTTTGGTTCTGGTTTTAAAATACTTAAAAAAACAGGAAATGAAAAAAAGAGCTTGTCTACACGTGTCTACAATTTTAAAACTCTGTCTAAAGTGCAAACGTGCTTATATTTTTTTTTTTTTAAACCTGAGAAGGAAACAAGCGAAAAAGTATAAAAAAATGAAAAAAAAATATAATCTACTTATTAACGCGTAAAGTGTAAATATTTTAGATTCTAAATACTTATAACCTTTTTTCACAATTGCAATGGATTAGAAACAAGATTATTCCATAATTGTTACAAGAAATAACAAAACATCCGTATTTGATTTTTTTGATAGTAAACCTTGACTTTGATCACTTGTGGCAAAATATATATTGCAAATACATAGCAATATTATGCAAAAACAAACGGTTTGGATTATTAAGAGCTGAAAAAAACAATTTCTTCCAGGGAAGACCAACATAATTTTAATAATTAAGTTCCGCTAGAATCCGTATATTTCACACTGTGCCACGTCTCCCGCATGACAGTCTAGTGCACATCCATTGAGCTATTGGCAACGATAATATAATTATAGCAAAACATATTTAAAAACTATTGCTTAGAAAAAATTGACAATTCAACATAAGCACAAAAATATTTCAACATATGATTTTAAGAGCAAAAAAATACTTTGAAACGTTCATTCAACAAATTGTTTACTTAAACGCAAATCATTCAATCGAACAGTGTTTTGAAATAACAGTGGCCGACCGTTAATATTTCAGTTGATATTTTTCTTAGTGTACAAAATTTAAGACATTTCATTTAAAAACAAAACAAACAATAACAGGATGACAAAGAAGCATGATAAAAGTTATATTTCACCGTCCAATTTAGATATATCGGATCCAATTCCAACAATAATAAATTTAATTTTTTACAAACAAGCCCAAGATTACACTTTTTAAGCACAAATTGACGTGATTATCAAAAAAGTTTTCAAGTCTAATTTCTGCCACAAATTGCGAACGTGAATAGCTAGTTTTGAAATGGTTTTGAGCTCTATTCAGCTGATTTCAAATACGAACGCTTTGAGCTTGATTTTAGCCCATTTTTTTCTCTCCGTGTTAACACGAAAATCGCTGAAAAAAACGAGAAAGTCTTAAAAATTTTTTTTTAAAAAAACGTTTAAAAAAAAAAAAAATTTTTATTGCGATTTTCGTGCTTAGACCCCAAATATATAAGAAAAATGATATGAGATGCAGTTTACAGAAATTTTTCTGTAAAGAAATGGAAAATGTTGTTTTTTTATTTTTTGTTTTTTGGTTGATAATTGTTTTCTTTTTTGAGCATTTTTTAAACAGCTGAAACTAATCCAGAGTAATTTCTGAGGCTTACAGTGGTTCAAAGTAATGCGAACTTGAGAAAAACAAACTTCGCACCACAATAAAGCACGGTATGGGTTCAGTGATGCTATGGGGTGCCATGTCAGATGCAGGTCCTGGAAAACTTCATATTATCGATGGTATTACGGACCGACACGTATACCATAATATAATCAGATTATTTTTCTGATTATCGAAGAATAATTTTAATGAAAAGTGTGAGAAAGTTGGGCATTGAGAGTTAATTTTCATTTGACCAGGATAACGATCCGAGACACAAGGCCTATAATTACGGTGATCAGAATTCATGGAACAAAATACGGAACCTTTTAACTTACAAACATTTTTATTCCAACCTGTGCTCTAAATCAGTTTATGTACTTTCCAAACGCATATTTATATGTTAATACGCTTACACAAAACTTGAACCTCCCTTTTTTTCTCAATTTTCACAAAAAATTTAGTTTTATGCATTCATCAATTATACAATCAATTAAAAGTTATAGCTTCGAACTTATTTTTACCATCTCAGTTATTCTGCATTTAATTATAAATAGGCAAGAAAAATATTGATCTATTTTCGACCCCAGGCGATACTTGTTTATATAAAAATAATTCGACGGGACACTTTGCTAAAATACGGGACTGTCCCGGGTAATACGGGACGAATGGTCACCGTACCTATAATGTGAGAAGCTGACTTCTTAATAATTGACTTGTCTTGAAAACTCCAACCCCCTTTGGAGACTTCAATCCTATTGAGCACACATGGAAAAATTTAAAAATCAAACAATTTCTACTCATTTGAATGCAGTTATTAAACAAAGGGGCCTACCAACTAAATAATTACTATGTATTTTTATAAATTATTTTGCTTATGATTTTATTAATTAACGTCGACTGATGTGACTTAAGATCTTTGCTATCGCAAGTTAAGCTTTTACACAATGAAAGCAAGAACTGTATGTCAAAAACTTGTTAAAAAAAATCCCGATTAAAACCGGCTATATGAGCTACCCAATAGGCAATTAAGCCAGCGCTCTTCAAACGAAGGCCTGCATTGACTACTACTTTTGAAAACCAAACACATCCTTTCCTCGCTGCTCTTATGAGCCCTTCTTGAAGGCCTTCTTTTTCTGCACAAAAGGCAGCGCAACAACATTTTTTCCCTTCAAAGACTAACTTTTCATATACTTCAGGGCAACTTTTTCGTTTAAAGTCAAAATATATATCAGTTTAAAAATATGACATAATAATGGCACTTCTTACTGCTGTATCAAAGTTTATAGTTTGAAATTAATCTGACATAAAACAACATAGGAGAGAAGATGAAATGATAGAATTTATAAAAAAAAATAAAGGCTTAATAAAAGAAAATAAAACTTTTTTTAATACTTTTTGTTGACCCCTTCTTTTAGCCATTCTTAAGAAGTGCTTCTATCAGGCCTCTTTTGAGCTATCGGAGCGGAAGGCCTGCGAAATTTTCCCACTTCATATAAAAAAGAAAGTGTAATTGTATATGAGTGCGGCAGTACTACAAAATCCACAGGAAGGCCTGCTAGCAGCGCTGTCATTGTCTACTGGGTAGTAACATATATATTTTACATTTGTATGCATGTAGAAAAGTTTGCAACAGCTACTTAACAGTTTTAAAAATGCATTAATAAATCGATTTCATTATCAACAATTAAAACGCTACGTAACAGCGCCAGCCTTTCTCTATTCGTATAACCTTAACACAAATCTTATGAAGTCAACGTAATGTTCTCAAATTATACTTTAAGAGAGATGATACTGCTGGAAGAATACACAGATATACAAATATACAATAATTGTTAAAAAAAAAAACTAGTTTTGTATCTTTGAGATACGCCACAAACAAACCAAACTGTTATTTGACATAATTAATTTAACTGGCTCGTTGGTCTAGGGGTATGATTTCCGCTTAGGGTGCGGGAGGTCCCGGGTTCAAATCCCGGACGAGCCCGAGACAAAATTTTTTTTTTTATTATAATATAATTTTTATTATTTCCTTTTGTTTAGCTTGTATATTAAACATAAATTGTACTTAGTTTTGTATTAAAATTTATGAAAGCTAATTTATTTTCATACCTAAATGTATGCTAAGATTTTGTAGCAAGGAAAATTAATGCTTTTAAGAACATGGATTTATATTAATACCATTAAAAAATTTTAAAAATTTATTGACGCAATCGTTTTCTAAAAATTAACTATTCAATATATCTACCAAAATTTATAAACTAATTAATCATTATAATAAACTGCTTCGAGTTAATCAAGTCACCAAGTTTTATTCATGGCATTGTGAGCAAAGTTTGTTTTGTCTGCACTTTAACTAATCCCATTACATCTAAACATTATAGACACGAACACAAGAAGAAGACAATACTTGCAGAGAAGTTGTCTTCATAATAAAACAAAAATAAGCTTCATAATAAAAAAAAAACAATTGTTTACTTGGGCTCGTCCGGGATTTGAACCCGGGACCTCCCGCACCCTAAGCGGAAATCATACCCCTAGACCAACGAGCCAGTTGGCTACGTTGTTTTTGTTATAAAATAAATTTTACTGTCGTAAAGTTATTAAATATAGCTTTATTTAAAACTGTTGTGAATTTCTTATTTTAATAGATGACCATAATAAAGTAAACAATAATAGCTATTGCCGCACAAGATGGAAAATAAACGAGTAACGTACTCTGCCAGTATCTTCTATATGCTTTTAAGTTCATATGATAAGAAACTTTGAATAATTAGGTATGTGTACTAAAGGGCTGCAGGAATGTATTCCTATTGCTTACCATTCTATGTGAGTATTCCATATTCTCAAATCATTTACGAAGCGAGACGAATGAGTGCAAGACAGCAATTTTGCAAATCGAATGAATGTGCCATTCTATTTGAGAGAGTAAGAAGGAATTTTGATTTTATACTCGTTTGTCTCTATTTTTAATGGAATGAATTTGAAGTATTGAGAGTACTCTCAAATGGTTTGCATGGTTTATCGAGACGCATAGATAAGGTCGCGCTTTACCAAAATATTGCACCAAAAATATTTAAAAAAAAAACAGAAAAAGCGGGTTATCTCTAAAACGGAGCGTGATAGTCCAAAAATAACTACTTTTTACGGATTTCTAAGGGGGAAGGTCAAAATTTTGCACCAAAATATATGAACAAACAGAAAAAGCGAGATAGCTCGAAAACGGTGCAAGCTAGGCAAAAAATAACAACTTTTTACGGGTTTCTAATTGTATTATCGAG
The DNA here is from genome assembly GCA_958299015.1 of Tetanocera ferruginea. Taxonomy (NCBI): domain Eukaryota; kingdom Metazoa; phylum Arthropoda; class Insecta; order Diptera; family Sciomyzidae; genus Tetanocera; species Tetanocera ferruginea. Next base: position 9,946,438 of record OY282641.1, on the reverse strand, counting down.
ACGCGGAGATAGAGGGCGCCACACTTTATTAAAATATTGCACCAAAAATATTTAAAAAAAAAATTTACAAAACGGAATAGGCCAAAAATAACCACTTTTTCCCTAGAGTTAAAAAAACTATGAAAAACAGCAGCAAACACTCGAGCCAGCACACACTTGGCACACAATCAAACGCCAGGAAAACAAAAATAAAATTCCTCTCGAGCTCGAGTATAGCAGCAAACACTCCAGCTTCCAGCGAATCATTCGAATGTCAGCATTGTCTGGATGCTGCCTTTGTATCGATTCGCAGTCGTCAAACACTGCGCTAAGCACCAATCGTTTTTTACGAACTCGAGTGGTATGCATGCATTTTTTTTTTGTGCGATTGTGGCTGACGACGATTGTTATTCGAGTGGCAAAAATGACGAATGGTCCCATGTAGTTCTCTGATGGGTACCTATTTAATATGTTGTCAAACCCATTTATAGTATTGATAGTTTTGTCAAGTAGGGAAATTTCAAATAAATTTCAGACTAAAATATATTTGCAACTTATTAATCTTGTGAGCTAGATAAAATATATATGCTTATCTCACTGCAACAATTGGTCTGTTCGAGTACTTATCCAGTGAAAAATATCCAGCAGCAACTTGCAAGAGAGTAACGCACAATTTTCTCTCAAATAGAAAAATATCGAACAAAGTACGCGAACGCAAAATTAGCAAAAACTTGCAAGCCACGATAACAGCTGATTAACGTATTGCTTGGTATTGCTTACATTTCAAGTGGAATGGAAAGCAAACGAAAATTGGACGTGAAGTGTTCTCCTGGAACATTTCGCAAGGTTGAAAGCGGTAAAATTTAACAAGTCTACCATATAATCATGGTGAATTTTACAAAATTTTAACTAAATTTGTTTAACTTGTTTTAAAACTCAAATTGCTACTGTCTTAAATCAGCTGTTTTATAGCTTGCAAATTTTCGACAGTAAAAATTTATCCAGCAGGAATTTGCAACTTCCCCTTCATGTCAACTGTAATTTTGCGCTCTCAATTTCTCTCATTTTGCAAGTTTTTTGCGTACGCGAACGCCAAAAGCTGATAATTTTTGAAAATTATCACAAATTATCAGTAGGTACTCGAACAGACCAAATATAAGATAAATATTTGATATGAAAAACACGGAAGTTTAAAAATTTGAATGCATGTTCAACAACATGTAAGTTGCGAATTTGGAAAAAATTTAAATTAAAATAGCTTAGGTTATTAAAAATTATCTTGTATGAAAATTTGTTGCATGTGTATTTTTGGTTTGAACAACACCTTATTAAACCGTGCTATAGCTCTTTTAGTACATGGAAAATATTATAAACTCACCAAACTAGAGATCAAATATGAAACCACACCATATTCACTTTTCTCAAAAAAGTCAGGATTTTTTTAGTAACCTTGATAATTACGAAAAAATGCAAAATTGTTGTTCATATTCCGAATGTATAACGTGTAAAAAATATACCGTCTGAAGCAGTGTTGCATGTATTATTGTAAATTTTAATAAAATTTGTTTTATAAAATCTCCTAATTTTTATATTCTTCTTACCTAATGGAATTTGTTGAATTGTATTTTATTGAAATATTTGTATGAGTTGTATTGAAATAGAAGCAAAGCAATTCATTGATTGCCTTGGTGGTTGAATGTTGAGTTTATTAAACATTTTACGTGGGTTTGAGTCCGGATAAAACCAAACTTTGTATTTTTTTGATAAATTTTTTTTTTAAACAAATACATATGTCAATGTTAATAGTAAAAAGCAATTTCTTGGTTCATGGCTGGCCTAAAATTAAATAACAAATACAGAAACCTATATGATTTTGTTCAAATTTTCTGACAGTTTTTGAGATGAGCAGTACTTAAATATGTTTTGCTAAGGACGGAGGACATAGGTTCGTATCCCGACTGTGTTAGTATAAAAATATTAATTTAACCCTGTAATGCCCCAATTTTTATTTTAGCCAATAACATCAGATCTTACTTACTTTGAGTCGAAACGAAAAAATCTGAAGTCAGATTTTAGATTTGATGTTTAGTTTATGAGATACAGGTGAAAATGTCAAACCCGCCTAGAGGCGGGCTTGGGCATTACACATTAAAAAAGATGGGCAGGTGGCATATAAATATAAATTTTTGTATAATAAAATACATATTTTTTTATGAAGCTAAACGAACAAATTATGCTTGATTCAACATTTATATTAGAAATAAAATACAAAAAAAAACCTAAAAAAATAACATTTTGGCCGTTATTTGCGGTTATTGAAGGCAATGAAGTATTTTGTTGAATCTGTTTTACAACACCCAGGGAAAAATGAGGTAAAATATTTCAACACGCCTTCTGTCAATCTAACATGATAATTTTTACTCGCAACACAACAACAATTTTTAAAGATTAATACTGTTTTATGCAGTGTTAAAAAACAACATGAGTAAAGTGTTGATTTGCTCATTGCATCTATATCTATACTATTATATAAAATTGAAGTGGAAATATTAAGTGCGTCAATGACTCCAAAACTACTGGACCGATTTTTATGAAAAAAATTTTAAAATATCATATTTGTGCTACAGAATGCCATAGGTGGGGTTTATTTAAGAAAATTTAACAATAAATATATTTAATTAAGTTGTTAAGTTTTTTAGGAAATTACCACCTATGCTAAGCATTGCTTGGTCGTTTGCTTTTCACGCGTTTGTGTTACGAGAGTTTCAACTACATGTTGCTATCAACCCTTCTCTTTAAAGTTTATTGATCTCGCTCTCCACACTCATTCGAAGAGTAACCAAAAGCAGTTGGCGCTCTTTAACGTAATGGGAATACAAGTTAAATAAAGCTTGCTGTGTTGTTGTTGCTGTGGAATGATGAGCTGCAAACCAATGTGTGCATATTTGTTTCGCCGCATACAATTTTTTACACATATTTTTATTGTAGTTCTCCAAATTTTTAATTTACACTTGAGAAAGAAAGATATTTTAATATTTCAAAATGTGCATTCACAAGTGTGAAAGCATATTTTGTATAGATTAAAGATAAATTAAAAGTTTGAAAAATTAAGTGTTCGTATTTCCCTTAAACTACAAATACAGCTACAAATAAATACCTCGACGTAAAACAAGTTTGACAAGTTTAACAGAAAATGCAAGAGCGATGCTCCGCGCTAGGAAAGCAAGAGCAGCAACTCAAAGAGAAAATTGTTGGTAAATTATGCATGTAATTATTTGCTTTCACGACTGCAATTGGAGTGAGGCAGTGGCGTAGCTAGGGTTGCTGGCACCCGGGACCAAAACTAAATTGTTAAGTAAGCCCTTTTAGAAGGTTATACTTAACCTCATAAAAGCAATGCTTAAAAAGTACTACGAAATTAATATAATTCTTTTAAATAATAGTTTACTGTTATGATTATTTTGTTAAAGTGCAAATGAGTAAACATAAATATTTTAATTCATTGTATTATTTATAAAAGTCGGTAACAATATACAAAATTAATCTCATCGATAGTAATATATTAGATATCATTTGAAAGATAAATTGGTAACTTATACAAAACTGAAAAATTTTCCGCAATCAAGGAATTTTTAAAAAATGTTTTGTTTACGCAAAATTTTGGCAAGCAATAGTGAGTTATCCCAAAAGATCTATTTTGAATAATTTTGCATAATTGAGGAAAAAATAGGACCGGGAAGTAAAACGTTAACAAATTTTCCCTCAGTGACCCTGAATAACTATCAATTTAAATATTTTTTCGAGATCAATCCACGTCTTCTATATAAAAGTTAAGTGAAAATTAGAAAAAAATATTAAAATTAATTTAAAAAACTTTTTTTCTAATTTTTATAAATTTCTTTATAGTACTCTTTATACATTTCGACATTTTAGCTTCGACTTAAATAGACAAGACTGAGGTCTGTAACATTTGACTGCCTTATTCTTGACCATAAATATCACAATATCACAGTGATACCAAATTGATATCAGAAATTTGTTTCATAGTCATTATCTACATAATTCCCAAAGCAAACTTGCCCTGGGAGAACAAGGCCAAGAGTCATGAAAATTAGAATAGTTTTTAGAATAGTTTTTTCTTAAAAAGTGTATTTTTGACAGTTTTTGTTAGTTGATTTGAACAGAATAATAATTATGTATTTTAGTAAATTAAAGGAGTTAGGAAACCATCTTAGAGTTTTAAATAGACATTTTCAAAATAGATTAAAAAAACATCAGAACGCCAAAAAATTGTTATAAAACGCCATTTCTTTAATTTAAATAAAAAATGTTATGAATTTTAATTAATTTTTTTTTTTTTTAGAAATTTTGAAGTAAGTAATAAAAAAACATCAGAACGCCATAAAATTGTTATAAAACGCCATTTATTGAATTTAAATAAAAAATGTAATGAATTTTAATCCTTTTTAAATTTTTTTAGAAATTTTGAAGTAAGTAATAAATTGAGCTTTTAAATTGTTTTATGTAACAGGACTCAAAAACATATTAGTATTAAAAATTATGTTCTAGCAGGTTAAGAGTTGCAAATAAGGTTTGTTTGTCGATGTATAGTCTCAGAACTTAGTAATCACAAAATTATAAAGTATATTTTTTAACCTTACATTTATGACACGAGGACGTTTTTATAAAAAGCTCTGAAGAAATGTATTGCTGGAGAACATCCCAGCAAAATCTTCGCTTACATATAATCGAAAAAGTAATCCAGAAAATTTCATTCATCGCTTACCCTCTCGCTTACTGAACCCATTATTTTTATATATCCATGTCATTAGAGGTAATCGAAAGCGCTGTCACTTGAAAAGATTAAGCGCTTAAAACGGTTGGTTTATAATTGATTTCACGAAATTAATACTTGAATAACAACTTTTAAGTTGATGTGAATGCATTGCCGTGAATTTATTACGGATTAAATTTAAGTTCTTGCATTAGCATTTATGTTATGCATTTTAGAATCGATTAAAAAACAAGACCCAACGAAAAATTTTGCTGGGATATTGGATGAAATGTCTACTATACTAGCATGTTTGAGCACTTCTTAAGATGAATATTTGAAGTACAAAAGCTTTTTTAAAAACTTTATGGAATATAAAGTTAGGAATATATACATAGAAATATACTTTAATTCATCACTTTAATGATGAATAAAAGACAAATAAAAAATAAAACCATTAAAAAATTATCTTCGACTTGCCCGAAGTCAAAATACTCAGGTTGAAGCTTATTCGGATTTATTTAGGTTATATTTTTTCCAACTTTTCATATTTCAAACTCAGATTACGTTTTATTTATCAAGAAAACAAGACTTATGTATGATCTTTCAATTAAACACATTAATTTTTGTATAAATTATGAAGGTTTTGATATTTTCGTGACATCAAAATTTTGTTGAATTTCAACTGCAGGGTATATGTTTCAAATTTAAGCATTATAGTGGTGCTCCAATTTAGCGAACACCGATTTAACAAACTCCCAATATAAGGAACACTTATTTAATGTTGTTGACTCTATATTCCGAACATTTGAAATTGTAGGTATTCTATTTAACAACATTTGCTTCTTTGAGCTCGCTTCGTTTGTTTTTGAATTTGTTATAACATTAATATGTATTTACTTATCTAATTCTCAAATAGTCCCCTCGGGTTAATATACATATTGTAGGGTTTCCTTTTTAAAAAACATTATAGGAATGTATTGACATAATCTTGGATTTTTCATTTGGAGTGTGAACAGATTTTAACCAGCAGCTTTCTAAACATTTAATAATAATAATTAATAATACCTAAAACAAGTTCAAAAATTCAACATTATTGGAGTGCATAGTTGAAACAAAAAATGTAAGGATATTTGTTTCAAGTTGACAAATTTATTAGCTTTGTTATATGGTAAAAAAACTCGAAAATAGTATTACCGATTTAATGAACTTTTCGATTTACCGAACGACCTTGGACTTTATATCTTTCGTTAAACTGGAGCACCACTGTATGACAAATCTCAAATCATGAAAATTATTTCATTATGGACTTTAAAGAGATTTGCAATAAAGACACGGCTGTAATCGTGTGGACAAACTAATGAACAGATAGACAGACGAACATGGCTTAATCGACTCATGGTCGTGAAAAAAAGTTCGTGACAAAATTATTGTGCCCGCTACGCTTTGCGGATGGAGTATAATAAATATTTAATACAAAACTTTGAAAAACGTAGAAGTAGATTATGGTAAACGAGTCGGTACAGCAGATAATCAGATTTTTCTTATTCCTGGTAATGCCAATGAATCAAAAAACTTTGTTAATACTGAAGTATTAAATAATTAAAATGGAAATATCTTCACTTTATTATAGTTAAACTATTTAATATAATTTGCTTCCAAATACAAATAATATGCTAATATTTTAACGTTTTTTATTATTGAAATTTTTCAAATATACAAAGGTATTATTGATAAAGAGAAAATGTACGTGGCGAAGCCTCGGACGACTGTGGCCTGCTAGTCAGCATATAAAAAGAAAAGACTGAGAATAATGTTGCTGTTGAGCGAATTAAGTGACAAAATGCCCCTTTTCTGAATGTTCTGTTCAGCAGAAGCCATTTTATTTGATTTTGCGCTCTGCACAAACGTTCATTTAACAGACTTGAATTATTATGTTAAGTGTTAATTATTAACATAATTGATCGTGTTGAATTTCAATAACATGATTTAGTGTTAAAAAAGTGTTATTTTTACAGGATTTTTTTATGGGTGAAGACTGAGCTTGCATTTGGTACAAAAGGCCTGAGTCTCAGACTTGCAACCGGGCATTTTGCAAGTTTTTTATCGCAACGATCCAAAAATTTGCACCAATGACCGATGTGGTCATAACGGACATTATCTACTGGCAAATAAGATCGCTTCGAATTAGATGGAGTTAGAACAGTCGACGCAGAATGAGATGATGGTTTTCCTCGGCGACGTGATGGGGCAGATCCAGCTAAGCAAAGCGCTTCAGCCATTTCGGAACGAGAATTGGGCAGTGGGAATTTTGAGTCTCCTTCATGAATTCGGTGGCAGAGAATTTAGGCATTTATAATGGCAAAGATATGAAAAAAAATTCGTTTTGTCCACTTTCTGGTCTTCATGTGAATACAGTATCGATCAATCAACCCGTCCTTAAAAATCCACACCTCCCATATGCCGTTTGTATTCCTTTATAATCATTCAGCAATCAATCTCAATATTTGTCTTAACCTTTTGATCCCACCGAGTCGCTTTCTGTGGTGCCTTCTGTGGTGCTTTTTGAGTGCCGACGTAAGAAGACAGTAAACGAACAGTTCTTGTGTTGGATATATCTTCCCCAAAAGCTGAGCCAACGAACTTCTCGGAATAACCCCGATCAACCTTTTTTGCAGTCAGATCAGCTACAAAAGACAACTTCATGTTTGGAACACGATTCGGCCTAACGGTTCCCAAGCTATTAATTTCACGGATTCGAAGATAAACAATTAAACTTAGCGAAGTATAAAAATTTTCAAAATATATGATGTGATTTATTTTATCTGGAACATGTTGTGAAAGTTTAACGATAATATTTGACGCAGTAATCAGACGGGTTTTTCTAAAATATTTAGTTAGCATTTCTACTCTTAATTGCAAATTAAATCTAAATAATTATATAATTTTTCTTAACTTAGTTCTAATCTTTTTTTTCTATGCTGAAGTTTTTTATTTTTTATCACAATCCATTGGGTTGAAGCCAAACCTTGAAATCTTCCATTATGATTTTAATTATGTATTTAATTTTAAGTGGACCCTTATCAGTTGGTCATTTTTTTCATTTTAACTTTAAAATTTTCTTAAGCACAACTATTTTTCAAATTATTGTACCAACACTTACTGTTTCTATTTGCCATGGAAAGCTACACATTGAAAGAAACTTCAGAATTTGTAGAATAGTATTTCGAAAATATTAGATTTCTTTAGACTTATATATATTTTGTGATAATAAAAGGATGTCTGTTAAAAACAATGGTATTTCCATCCTTAAGAAATTGTAGTTCCGACGAAACCCCAAATATTTCCAGTACTTTTTTGAACTAATCGTATGCATAAGACATAAGAGAAATTGTGAAAGAACAATGCTAACTTTGATTTTGGCTTCTCTATGATTTCATGATTTCTATGAATCACAAAATTTTACAAATTTTTAATGATTGTGCCAAAGATTCCACCAATAACTAAAACAAAATGAGAAAATGCGCTCTCTTTACATTTGGTAAAAATACACCCTGAATAACAAAGTACAATATTGAGAAAATTTCTTACAAAATACATTTGCAAAGAGCTTCACGATGATTGTTATCATATTTGAAAAAAATTAAGTAAACTTTTACGAAATATTATACATATATAAAATACGTTAAAATTCATTAAAAATTTAAGCTAAGAAAAATTTGAAAAATGTTTGAAGTTGGTCAGTTCTTAGCAGCAACTGCCTTGGGCCTCTATTAAATTTTCACATGATTTTTTATGGAACGTGCGTCCAAAAATAAGCCGATCTTAACGAAATTGAAAAGGTTAGACAGCAAGTGTAGAGTAACTTCGGGTAATGTGATAATAGGTATTTTTAAATTTATAATTACCAGTAACTTTCATACCTTAGCTTATACCGCATTACACAGGATATTTTTTGATTTTGCAGTGTTTTACAACTTTGGAGCTCTATAACGTAACCCGATTTCGAGCTTTTTCAACAAAATGAAAAAAAGTCATGTAACTCCCCTCAATAAAATTGTCGGGTAAAGTGATATACCACGTTCGGATAATGTGGTATACCATATATACCAATATCACATTACCCGAATAGTGTTCAACAGCAGTCTCTATTGTTTTTCAACCAAAATTAAAAAAACCATGTTCGGGCTTCACAATAATAAGGTTATGTTTGTAAAATTATGCTCTAGAAAATCAAAATCTCACCTCATTTGTGGCTAGCTTAATTCAAACGCAAACAAAATTATCTATTTTAGCTTACAATTCTACTCTATTTATTGTAATTCACTCGCAAAGCTCACTCAAAAAAAAAAAAAAAAAAATATCCACTACACCCAGTGTTGCCATATGGTCCGATATATCGTATTTGTTATGATTTTCAGTCTTGAATCCGATGATCCGATATATGACCATAATTCTCCAAAATGTTACGATTTCAGGAAAAATAGATCCGACGTCCGATTTGGTGTATTTTTCTTTAAGTATATGCAATGAAAAAATAAAGATAGCAAGTTAGCAAGATAGCAACTTTAAAATTTGTTTTAAAAATTCTGTGTCAACTCTTTTTAACCAATGACAAAATATTTAATGAAGATTATTTTTTTTTTTATTTTTACTTCTAGTTTGTGTGCTTAAAAGTATTTTTCAATATATTTTATCAGAATATTTTTTATATATAATCATGTTAGAAACATTAGATGAACTGACTTTTGAATTAAAATTTGATTTATTTAATAATAAATCTTAAAACTTCCACATTGATTTTTATATTTCTTCTTTAATGTTCAATTGCCTTCTCGGAAAATTTCTACGTTGTTGTTCTTTTTTAAAATTTCACGCATCCGACGGGAATCCGACGAACTGAGTCAAAAATTACGATATGAAAATTTTTTTGATGGCAACACTGTCTACACCTATAAAACAATTTCACAACAATGAGAGCGAACACAGCGAATGAGAGAGCGCATTTAGCTGCAGCACGTGTCTTTTTCTGTTGCCGTTGTGTTCACATGTTTATTCTTGTTGAAAATTGTGTATTTAACAAATTATGCAGGTATATCACATTACCCGACCATATGACAATACTCGCAGCTACTCTAATAGATGTGTATAAAAAAATAGTTCAAATTGCTTTGATTCTAGAAGCAAATCCCTTGGACCTCTGATAAGTTTTTATATGATTTTATATGGGAAGTACATATAAAAGTTGGCCGATCTTAACAAAACTCGGTCAGAAGACAAAGAAGGAAAAAACTCGGAAAATTTCTTTGTGAAAAAAGGCTGATGTATTAATTTTTAGCGGTTTTTTTAAAAGAAAAAAATTTTTTTTTTCAAATATAATCAAAAAAATCTTCCTTACTGTCTCTTTTAAAGAACATGGTTTAAAAACATCAATTGATAGTAAATTTAACGAGTTTTTAGATCGACCTCAATTATTTTTACAAAAAAGTCTTCAGGGTATATTTCTGAAAGTATGTTTAAAAATACACTTTGAAGCTGAAAACTGTAAAGCGTTCTTCGCAAAATAAGAATATTAATACCCTAAACTTGAAAGGTCAGGGTATATGAATTTTGTGCAAACGTTTGTTACACCTAGAAATAAGCGATCCCGGTATAGAAAAGTATATATTTTCTTGATCAGAGTCCCCTCGTGAGTCGAATTAGTCCTGTCCGTCTGTCCGTCCGTCCGTCCATCTGTCCGTTCGTCCGTCTGTCCATCTGTGTGTTGTCCGTAAACACAGGATAAGAAGAAGGAGTTCACGGACACGCCTACCTCCCATACAACCAAAAAAATGAAATCACTGTATAGACGGTTTTATTAAAACTACAGAAATTAAATTTAATATGTATGTATTTTGTACAAAATCTAAATTGTGTACAAAAAATGGGCGTGATTCGCTCACAAACACGCTCACCTCCCATACAATCCACATTATTGAAAATACCATAAATAGGTTTATACATGGCCTACAGGGATTTAACGTGGTATGGAAGGATTTTTTGTCAAAACTAAGGTGTGCCCATAAAATTGGCGTCGCCCGCCCACGAACATGCCTACCTCCCATACAACTCACAATATTGAAAATATCATAAAAAGGTTTATACGATTTATAACTCACAAGGAATAAACTTTGTATGAGAGGATTTTATATCAAAACTAAGTTGCAAAAAAAAAAAGGTATAAAAAAAATCACAAAAATATGCATTTTTTTACCTAAAAAATCTAAAATTCTCCCCATTACAAGAATTTTTATAGGTTTTGACAGACATGACTTTGACATAGATAAAAACTTACACAACAGTGAGTTTTTTCTTCTCTTTCACTAAAAAAATTTTAAAAAGTCGACAATTTAACAATTTTAAATGAATATTTATTTTAGCAAATGTTTCAATACATAAAATAGTATAAGTTTTCATATTATATTTATATGTATATTTTTAAATTAATAAAATGGTTAACAAAACAAAAAAGAAAATACATTTATATATTTAAATATGTGTTATATAATATAATTATAATTTATATAAATCATTAAATTTATATATAAATTAATGCAATATAATATAATACAAAATTTAATACACAAAAGCATAAAACATTATTTATAGCAAATAAAGAAGAAATTTGCAACTCTGATCATGTAATAAAAGAAGTTATGTTGAAAATATTTGAAAGAAGTATGAATATATATTGAAGATATTATAAAGTGACTAAAACTATATGTTTTATAATAAAAACATAAATCAGTTGTTTTTTATAGCATAATTATAAGTATTATTTTAAAGAAAGAAAATAATTGTTTAAAACAATCGAAAGATGACACGAAAATGTTTACAACTAAAGTGTATAAAGATTAAAGTTAATTTTTTTTTGTTGATTTAATTTTTGGCTGGCCAAATGGAAAAAAGTGAAAAAAAAAACAACAACGTTTATAAATTTCTTTGCTAGATTTATATAAAGTTCTAAAAGAGTTGTCTTCTTGCGCTCACACAGCTAGATTTCCAACTCAAATCTTTTTTAATGTGAGGTTGTTGCCGAATTTTTGCCGGTTGCTGTACTTAGCTGCTCAGTTGCCCTTCCATTTAAGGGAGGGGTTGAACCTGTTGTAACAGCAGACGATGGCAAAGTTGTTGTAGTGGTAGTAGTTGTTGTGTTTATTTTGGCGGCAGCAAAGTTGCTCTGACTACTACTTTCTTGCTGCTCTTGTTGCTGTTGTTCATCACCAACATCATCATCATCATCAACATTATCATCGTTAACATCAAGCTGGAGGGTCTGTTGTAGTTGCTGCTGTTCGCTAACAGTTCGCTTGATGATATCTGTAAAACTCTCCAAACTTATGGCACTCTTTTCAGACACTTTAAGATTGGCAATTGTTGCTGTATTTGCTGTTGTTGTTGCTGTTGCTGATGTTGCTGTTGTTGTTGTTGCCAGTGCTTTATTTACATCGTTATTGTTATTACTTTTATTGCTATTGACTATTTTGAAATGTGTCGCATGTTGCTGTTGCTGTTGTTGTTTTTGTTGTTGCTCTTCATTTTTCCTCATTTTCATAGGTTTTCTGCTATTATTATTATTAATATTTTTATTTTTATCATTAAAACTAATTTGATTATGATTAATTTTTATATTAATATTCTTTGGTTCTTCCACTGGATTTGTTGTTAGTGCATCTAATTTGAATGAACATTTTTGTTGTTTTTGTTGTTTTTGCAGATATTGCCTGCTTTTACTGTTAATATTTTGTTCCTTTACTGTTGTTACTATTTTATTATCATCGTTTGTTTTAGTTATTGTTTTATTTTTTAGCTTTTCTTTTTCTATGTTGTCGCCTGATTTTTGTTGAGTCGTTTTTTTAATAGTTTTCAAATTTGTTGATGATGCTGGTGACGACGAAGCTTTCAATGATGACAACAATGTCAAAGATGTTGTTGAAGTTCTGGGTGACGTTGATGTTGTTTGTGTTGTTGTAATGCTTGATGATGCTTTGCTCATCGTTGTGCTCACCAAGCATTTCGTCGTTGACTTCAATGATTTGCCAAATGTCGTTGATTTTAAACCTATTAGGTAGGTGTGAGAAAAGAAAGGAAAAAACATATTTAAAATAAATTTCATCGTCGGGAGACTAAGACGTTAATGGCTTAAGCGGGTTGTTTTGTAAAGCTGTGAGTGTCAATGTTAAAAATGTTGTAAAAAGTATGCTTATAGAAGAGTTTAAAATGTAAATTTGCATGAGTGAATACAGATATTATAATGTGCATGTTTTGAAAAGTTCATGAAAGCATTATTTTATTTATGTTATATACTTATTTAATTGATGTATATTAGACCGGTTCACATTCCTAAAATGTTCAAATATTGCAGTTCGTATCCATTTGTTGAAAGTTTGACCTACATCGTTTAAGTCGAAATTCATTGGAACATTTTGTGATGGGAAATCATTTAAAATAATTCAAAATTTTTTAAGGTTTTTACCTTTTTTTACCTTTTAGTTATGTTTGGCGGAATTTTAAAGTTGCAATTTAGTTCTCAGCTAATATTATCGTTTTTTCTCATCAAATTTATTTCTTATTTGGTTGCAATGAATATCCAAAATAGCTTCAAAATAATTTTTTAAAGATTTGCGGAATGTCTACAGGTCTAATTTTTTGGGTCTTATGGGTCTTAAGAGATTTTTATTCTTATTAGGGTCAAATTTTTAGAAAATGAATGAGTACCCATGAAAAAAAGACACATAGTTTTCCCCATTAAATTTTGAACCACTCTAATATATAATTTATATAATATTTAATTAAATATTATTTTCGGAATTATTCAACACTAGCGGATGTAACTCGGTATTACTCTAATTTACTCTAAAACTGCTCTTATTTTAATATTTTTTAAATTATCAATTAAATTTTTAAATTTTTTAAATTATCAATTAAATTTTTAAATTTTTTGAAGTAAAGTTTTTTGGAGTTTTGCCCCCTCCATCAGTCGAAAGTGTCAAATTTCCGTTAAATTGTACCTGCCAGACATGATTACAAAAAAAAATGACATCTTCAACGTCTCGATCTGACGTCTGGTTTTGAGGAAAATTGTCATTAAGTTTAAAAAAGTATTTCAAGAAAATTTAATCTCAAAAAAATTCCAATTTCAAAAAATACTTTTGGCATCGATTCGATTTTTGGATTGTCTGCGTTCAATTTCGGTTTTGATCGATACTGTTCGGTTGATTTTTTTGATCTTTATATAGCTTCTGCACGTATTCGTTAAACTTCTTTTTTTTCGTTAGTCTTTGGTTCTTGACTTCATTTGTCTTAGGCTCATTCCTTGATTTTTGTCAAAAAAAATTTTAGAAGTATTGGTATTTGTATAACATTTGCATAACAGATACAAATGCCTACCAAGTTTCATCAAAATTGGTTCATACGTTTTGACGTGAATGAGCCAAACAAAGTTGATTGAACAAAGCGCCCTATCACGGAAGTTGTCTGAAATTTAAATAGCCTCAATTCTGTTGCAGGGTCAAGTTATTTCACGTGTCGAATTTAAGTAAAATCGGTCAAGTCCTTTAGGGGTTAGTGAGTCTTCACAATGCACTATTTAAAGCGCCCTCTTGCGGAAGTCTTTGGAACTATTGATTTTTTATGTTTTATATTGGATGCAGTTGAACATTCATATCAAATTTCATTGAAATCGGTTCGGGCGTTTAGGAGTTATTGAGTCTTTAAAACGCACTACTTAAAGCGCCCCCTTACGGAAGTCTATGGAATTTTTTTAAGCTATGTTATCTTGGGCGCAGTCGAACCTTCATTCCAAATTTATCTGAAATCGGTTCAGGTGTTTAGGAGTTATTATAGAAAGCCGTGTCCATATGCTTTCGCCCAATTTTTAACCTATGATTTATCTTGGGTGCAGTTGAACCTTCATACCAAATTTCATTGAAATCGGTCCAGGTGTTTAGGAGTTTTTAAAGAGTACCACGCCCATATACTTCCGCCCAATTTTTAACCTATGCCTTATCTTGGCTGCATTTGAAACTTCAATCTAAATTTCATTGAAATCGGTCCAGGAGTTTAGGAGTAATAGAGTCTAAAAAACGCACTACTTAAAGCGCCCTCTTGCGGAAGTCTTTGGAATTTTTTATAAGCTATGTTATCTCGGGCGCAGTCGAACCTTCATTCCAAATTTCATTGAAATCGGTTCAGGTGTTCAAGAGTTATTATAGAGTGCCACGCCTGTATACTTCCGCCCACTTTTTTAACCCATGCTTTATCGTGATTGCATTTGAACCTTGATTCCAAATTTCATTGAAATCGGTCCAGAAGTTTTGGAGTTATTGACTCTTAAAATGCACTACTTAAAGCGCCCTCTTGCTAAAGTCTTAGGAATTTTGTATAGCCTGTGTTTTATTTTGGGAGCAGTTGAACCTTCATACCAAATTTCATTAAAATCGGTCCACGCGTTTAGAAGTTATTATAGAGTGCCACGCCCACATACTTCCGCCCACTTTTTAACACCACCTAAGTTCTTTCTCTCTATGAAAGGTACTCGGTGTCCAAATTTCAGAGAAATTCAATCGGATAAACGGTGCGCGAACCTATACGGAACAGACAGACTGACAGAAAGACAGACAGACAGACAGATAGACAGGAGGACAAACATTTGATTTTATATATAAGAAGACTAGATTTTAGAGATATGTCGTCAGTCGTAACTCCATGTATTCTATGGAGTACGTTAGTTATGAAATGGTCTTTTCAAGCGAACAGTGACAGGATTTCCTTTCAAACATGGATTTTCATCAAAATTTTGTTTTTTAGTTGTGCAAAAATAATATCTGTTCACTTTTTCGCTCTATTGACGTTAGTAGTATCAGCCAAGGTGGTGCTGTTTTAACAGAATGTGTGCTCTGTTGAGCTAATTTTTTCCGAGGACGGATGGTAAGTTCTATCTCATAATAAAGAGGTGATTGATTCCCCGACTTTGGAGATGGCAGAGAAAGAATATGCCATGATGAAACTCAGGGGGAAAAAAATCTCTGTGTATAGATGGCATGATTGGGGAGAAGTGTAAATTCATCTGGAAGCTCATTCCTGAATACCTCGAAGCTTTGTATGATAAGTGGTTAAGCGAAGGCATCTTCCCTGACAAGTGGGCGCGTGTTATCGCATTATTTAAGTCATTTGATAGGCTGAAGAGCAATTCTACCTGGGCATTAGTCTCCTACAGGTACTTGGAAAGGTACTAGATAGGGTTATGTCGGAACGACAACATGAGGCAAAGGCGCACAAATTTACGAGAGGCAATTCGAGTTTTGGAAAGCGTCAAAGATGCCGGGCTTAACGTTATTCTGTTGAAAATGTTTATTGTTAGGTAAAAACGTGTTTGCACACATATTCATACAAACATACGAATACACATTTCTGCTTATTTAAGGGGTTGAAGCATTTTTTGAGTCCAGGTGTTCAACTGAAAGCCTCATTTAGTTCAGTTTTTAGTTTAGTTAAACGCGTTTATCTCGAAACCACGTTTTTCGAACTGGCGGCCATGATATCTCCAGTTCAACTGAACCGATTTTCATGAAACAAAGTGGAATCGACGCAGAATTGTCACCATTCTCGGTTGAACCTCGACCATAATTTTAAAAAATTTTTTACTATTTTTTTTTTACACTAAACTACAAAAAAAAAAGCCCGAAATTGAATTTTTTTTTTGAATGGCCGCCATTTTGTCAAAAAAATCACAAAATTAAGTTTGAGGTTCACCCGAGATTTACATCTATACTAATTATAACCTCGTTTTTTTTTTCATTTCAGACGCTCCGGAGACCCGGAATCGTGGCCGCCGTGACGACACCTTTTTTTTCACCACCAACTTTGAAGTCTCATTAGTTTTTGAACAGCCCACGTATCGAGGCAAAAAAATTTTTTTATTTACTTTGAAACTTTTGTAATACAATAAATAAAAAAAGTTTTCAATTATTCTTTGCGTTTTCAAATAAGAATTTTTTTAAAAAGGGTAAAAAAAAACGGGTTTTGAATGAGAAGACCGCCTTAAGTATCTATCTAGATAGGTTAGAGGAAATGGGGTGCCAGGAAATAAAGCTGTGCCAGCGCTATGTCTATGATTGATGTTACCCGTGGCTGTCCGTAGGGTTCTATCTGCAGTTCATACATATAAACCTCATGATGGATTCTCTATTGCGACGGCTTCAACATCTGTATAAGTCCTGGGCATACGCTGATGACCTACTTGCATTGGTGGAAGTTCAGTTCTAGTACTGAGCTTACCACCAAGGCGAATGAGGTTATGTCTGCTTAAAGTACATGGGGTTTCCAGGTGGGGATTGGAGTTTCAAGGAAAAAGACGGTGATGACGTTGCTCAAAGGCAAAGTATCACATGGTCGAACTCCTTTTATCAGACTGGAGGGTGCAGATCTCTTGTGATGCAGTACAGAAAATGCAGTACATTTTTTTTCTCGGTGCAGTTATGTGACTGAAGTCAAATACCAGGGAATAACAATGAAGGAGAGAATGAACTCCTTGGTGCACTTAGAAAAGTTAAGATACCATATTTTGACTGTGGTAGGGCGAGCATGCAAAGTTTTGTGCAACTTATGGCACGCATATATGCGGCGGTGTAGTCAGTACTGATATGTGCTACCGGAAGATACGCTCTTGTCAGATATTTATCTTGATTGGATGTATGCCGGTTTGTCGTACGATTTCCACGGATGCCTTTCAGTTTTTGATGGGGTGGTTGCCTTAGATTTGGGATGAAGGTTTTTGTGTTACCTGCACTGAGAAAAAAACACATACCTTGCTCCGGTTAAAAAATTTCTCTATTTTTGATAATAGCAATTTTCTCTTTTTCAAATAAAATTTTCTTCAATTAGAATAAATTTTCACATTTTCGAAGAAATATTTCTTTACTTCTAAGAAATGGAAACATTTCAATGTCTCTAATAATTATAATGATAAGTATTTTTCTCGCACAAAAAATTTCTCATTTATAGAGAAAATTTATTGAAAATGAAAAACTTTTCTTATATTTTGATAAAAAATTCACTATGAGAAGTATTTTCTTCAATAAAAATATATATTTTCTCGAAAAAAAAAGTATTTTTTTCTAAAAACAATATATTTTTCTATTTCATGGAACCTTTTTATCATTTTTAGAGAATTTTAAGTATCGCAATTAGAGAATAGCATTCTCTAGAGCAAAGTCTATACCATTTTTTTCTAAATATGATGCCTTTTTCATCATATTCCGAGACACTTTTTCTGAGTGTGGTTTTGGATAAATCTGGATTTGATGCCTAGCTAGGCTCCGGACTAACTAGACAGTGATTTGATCTCTAGAGAAGGAAAGGCTAAGCTGAAATTGCGTGCTACGTATATATGGCAATCTGTATGGCGTCAGTGTCAAAATGGTAGTCGAAACTGCAGAAACTATTCGCTGACAGATTTTCAGAACAAGAATATTTATGACTTATGGGTTGTGATTGAACGTTCTTGGAAGCCAATGCCTGTAGAAAGATGTCAGGTCATTCCCAACAAAGGACACACTACTTAATATTAATATAAGATGCATTAAATGCAGGATGTAATCTCAAATAATTATATAGTTATATATTAATTTTATTTGTAACGAAACAAATAAGTAACAAATTTAGATCAGCACGGTACTCATTTTGCCTAAATTTTAATATTAATTTATCTCAAAAAATTACATGCTTTAAAATTCGTGTTATATTGCTTAGAATTCAATATAAAGATTTAAAGAAATTAAAAACTTAATTATAAAGCTTTATAGACAATGAAACAAACACTCAAGCAGAGAGAAAAATAGAAAAGGATATAGAGAGAAAGAGAGAGAGAGAGAGAGAGAGAGTGTGTGAACAAGAGATTTTAAGTGATAGAGACGAAGACAGTGCAAACGCTTATTCCGGACACAGAACCTTGTTTACCTTCAAAGCTTATCCTATTCTGATACGAGTACAATTTGTTTTGCTTATAACAGGGTTCATAAGAATAACGACGAATCGCGCCGTTACTCTCGGAGTTGCCAATATCATCATCATTTTTATCATCATCTTTGTGAGCAATTTTTTCTGAATTTGCTGCTGCTGCTTGTGCTCTAAATAATGGCGTTGATGGCTTTATTGAACAGTATTGTTCCATCGTTATCTGCTCACTTTCGTTCGAATGTTGATTTGAACACTCAACAACTGTTTGTTTAGTAGCCTGACATTGTTAACATTAGTAGAATTTTGTAAAAAATTGTTATAATCAATAGTGGGTTCAGTAGTGGTTAACATATATTAGTTTTTAAAATAAAAATTAAATAAAATTTTCAAAAAAAATAATTTCATTATTAGTTACAATTTGTGTGTTACATTCTTACGTTTAATACTCATGCAAGTCTTGAAGAAGTTTTGAGTGTTCTTTGGAGTTTGAGTTATTTTTTTCTTAAAAAATGTGTTTTTGCTTACCTCACTATCCTGGCATGTGGCATCATCTTTAGTAGCCGTTAAGCCTTGTACGAATGTGGCATCCGTTAGAGGATTATCCGAAGCCAAGTGAGCACGAAATTGCTTGTTCCTATTGTGTAAGAGAATTAAAGACAAGAGAAATGTTTTGAAATCAATAAATGGACAGGCTAAGATCGATGAAAACTTATAAGCTAATATTGCTAAGTGGAAGAGTCTTCCTTTATAATAAAGATGGCTCTTAAATAAGTGCAGTTTGACGAACAAAAGGAACTACCTACAAAGAAATATCTAAATATATCAAAAGCAGATTTAAGATGTTACTAATTTAGGGCACATATTTGGGTTTAATTTTCATCCAACGGATGATGACTGACTCTAAAGCCAATAGTTTTTCTAGGTCCATATTTAAGCCACGTTAAAGCGGCGATGTTATTAAAAACTTTGAATATTGTCATAGATAAAATTAAAATAAGCATTTGCTTCAGTTTGAAACTTCAATTAAGCAATGCAATTGCTTACAAAAATTGTTATTTGTTCATCTTTCGGCTGACGGAACAAAAGTTGCTTGCATTTTTATTCATACAAATGTCAATTCATAAGCATCAATGAGCCAGATTAAAAAAAGTTGATCAATAGTTTATGCTTAAAATATAAATGAATAAAAACTTAAATTTTCTACCAATTCCCAAAAAAATTTACAAAGAAATCGCTTACACGAATTGCTCTTTGTAAATATCATGAACAACGACAATACATTTGCTTACATTTTTATTTTTTAAAAATTTTAGCAAAAGCAATTGCTGATTTTTTCATAAGCACCAATGAGCCAGATGAAGAAAAATTGAATAATTGCTTTAGCTTTAAATTTGTGTGAATAAAAACTCAAGCAGAAACATTTGTTTGAAAAACAAGCATTTTCTTTTGCTTAAAATTTCACGTAGCAATTGCTTACATGCCTTGATATTTGTTAATATAATGGCTGACGCCAAAACTATTGTGAAGTCTTAGTTTTCAAACTTTGAGGCAGAGCTAATTACTTAGTTTTCCATAAGCATAAAGAATTGTATAAAGAAATACTTTAATGAATGGATATTTATTAATATTTAATTTAGTTAAATGGTTGAATTTTTATTAGGAACAAATAGAAAATCAATCAAGAAAAAGATAAAAAAAAACAAATTGGCCATTTCAGCCCTTGAAAAGACTTTGACCGAGCTTCATATGATCTTCTTATGAATTAAGCTATTTATTAAAGCTTATTACATATAAAGCTGATTGATATGAAGTAAAAGCCAATGCTTGATTTTAATTCTTCAGGATCAACATGTCTGATAACTACAAAGAAAGTAATTGCTTTGGTTTAAATGTATGGAACTAATGCACACTGAAGCAAATGCTTGTTTTTCTTTGATATATGAGCCAGATGATTAAAAATCACGCAATTGCTTTTGCTTAAAATGTGTACGAATCCAAGCTCAGGAAAGTGCTTGTTCTTTCAGGAAAAGTTATGCACACATTGATACGCTTAATAGAAATTAAGCATTTGCTTTTGCTTCCAATGTATATGACTACAAACTCAAGCAAGTAATTTTTCTTCTAGAAAAAAGGATTAATACATCTATACATTTTAGAAATTGCTCACAAAACTTAAGTAAAAGCAAATGCTTACTCTTTTTCCTAAAGATCTATAAGTCTCAAAAATAAAAATGAAGCAATTGGCTTTGCTTCAAATGTATATGAATAAAAACTCAATAAAAAGCTCTGATAAAAACTTAAGCAAATGCTTTTTTTCCAGAAAAAAGTACACAAACATCGATATGAATGAATAGAAATCAATTAATTGCTCTTTTCAGTTCTTCCTGTTCTGCTTTTTCTCTTCTTCCTTGTAAGAAATTGCTTGAACAAAAAGCAATGGCTTGAATTTTTATTTGTATTATGCTTAATTATGTTCTAAGGAGTTCACAGAAAAGTAGTTCTGGGTTTATTTATTCGATTTTAAGCAATGGCTTGGAAAACAATTTGGGAAAAGATTATCATAACATGCTTTTGTTCTAAGAAAGAGCACCTCGATATGTGCTTTACGTACAGTTCAATATTATAAAGAAAAACTACTTATAAATAATACTACAATATTAGATCGTAATCGTCAAGAAACTTTTTCTTGATACACGTTGACCGAAGTAATGGATATTGTTGTTTTATATTAATTATTTGGCAACACTTTCAAAAATGTTTTCATATTCTTTTGCAGGACAGGCTTAGGTATGGCTATGGGTACTTACACAAGTCAGAGAACCTGCAATATTTATAATAATTATGCTCTGATGGGTTTTTGAATAATTGTATAAGAGCCTTAGAGGTATTCTTTAATCTTTTGAGGTTCATATCTCTTAAAAGACTAGTGAAAGTCCTTGCTTCCAGAAGATATGGCTTAGGTTAAGGTGACGCCTGGTAAAAAGATTGGTATTGGTATTAAGGTCATAGATGATTGGTCCAGATGATTATGAAACCACATTTACCTTCTACATAACTCCTAAAAACTCATTAAGTACACGCTTGATATCTTCTTCGTAATTAACCCTAAGATTGTCTTCAGAAAACCGAACTTGAGAAAGAAAATGCGATACCGATTCCTTTTCTAATTCATCTCTGCGATTTCTGGAGTAGTTTTTGGTATCAACACTCCATCTGACGATATGCCTACTTTTCTATTGGTCTCAGCCCCATTACCCTGACTAAATTTATATCGAATTAATCAGCCATCTGGTTAAAAGGCGAGGGGTTTTTAAGGACTACTGATGATGTTGGGAACACTCTTTAAAATAATATTTTCAGACAGGTATATTATGACTAACGGTACAAATTAAGATATTCCGAGCCAGTAACTCTACACAAATTAAATTTTATACAGAGTATAAGCACCATTGTCTCCGCCTAAAATAAAATGTCCGCCTAAAAATTCTACCTGCGAGTTCTACCTGAAGAATAAACATTTAAAATTGATGTTTTCTAGTGAAAAAGACCAGCTCGGTATTTTGAATACTTGCCTCCAACCCAGTATACGCTGGGTTATTGGATCATTAATACTTGATTCAATTAATGACATCGGAGAACGCTGACTCGAAACTATTTTATCATAAAGTTATTTTAGTTTACTACATCTTTGTTATATCGATCAGATGAAAAAGTTTCCTTGTATCTATCTAGCCCTTTCTATCTCCCTCAGTAATTTCTGGACCACCAAGTTCCATAGCAATGGTTACAGAACAGCCCCCGAGGAGTCCCTAAACGCATGAACTTTCTGACCTATGAGTTTCCAAGAGATGTGCTGGTATCTCTAGTAGTCAACGATTGCTTATTGCACAAAAGTTGATGGGTCAAGCCGTAAAAGTTCTTTAGATTCTTCCAGAAGAACAAAAGTACATTTTATCTAAAAAGAGCCAACTTAAGATGCTCAAAAGTTTTTTTTTCAATAAGGTATTTCGGAAAGAGGGCTTTACGGGTTTCATTTTGGGCATGAAAACTGCTCGTGCTGAATATTTTGACAACTATTTTCCTATCTTAATTTTCTCGCACAAAAATATTACTATCATATAATAAACGGTAAGGCATAAAATTTCAAATTCTTCAAAATGTGTAAAAAATTTCCTATTTTTAGGAAAACTAACAACTTACCTCAATTCCAACTGTTGCATCTGTTGGAAATGCTTCAATTTCTGATTAGCTGAACGCAATTTCTCTTCCAAGGCTGCATTTTCAACGCATTTAATCGAGTACTTTTCGGAAAACGATAAAATCTCCTGACGCAATTCATCCAGATCCTCTCTGTGGGTGTGAACAAAACAAGCGGGGATAAGCTTGTTTGAGTTCGCAAAAGATTTTGCTATAATACTTACTCTTTGACTTTGACTGCATCGGGTGTATGTTCGCCTCTTTGAAATTGACGGAGAAACTCCTGTTTGAAACGTGCAACTTCACGCTGTACCTCGCTTTGGTGTGCTTTACGCATTGCATCCAGGGCAGCTAGGGTGGCCTATGTAAGAATTTTATATATAAACAGAGCTGTAGGCGGACTATTATCTAGTCAAATCATAGCAAAATAATTACCTGTGTCTCCTCTGCCAAGGCGGTTTCCTTCTCCAGTAGCAAGCGTTCAATTTCCTGTCGATGTTTCTCTTCAAGATCGCTAATAATGCGGCGATGAGATGATTCCATTGCTGACAGACCCTTCTCACAAAGTGTCTGAAATGACAAAGTGATAGAAAACAAAGATGATTTATGTTTTAACTTGGAAGACTTTCAAAACTTACTCGCAATTGCTCAATCTCGGCCTGATAGCGCTGCCTGAAGCTCTCCTCGTCCGGTAGATTGGTAAAGTCGGAACAGTGCGACAGAATTTGCTCCCGATAGGCCTCTTGCAGACAATCCAGCTGTTTGCCATGCTCCAACTCCAACATTTCCAAACGTTTCTCATAACGACGACTACGTTCCTGCTCTTTGACCAGTTCTGCCTGTAAATAATCACGCTCTTGCAGCAGCACAGCGTATTCCTCATCCTGACGCGCACATTTCATTGTAAGCGCATCACTTTCTTCCTGATAAGACTGCAGCTTGTCATCTTGATCGTTTAGTCGCTCAAGTAGTTCCAGCTTATCATGCTGCTTGCGTTGCAACTCATCCTCACGTATCTGCAGCTTTTTCTGCACTGCATTCAGCTCGTGCTCACGTTGCTCAACCAACTCCTGTTGCTTATGCAATTTATTGCTCAGCTCTTGACGCTCTGCTTCGAGGTTTTTAAGCACATTACGTTGATTCTCCACCTGCTGCATTAACTTATTCATATCTTTGGCGTGTGTTTGCTGCATGTGAAGAATTTCGTTCTCGTGCTGTTGCTGCAGATTGCACAGTTTGTCGCGCACCTGCAGACAATGCTGACAGGGTGCGTTCAGCTTGTGCTGCACATCCTGTAGCAGTTGGTCGGCACGTTGACGCAAATCGCAACACTTGTGACAGACATCCTGCAGACTTTCGATGGAGATGGCCGAACGTGATATGCAAGTACTTGAAACAGCCTCGCACTGTAGAGCTATGAGTGAATCTTCCAGTTGACCCAGGAAAGTGGAAATTTCCGACAACACCTGACGGTCGTTGAGGAAATCCACCGTCTGCTGTTTGTAGATGAACTCGAAGTCTGCCTCGGCGAGTATATCATCGGGATTGCTTATCTGCAGATCATTAGACAACTCCTCAAAGAGGTTCTCGTACTTTTGTAGCGCTGTAATGCCAAGTTGCTGCGTGCGGTTATCAGCTGACATATCCGCAATTTGTATTGGCTTGCCAGAGTAGTCGCCACAGAGCACAGCAATACGAGCATCGACCAAAGCTTTGTGAGCAATAATATCCGCAAACTCTGCTAGCAACTGACGTCCCTCGGAGGCTTTGCGTTCCTGCTCGAGATGTAGACGCCATTGACCACGCTTCATGGTCTGTATGGCCTCTTCGTAGCAATGTGTTAGCTGAGCCACGGCCAGTTCCATTTCCTTGCGCAGCGAATCGTGCACAGCATCGGCAAAGTTTTCGAAGGTCAGCCGTTCCTCCGCCGTTAGGGTGTAGCCAAACGAGGGTGTTATGGAGTTCTCGAAGCGCTCAGCATTACGCATCATTATGTGCGCAATTTCCGATTGTACCAACTCGGCATTAACTGTTTCTTGCGCCTGTCGCCAAGCTTCTTGTACTGCACCTTGCACCAGATCATTTGATGAGATATAGCTGAGTGTCTCCGCTGCCAAACCGGCTGCCAAGTTCTCCATGGCATGACTTTTGTAGCGCTTGGAAATTAGATTGATCTCATTTTGTTGCCGCAGCAGATCATCGAGTATATTTTTGTCAACAGGTTCCATTTCGCCACGGTTTATCTGCTTCTCCTTGTGATAGCTAGAGAGCACTAGACGTCGTGCCAGTACTCCTGCTAAAATATCAACGCTACCACTTGGCTTAAAAGCGCATTTGCCGCTCAGCTTAGCCTTCAGCATGGTGATGAGGTGTGAAGTTTCCGCAACCTCAGCACGTGTTTGACGCTCGCCAAAAAGTTCTGGGTTTTCGGCACGCGCAACTGAGTCACGTAACTTGCCAAAGCAGACACTTTCGTAGGCAACACGTTCTGCCAAAAGCTCTAGATCTTTGCGTGAGGATAGTTCATTGCGTTCGCGTAGCATACGTCGTTGTTTCAAGAGATCCGCCAACTTATTACGTAGCTGTGCCTCTAGCTGCATGAGTGCCACCTTAATGGGGCTTGATTCGGGCAGCAGCAACATGCCTGGTCCATGACCTGTCAGGCTACCAGTCACAATGCAGGTCTCACAAGACTCCCGAATGAGTTTTACAACCTCGCTCAGACAACGCTCCACAAAACGGTACGAGTCCTTGCGATCGGTAATGGGTGAGACGGAACGACGCGTGCGTGTTGTACGCAGTGCTTGCAATTGTTGCAAACTTTGCTCTAGACGATCTTTGCTCGCTACCAAAACACCTTCCAGACAACGAAGCCGCTCTATTAAGTGTTCCGATACCTTGGGATTAGAACTGCTGCGCGACGTGTTGCTGCCTTCGTTTGTGGGTGTTCCTGGTAGTGTGGGTGTTGGTATTGGCGTAGACGATGAACTCACCGATGCCGTTGCTGAAACACCTTCGAAACGTTTCTCCAAATCGTTGACGCGCACCATAAACTGTAATGAGTCAGCGCTGGCCGATGTTTCAAGCGAACGTCGCCGAGATGCTTTTTTCGTTGGTATCTTGCTGCTGATTTCCGCTAGCACTGGCACGGTGCGCTTGTTAACTTCAATTGCTGACTTTTCCAACTCATCTATCTTCGTCTCCAACTCTGTGACTTTTACCTCCAACTCTTTGGATATGCTTAGCTGTTCTTTGCCCTTCAGTGATAACGAGCGTCGTCGCTCGGATTTGGCTAGTTTTTGCTTGAGCGTACGTACCTGACGCTCCGAACCGCTGTATTTTAGTGTTAAGTCTTGTATGCGTTCTGCCATCATCTGCAGCTGGGCACGATCTTCCAGATCCTTGCGCTCAAGATCCTGTTTAAGCGAAGCGTAGTTAATTTCTAGAGAGTCGAATTGATTTTGCGATTCCTTCAATTCTCGCTTCATTGCTCTTATTTCATTGACTGCTTTCTCGAAGCGTGAGCGCAGCTCGTTGTACTCTTCTGCCAGCAGATCACGATCTAGGCCATAGGGATCAATGTCGTTGATTTGCGTGAGATCACTGAGCGAGTCCATGCGTTTGAATTTATTGCGATTCAGATTGTTGAAACATGACGGACTACAACTTTCTAGCTCACGCAAACGCTTGTACAAAGTCTCGTTTTCCTCAATGCCGCGCGTTAAACGATCCTCCAGATCTTTGATGCTCTTGTGACTTTCATCAAGTTGATCCGAGAGACGATCAATAATTTTCTCCGCATTACGTTTGGCATCCGTTAGTTGTGTTGTCAGGCTCAGCCGCGCTTCTTCCATTTCCTGCACGCGTGCATTTAACTCATGCTCGGTACGCTCCAGCGTTGTTAGCAGTTCTGACATGCGTGCCTCACGTTCTTTGGCTTCATCACGCAGCATATCACGTTCCTTTTCGGCAATGCTAAGACGAAACTGCAACTCCTTGTCAATGTTCAGTTCCTCTTGAACCGAATGTATGATTGGCAAATCATCCGAACCCACGCTGTCCACAGTGCTGCGTCTTGAGCTTGGCGGCGATGAACGGCTGCGCTTGTGCAAACTGGAACAGTTGGCAACGGTGCGTGAACGCATGCGTTCTTTGGCACGTAGAAGTGACATAGGTATCGGTGGTGATGGGGAAAGTGGTGAGCCCCAGTCGACGCTGTCGCGCCGACCACCCTCGGAAGCAGTGCGATACTCTTCATCGGAGGAAAAGTGTGCAGTCTTTGGTGTTGACGGTGTTATGGGACTAATGGGCGTGGTTTTTGGTGTTGAGCTGTTCTTGTTGTTGTTTGTACTGGTTGTTATGATTACTTGCGGACTAGTTTCTGTGTTGCTGTTCAAGTTATCCTTAAGCTTACCTACTTGCTTGGCGTTGATGTTGTTGTTGATATTCTTCTCCTGATAACTGCTTATTTTTAAGTCTTGATTGCGTTGAGCCTTGATAAAATCCTTCTCAATCTCACTCTTGATATCATCGCTGGAGTTGTCTTTGATAATGAGGTCTGTTGTGACAACAGTTTTTGGCACTTCTTTGCTTATTACGTTCGCAGTGATGCTCGAGGCATTAGCCGCTGGCGTGGTTTGTAGCCCGGCGGCATTCCTAAGCACTGCTATCCAGCTATTGCGTGAATTTGGCGATAGACTAGCAAGTGTTAGACGCCGTTTATCCCACGTCGTCAACTGGAAGGCATAATTTTTGCTAGTATTCACCTCCACCACATTCGTAAGACTATTGACATCGAGCACACCATCGAGCACGCCACGTTCCTCCGACACAGGATCACGATAGTAGAATAGCGCAGCACCACTTAGCGTAAACCAATGCTTGGTCCAATCGCCGGTGCGATTATCTTGCTTCATTAGCCAACCCTTCTTGGCGTTAAGTGATTCTTCCACGGGCGGCACATTAACGCGCAACTCCGCCGTTTTGGCCAGGTAGTTGGTTGAGAGATCATCCAAATTGCAACCACCATCGGGATCACCGCGTTCATGCGTTTGTTGCATGTGCTTTTGTTGGCGATTGTTTTGATGTTGCTGCTGCAAATGCTTCAATTGCAATTGCAAACGTGGACTCGACTTGCTGGTCGATCTAATGCTGCTAAGACTGCTTTTATTGCTAGTGTTATGGTTGTTGTTCTTATCGCCGCTTAGGGCGTTGCTACCTGCAATGGTTGTTGTTGCGGCAGCAGTCACCAGCACTGGCGGTATTTTCTTGACTATGGCTGATACAATGGCGGGTGTTGAATTGGCTGCAAGTGATAATGACTTTGGTCTTAAATTAACAATTGTTGTGTTATGTTGCTGTGACGATTGTGAGTGTTGCTGCTGCTGTATTTGCGTCGTCAACGTCGTCGTCGTCGTATGTGGCAGACGTTGGAAATCTGTTTCATCGCGGGAATTTTTATCATCATTCGTACAGCTCTTTTGGGCAGCACGTTGATGTAAATGACTATTTAAAACATTGTTGACAGCTGTTGTCGACCAGCGACTCTTCTGTTGTTGACTAAGATTTGTGATTGTATTGGCAATATCTTTGATGGTTTTCTCATCGCGGCGTATGTCTTCGATGAGCAGGCATGAGGAGGGAGAAACTGAAAGGAAAAGATACAAAAAGTTAGTTAAGGTGATTTTAGCTTTTGAGGTTTTACGAAAGAGATATTCTGAGAGAACGTGATTTATATTTGATAGTTTGTTAGTGTCTAAGAGTTTTCAGCATGTATTATACACAGGTATTAAAGTGACCCGAAAATATTGTGATCTTGACACTCAAGAAATTCTTAAACCAAAAAAAAAATGTTCAAATCGAACTGTTCAGCAGTTTTGATTTAGAGAAAATCGAGTTTTCGGCAGTAATCATAGATTTTTCATTGTAGCTTTTAAGGAGAAATAAGGTGAAATCATAACAAAAAATATGGGCAAATTTCAGGGGGTCTCCAAACTCCTGAAGTTGTGAATAGGAAGATTAAAATAATCGTGAATTTTTGAAAACTGTGTTCAGATTTCAGCAAATTGAAGCAAATTGAAATCGTTTGAAGGATTTTGTTGGACGTAACGATTTCTCAACAAAGAGAAAGAAAGAATTTCTTAAAGAACAAAAACTTTAAACATACAATTTGACCTAATTTAAAAGGAATAGGCTTTGCATAAATCAATATGTGACAAGTCTTCTTTATTACAAAAAAATTTTCTGAAATCGACTTAAAAAAAAAAATAGCGAATTTATATTGACTTTTGTGAGATAGACACAAAAATTTTGTCCGAAAAAATTAAATTCTTGAAAAGATACTTCTTCTTTTTTTTTCTTGAAGTCCAGTAGTACTTCCTAGATAAAAACTTTTGAATATTGTCCACTGCTTCTTCCTTTATCATTCTGAAATCATGAAGTATTTTTTTTTAGATATGAATTATAAGCATGATCTTTACGGAAAACTGCATTTTCATGCAAAAGCTTTAAATTTAAATAAACTAGTAAAAAAAAATAACTTTTACAAAAAAAAAACTGATTAAGAGCTTTTCCAAGTATAAAAATTTTAACTTTTTCTGAACATTCTTAAACAGACTACCAACATTTTCGCTATTTTGATAGAATCCAAAACAAATTAAAAATCCAGATGTATACAAAATTTTCGTCGGATTTAAAATGTTCAGGGTGTTCGGCGAAAATGATCACTGTTTTCCTGTTATCTTCATGAATTATTTGGCATCAAGCTCAAAATATAACTTCCAAAGATAAAAAGTAAAATCAAAAGTCTTCAAAATATACGTCTACGTAAATTATTCAAAAATGGACATTAGACCGGATCGATATTTAGATTCCGCCGAACGGGGTCTCAAAAGTTAGAGGAACTCATTAAAATGATTTCTGCATACTTGTTTTTCAAATCGGAGAAAAACTGCCGAAGCAATTTTGATTCTCCTGAAGGTTCTTTTTGTTAAAAAAAAAATTGTTTTTTGCTTGTAACTTTTTATTTGTCACAGAACGCATACCCACATCTGCTAAAATATAAAATTTATTATTTATACCAATATTCTGATATTCAAAAAATTTAAAACTGATATTTTATAATAACTCTTATTGGTCACCAAAAATTGAATTTTTTGATATTTTTAACATGACATTTTTTTACACGAGAAGACCTTCTTTATACGTTTTTGAAAAGTTGGAGTTATGCAGGTCGAGCAGGAACATGAACCTCAGAGTCCCTACATATAATTTAATTAACTCGAGTGGATTGTTTTTCGTCAGTGTTACTAGATCGTGGAATTCTTTACCTCATCGTATTAAAATTGTTTCCAAAAAGAATAAATGTAAGCATTTAATTCTCGAATACTTTTCTTAACTTCGAATTTTCTACGGATTTCGATACGGATTTAACCACATTGTGCAGATGAAATCTCTTCGACATTTGGTGATGAAGTAACATGTCGGATCAACATGTTTCGCTGGTTTTCCGAATTCGGTCGAGTTCTCACTCCGCTACAGGATGAATTTCGTGAAGGTCGTCCAAAATCGCTTATTGTGCTACAAGACATGCTGTGCGTGAACTCATAATGCAAGATCATCATGTGAGATAGAAGCATCTTTGGGGATTAGTGGGACCAACATACATATAATATTACATAAATATTTGGCCTTAAAGATAGATTCCGCATAGTTTTACAATCCCTCAACAAGAGGTTCTCGCCGATTGGCTGAAAGAAATGATAAAAAAATACAATCGAGGTGCAAAGCACTTCTATGATATCATAACAGGTGACGAAATTTAGACTTTTGAATATGAAACCAAAAATATACAACAATCGATTGCAAGTGTCTTTCAAGACGAGCCAAATACAACAAAAGTTATTCTTGCTCGAAGCAAATGGTCGCCTGTTTTTCGGAATAACTGGACATTTCGTGACTGTTTCAATAGAGCAGAGAGGAACGGTCAATTCTGAATAGTACACCACCATTTGTTTGCCAGATGTGTATTTGGAAAAATTAGTGAAACCAATACCAGAAGATAAATTTTTGTTTTTGTGAATATAAAACACATTTTTTTAGCAAAGCCAATTAAGCCATCGTTTAAGGGTGTGTTTGCAAATAACCATTTCTTAAAGTTACGCCTCTAGTAGAAACCACTAATGCTTTGGAGTTTCCTATAAAATAATTATATCAGGTTTCAATCTTTATAGTAAAATATAAATAGCTGTTTTAGAGATACTTAAGCAGTCATTTAATTCGTTTTAGGGATTATTTTATAAAAAAAAATAAAACAAATTTTATTTTTTTACTATAGTTAAGCCATTAAAATATAAGAGCAAAAATTATGGCTCGATATAAAATAAATTCAAAATAAATCGTGTAAAAAATGTATTCCAATTATATTCTTGCCATACTTCTTGGGACTAAGTAGTTAATGAATTCGCATAAAACTGAGCCATAAATAATACATTTATAGGCCTTACAATAAAAAGGATTTTTTGTTTTTTTCTTATTTTTTCTCCATAAAGCCAACAAAAAACTCAATGAAAAGGTGAATAAAAAAAAGAGAAAAACGGCATAAGTGCGATTGTGGGTTGTGTCGAAAACGCACTTAAGCGTGGTGTAATAAACGATCAATGATAATGCATGTAAGGCAGCAGTTGTAGAAAAGAAAAAAAAAACAAAACCGAATTGAATGGCTTGCAAAAATATGACTTCTTTCATACAAACCTTAACCAGCTCAATGTATTCAATGGTGGTAACGTACAAACACATTCGTACCTTATTGTCTACATTTTAAGAAATTTGATTATGATGTTCGTTGGCAGTAAAATATTCGCACAACAGCACTATAAAATCATACCAAGCTTAACTGATTATATTGCTGGACTCACATACTTTAGTTATATTCAGCAATTGAGTTTATTTTATGATGTTGTCTGCGTTAAAGGAATTATGATTATGATGTTTAAGACGAGGTACGAGGCTAGAGCAATGAAGAGGCTTAAGCCTTATATAGCATAATTTTTGCCCAACTCAATCAATTCAATATTAAATTGAACACTCCAATATTGTGAGCATTTTTTATTAATATTGTTGTTATTGTTTTTGTTTTTGTTTTTGTTTTTATTATGGCATGGTTTATTATATTGTTGATTTTAGCAAAGCAGACTAAAACAAAAGCAACAACAACAACAATAACAACAAGTTGCTCAGACCAATATAAGTGTATCATAATAATAATAAATAAACGCAGCTAAATGATGCTTGACTACGCTATGCCGATTGTCTATAAAAAGAAATGAACTTAATATTTAAGCAAAAAAAAAAAGGAAAAAATAAAAAAGAAAAATAATAATAATAATATTTCGCAGACAAGGTTAGTAGTGCCAGCAAGTTGGCCAAGCAAACCAGGCAGTCAGTCAGTCAGCGTGATGAGCAGCAAAAGGACAGGAGAAAAAACAATGCCAGGCATGAGTTTATCTTGATTAAGCTTATTTTATGATGATGTTGCTTAGGTTGGTTGTAGCTATAGTCAAGTATCGAACTTTAGCAAAAACTGGTAGAAGAAGAGTAAGCAGCGTGTCCATCGGATTCTTAAAAAAGAGGCTTGAAAATAAGTTCAAGGTTAAAAAGGGAGAAGCAACATTTTACCATAATGTGGCAGCAGCTAGCAAAGGAATTTGTTAAGTTTATGCTATAATGACAACAAAAGCAACAACAACAACAAAAACTATCAAAAATATTTAACTGAAAAATGCAGTAAGCAGCACTCTGCTTGGAGTGCATCTTGCATCTATGAGATGAAGGTGTTAAACATAATTAAGCCGATAAGATCTCCGACCTTTTTTTTTGTTTTTCGTAATTTTTTACTTATTCTAGAGTAAATTTATAAATTATTTTGACTTGAGCATAAAATGTGAAGTTGATGAGCCTAAAGTAGCTGAGCCTAAAGATGTTTATCAATTATATTGGATTTTAAAAACGAAGTTTATGACTTGAAAATATATAACCATTAAATAACTTTTTACTTTATATAATTAAGTGCAATTATACAGAAAAAGAGTTCGTACAAAAACGATCGAGCATATCTAAATATTAAAAATTAAAAGAAATTTATAAAAATTTTAAAATGCACTCCATATGAATGACTTCAAATTATCAAAGTCTGTCAATGGAAGAACAAAGATAGAAAGAAGAAAAAAAGAAAATATCTAATTGAAGGTAAAACAAAGATTAACTTAAGCATGAGGATGATCAAATTTAAATTTTAAAATAATAAATAACACTCAGAGCTTATTCCAAATAAAATATTTATATATCAGAAAAAAAATTATTAAAATTTTGAAAAATTAAAGTAATAATAATAACTAGTAAACCTGTTGCCCGAATTCGAGCAATTCAATAAAAATGAAATGTTAGAAGCATTATAGACGTTTAATGTATGATATTCTATTCAAGAAGCTACTTTCCTCAATAACGATATATTCAGTCTCAATAATGATATCACTATCTGAATGCTTTGCCTTAAAACGTATGATCTGAAACTAAATTTTTAAATGTAACTGTTACAATAGGAAGACGGACTTACACTAAAATTACTACAGAGACAAAACATTATAACTATTCAAAAACATCGCAGCTTAACTTTTCAAGCTACTGTTTAACATAACTAATTTTAATAGAAACGAAGTAAAAAATAGAATTGAGACAAAAAATAATACTATGATATAGTTTGGAAATAAATAAAAAATACTTACAGAACACCTACAACATCGATTTATAACACATTTCGATGAAAAAACGTCAAAAAACCCAAAAAAAACATAGTTAAAATTTTTAGAAAACCGTCAAAATTTGACTGAATTAAAATTTTTGAGCTTAAATGTTTCGGACAATTGGCATTTGAAGAATGCATAAAAGATTATTTTGGTTAAAAATTTTTAGTTTTGAAAAAAAAAATTCGATCAATACGTATTAGTATTTATGAATTTTTCTGTCAAACAAAAACAAATTAGTCTTAAATAAACTATTTACAATGAAAGAAAATCAAAAATCCAAATTTTAATTTTTTTTATTTTTACAACAAAAACAATTTTTAATACATTTTTTGAAAAAAACATTAATTTTATTGGACTCTATTTAAAGGCAATGATTAAAATATAGATAATTAAGTAAAGGTACAAACTTTGTAATAATTTTAAAGTCAATTAATTGCAATTAAATACAAAAAAGAAATAAATGCAATTTTTTAGAAAGTGGCAGATATATATATATTCGCTTCCAAATATAGAACTTTAAATTTCAGAGGGTTTTTTTCTCTGTCTTGGCGTTTGGTAAAAATACACATTAAACAACTACAGGCAATATAAAGAAAATTCATTAAATAAAAATCTGGTAAGATAATTACTGTAATTGTCAACACATTTCAAAGAAAATGGAACAAAAATTAAGAATAATAAAAAAAATTTTGAAAACCGTTAAAATTTGACTGAGTTGTTTGCTCGGAAAGTGAAACTTTTGATTTACTCAAATTGACATTTGAGGAATGCATAAAAGATAATTTTGGTTAAAAATTTTTAGTTTTGAAAAAAATTAAAATTCGATCAATTTATAAGCTCTCCTTACACTATCTCCTTACATTTCAAATCGATTAAATATCGGATTTTTGCACAAAAATTTTATTTCTGTTTTAAAAGGTTGGGAGCCTCCTGAAGTTAAATCACAATTTTTAAAAGTGGTTTGCATAATTTCAGCCAAAATCTGATTAACTGACATCTGAATCGATAAAATCGGCATATTGGTCTGGGAGGAGTTGAAGTCACAAAAAAACCTTAGCCTATTAATTATATAGATACGCAGGATGATTAAAACAGATTTGTGGCTATAAGTTTTTATTGGTTGGAGCTATAATAAAATTTTCTTCAAATATATTGTTCTTGAAGCTTGTTAAAGATTTAAAAATATAAAAACAACATTTTAAAAACATTCAATTTCGTGCAAAAAATCATAGGGGTAGCCTTGTTTTTTCGATGACGCATAGTATTTATTAATTTTTTTGCCATACAAAAACAAATTCGCCTTATCCAAACTCAATATAATAAAAGAAAATCAAAAATGCAAATTTGAATATTTTTTTTATTTTTACAACAAAAACAATTTTTATGCCATTTTTTTAAAAAAATTCAATTAAGTGGACTCTTTTTAAAGGCAATGATTAAAATATAAATAATAAAGTAACAGTAAAAATTAAAGTTAATTAATTGCATTTTAATACAAAAACAAATAACTTAAACTTTTTATAAACTGACAGAGATATTCGCTTCCAAATATAGAACGTTAAGTTTCAGAGAGTTTTTTTCTCTGCCTTGGCGTTTGATAAAAATACACGTTAAACAACTAAAGACAATAATACGAAAATTCATTCAAAATACATTTGACAAGATAATAACCGTAATTGCCAACTTATTTCAAAGAAAATTAAACAAGCATTTAGAAAAACAAAAAAAATTTGAAAACCGTTGAAATTTGACTGAGTTGTTTGCTCGGAAAATAGAATTTTTGATTTTGGAACTGCATTTTTCGGACAATTGACATTCGAGGAATGCATAATAGATTATTTTGGTTAAAAATTTAAAGTTTTGAAAAAAACTCAAATTCGATCAACTCATAAGCTCGCAGACTTCTTTTTAAATCGATTAAATAGCGGATTTTTTTACGAAAATGTTATTTCTGTTTTAAAAGGTTGGGAGCCCCCTGAAACGAAATCAAAATTTTTAAAAGTGGTTGCACATCTACAGAATAAATCAATTTAATGACCTCTGAATCGATAAAATCGGTTCATTGGTGTGGGAGGAGTTGAAGTCACAAAAAAAACCTAAGCCTATTAATTATATAGATTTTAAATATCTGTCATATTTCCTCGACTAGCAATGTTAGGATGTAAGTCATTATTTTCATAAATTCGAACGGACGTTTTCTAATATCTATTCCCTACGATATCCTATCCGTCATACCCTAACTATTGTTACACCATACCCATCGCATACCCTGACCAGCAAAACATAACCAACATATTGATATTGATCTTGATCTTGATCTTGATCTTGATATTGATCTTGATATTGATTTTGATCTCGATCTTGATCTTGATCTTGATCTTGATCTTGATCTTGATCTTGATCTTGATCTTGATCTTGATCTTGATCTTGATCTTGATCTTGATCTTGATCTTGATCTTGATCTTGATCTTGATCTTGATCTTGATCTTGATCTTGATCTTGATCTTGATCTTGATCTTGATCTTGATCTTGATCTTGATCTTGATCTTGATCTTGATCTTGATCTTGATCTTGATCTTGATCTTGATCTTGATCTTGATCTTGATCTTGATCTTGATTTTTTTCTAGATCTTGATCTTGATTTTTATTTTGATTTGATCTTAACATGACATTGGGAACATTACATTGGCCGTTTTTTAAAATCGATTTTTTTTATAAGTTTGTATTTAAGTAAATATTCTTAAGATTGTAAAAAATCCTAGGGGTTCAAAAGTTACAGCCGGATTAGTCAGAGCCCATTATTATTTTTCTTTGCATTTTTCTTTATTCACTAACTTTGAAGGCGTTTATCTCGAAATCATGTTTTTCGTACTGGTTGCGGCACTAACGGGCTCATTTTTTAACGAAATTTTTTTTTAAACTTGATTCGCTATCGTATAACACGAGCTTTTTTTAATTTTTTTTTCGATTTTTTATGAATTTTTTAAGTCAATATTTTTTTTCGAAACAAAAAAACACTTTCAAATTTTGAACATCACCAAAAATTGAAAAAAAAATATTAAAGAAAAGCTATTGTCATACGATAACCAATTTTGTTTAGATATAAAAAAATTAATTGTTTCCAGATCGGACAATTTTTGCGATTCCCAGCGCTGCAACCACGATGCCCCGTTTTTTCTCTGCCGCCAGTTTGGAGCTCTATAAAACCATGTTGGAGTGAAAAATGTATTTTTTTTACTTTTTTTCTTGTAATTTGTTCAATTTTCTATAAATAATATAAAACAATTTTGGAAAAATGTTTGTTTTTGACTGAGTTATGAAGTTTTAAAAAAAGGTCTGTTTTCTTTGCCGCGAATGTTATGTCCCTCCTTAAGCTATGTTAGGTATTTCTTCTTCATTTTTGTTTTCTTTTCTTTGATAGTTATGTTGAAATTTACTCTTAGAACTCGGTTCACGTTACACAGGTTTGCAGTGTTCACGCTATATAGTACTCAATACAAAAAATTTGTCGTTCACCCTAGCGAGGTATTCACGGCACCAGGGTTTCACCCTACCCAGACTGCACTGTAGTAACAATTATATTTTTTAAATATACGCACTTCTGCACTCTGCCAGAAACTCATAAAATGTACCTTTGTTCAATTCTCTATAAATAATATAAAACAATTTTGGAAAAATGATTGTTTTTGACTGAGTTATGAAGTTTTAAAAAAAGGTCTGTTTTCTCTGAAGCGAATGTTAATACTTATATTGGTCTAAATTCTTCGGGATAACGATGCTTATCTTGATTGTGATCTTTATCTTGATCTTAATTTGTATCTTGATCTTGAGCTTGACCTTGAGCTTCATTTTGATCTTGATCTTGATATTGATTTTGTTTTTGATCTTGATCTTGATCTTGATTTTGATCAAAATTCTATACGTGATCTAAATTTTTATCTTGATTTTGATTTTGGTCTTGATCTGATTTTGATTTTGATCTTGATTTTGATTTTGATTTTGATTTTGATTTTGATTTTGAATTTGATTTTGATTTTGATTTTGATTTTGATTTTGATTTTGATTTCGATTTTGATTTTGATTTTGATTTTGATTTTGATTTTGATTTTGATTTTGATTTTGATTTTGATTTTGATTTTGACTTTGATTTTGATTTTGATTTTGATTTTGATTTTGATTTTGATTTTGATTTTGATTTTGATTTTGATTTTGATTTTGATTTTGATTTTGATTTTGATTTTGATTTTGATTTTGATTTTGATTTTGATTTTGATTTTGATTTTGATTTTGATTTTGATTTTGATTTTGATTTTGATTTTGATTTTGATTTTGATTTTGATTTTGATTTTGATTTTGATTTTGATTTTGATTTTGATTTTGATTTTGATTTTGATTTTGATTTTGATTTTGATTTTGATTTTGATTTTGATTTTGATTTTGATTTTGATTTTGATTTTGATTTTGATTTTGATTTTGATTTTGATTTTGATTTTGATTTTGATTTTGATTTTGATTTTGATTTTGATTTTGATTTTGATTTTGATTTTGATTTTGATTTTGATTTTGATTTTGATTTTGATTTTGATTTTGATTTTGATTTTGATTTTGATTTTGATTTTGATTTTGATTTTGATATTGATATTGATTTTGATTTTGATTTTGATTTTGATTTTGATTTTGATTTTGATTTTGATTTTGATTTTGATTTTGATTTTGATTTTGATTTTGATTTTGATTTTGATTTTGATTTTGATTTTGATTTTGATTTTGATTTTGATTTTGATTTTGATTTTGATTTTGATTTTGATTTTGATTTTGATTTTGATTTTGATTTTGATTTTGATTTTGATTTTGATTTTGATTTTGATTTTGATTTTGATTTTGATTTTGATTTTGATTTTGATTTTGATTTTGATTTTGATTTTGATTTTGATTTTGATTTTGATTTTGATTTTGATTTTGATTTTGATTTTGATTTTGATTTTGATTTTGATTTTGATTTTGATTTTGATTTTGATTTTGATTTTGATTTTGATTTTGATTTTGATTTTGATTTTGATTTTGATTTTGATTTTGATTTTGATTTTGATTTTGATTTTGATTTTGATTTTGATTTTGATTTTGATTTTGATTTTGATTTTGATTTTGATTTTGATTTTGATTTTGATTTTGATTTTGATTTTGATTTTGATTTTGATTTTGATTTTGATTTTGATTTTGATTTTGATTTTGA
Source organism: Tetanocera ferruginea (assembly GCA_958299015.1). Lineage (NCBI taxonomy): Eukaryota > Metazoa > Arthropoda > Insecta > Diptera > Sciomyzidae > Tetanocera > Tetanocera ferruginea. Next base: position 9,907,458 of record OY282641.1, on the reverse strand, counting down.
TTTTGATTTTGATTTTGATTTTGATTTTGATTTTGATTTTGATTTTGATTTTGATTTTGATTTTGATTTTGATTTTGATTTTGATTTTGATTTTGATTTTGATTTTGATTTTGATTTTGATTTTGATTTTGATTTTGATTTTGATTTTGATTTTGATTTTGATTTTGATTTTGATTTTGATTTTGATTTTGATTTTGATTTTGATTTTGATTTTGATTTTGATTTTGATTTTGATTTTGATTTTGATTTTGATTTTGATTTTGATTTTGATTTTGATTTTGATTTTGATTTTGATTTTGATTTTGATTTTGATTTTGATTTTGATTTTGATTTTGATTTTGATTTTGATTTTGATTTTGATTTTGATTTTGATATTGATTTTGATTTTGATTTGGATTTTGATTTTGATTTTGATTTTGATTTTGATTTTGATTTTGATTTTGATTTTGATTTTGATTTTGATTTTGATTTTCAGTGTAGAATAATGCACAGTGCGGAATATAAAACGAATAATGTGCGGAAAACTTATGGCTAAAACTTTTTTTTCCTCGCTGCAGCATGGTTCAGTCAGCGTTTGTCATTGACTAATTACATTCCATCAATAAGCGAAATGGTACGCTAAATGAGGTAATTCATTCTGATGTGGCTCCAGTCCTATAGCAAAATTGTGAGAGTGAAACTCTTACTTCTGATAAGCTAAATAATGTGCCCCTCTCGAAATGCAACTGCCATAAAATGAATTTTCAGCATTACCAAAACAGCCATTGAGATTATGAACTGTCTTCACCTTGTAGCCTTGGGGTAACAGACATTTTTTTTTTTTGTTCTCTTGGTATCTACCAACAAAAATTCTAGGGTGGTTAAGTCAACTTAACGATATGTTCAAATAACATGCAGCAACAGCAGCCAACGATGAACAAGAACCAACCAGGAGGCAGTACCCATGAAGAATAATTGCAGCCTGAATAAATCTTAACTCTTCTTTGAAAAAGAAAAGTGCTCCAAGGTAGAAGTTGTAGTGGAAGTGATGTTGGTGTTGGTGGTAGTGGTGGTTGTGGCGGTTGTATGACGGAACATTTCCAGTTTTAGCTAGACGTGCATTTGAAATTAAGCTGGTAAACAATGCGACGACACTTGGTAAGATAGAATCTTTTTGCAGCTTTTGTTAGCAAAGCAAGCGCTAGGAAGCTAGCAGCAGCAAATCTTGTAACAACGACAGCAAAGAGAGCCAAAATATTGAATGAAAAATCAACTCTGACCAACTCGATTGGGGCAAATCATATATCATGGAATTACGTCAATATTATACTCGTGCTGGTTGTTGTAGTTGTTGTTGTTTTGTGCCTTTACCCATGCAATATTTAATGCTTGTTGTTGTTGTTTGCTGTCTGAAACTGAGAATTAATACCACTTGATTATAGTTTCTTCGGTAGGTGTGGACCGACTTTCTTTGTATGACTTGGTCTTGAATGTTTTTTTGCCTTGTAAGTTCCTTCTGTCTAGTTCAACTTTACAGAGCGACTTTGTTTTCACTTTTGATTTCAATATTGTTTAAAGGAAGTCTAAGGGGTTGAGATGGTTTTAAGGTACATACATGGAGAAGTAGTGAAACTTAGGCAACTAGAATAGCTCCCCTAAATAAATGGAAATAAATGTTCTCTTCATCACACAGTTTAAGACTTGATGTATTGATGTAAAATACACAGTTTTCTGGAACGGAAACTGATACAGTATTAATGCTAGATCATATAAAATACAGTTAAATTGTCTGATCCAGTTGGCGAAATGTAGAGAGATTGATTTATGGAAAATTTCTAGCAGAAAAATAATTATTGCTTTTATATTCATGTCTTAATAGCTTCTATAAAATAATAACAAGTTCGACTTTTGATTCTCATATATGTCATATCCAGCACGGATGAAAATAAGTTTAATAGGCGCCTGTATGAGCATCATAGTTTTCAGTGATTTTGAATATGACCAAGTACCTAACATACAAAGGTCAATCTAAGTTCAACTAATGCTAAAGAAATTCTTTTTATGAGCTTTTGAGAATTTTTTCGGTTGATATATATTTTGTTTCACCTTTTTTTTCCATTTTGTGGAAAAGTTTTCGACAGTAATGCTGATTTCGAATTTATTTCTCAGTTAGTCGTGAATTTCAACAATAATATATAGAAAACAATAATAGATTTTGAATTTTTCAATGGCATTCAAAGTAAAGTAACACGTTTCTATAAATGAGAAATTTCTATAAATGAGATCATTATTTTATTTAAAGATCATTTTCGTTAAAATAAAAGCAAAATGTTTGTTGAATTTTTTATTATAATTAATTTATAATCTTAAAATAAATTGCTAAAAATTATTATTAATTATTTTAAATATTTTGTATTTTCATGTAGGCCAACGATATTGTTATCCTGTATTTATCACTAAAAGATAAAACAACAAAATACTTGCAAATTCCGCATGATATGATCACAAATTTTTCACAGTGTATAAAAAGTTTTGCAAAGGCAAAGAAAATACAAATTACAACTGATATTTGTAATAAACATTGAGGGTGGCACCTATGAGCAACTTACAAACTATACGCTAACAACTATGGACACAAAATAAGACAAACAACCTTAAAGCAAAGTGAAGAAAACTTTACACAAAACTCTAAAAAAAAAATTTAATAAAATGCAAAAATAAAACTCAGAAGACAGAACTGATTACACGCCACAAATCACAATTTCAGTCACTAAAAAAGAATACCTACCTACCTCCAGCCGATTTAACCAATTCAACACCGATCCAACAACAACAACAACCAACCGTCCAACCTATCGAACGACCAACACTCATCATCATACATGGGTATACCTTAAAGGGATCGTTTCCGAGAAGCAAAGAAAAATCGGTTGTTGAAACTTGAAATTAAGTGTAAGATACGATTACAAAGACAAATTACAGTCTATGTTGAAATTTAGTCTATCTATGCTGTGTAGTAGTCGTCTATGTATGTTGTTGTTGTTGTTGTTTTTATGCAATTTGTTGTTATTGTTGGTAAAGAAAGAAGAACAAATGCACGCTGGTGATACAACGCTTCTTTCATCGTTTGGTCGGTCGGTAACTTTTGAGCAACCTTAGTTCTTCGATGACGATGACGATGAGCTACCAATTTCAAATCAATATTCATAGCTGATGATGTACTCGTTCTCGAACGAGTATCTTTTGTTATGAGATCACAGACACACATGCACACACACACACACATGTACTATTTATAAATTTATGCAAGTCTCAAGTAGAGGCTGGTAGCAAGGTAAAGGTACTTTGGCACAGTGCGGCAAAGATTGACTGAAAAAGCTACACGAACGTCTCCAAGAATCAAACTTTACATACTTTATAAATTTCAACATATGCGAGCATATTTCGAGCAATTTTCGCTTTCAATACAAAGGGTAACTCATTGACTGTCTGGCTGGGTGGATATATAGCTGGCTGGCATAGTCTTGAGGATCGCTTGAAGAGTAAACCTCTGTGTTGACTTGCAGGAAGGAAGCCTGGTTGTTTTCAATAGCATTTTTTCGCTTGTTATTATTTATTATGAACTCGAGCGCGAAAATTTAGTCTGCAGTGTATGTGTGGAGTTTGCCCGTTTAACCCGAATCAACCCAACGTAACCATTTGGTCACATTCTGTTGTTTCTGTTGTTTTTCTTGTAAAAATGACTGTAATTGGACTTTGCACGTGTAGTCTTTTTAAGTTTCGCTAATTTACTTGTTTGTGCAGCAATTTAAACAAAGCGCGTAGTCAGTTGTTGATTATTGTTGAAATTTAACGGTGCTAGAAAGTGCGCCAAAAAGTTATTATGGCAAAAAATCAAAAAAGTGTAGACATGAAAAAGTAAGTACTATGAAATTTTTTTATTTATTGGTGATAAACAAACAAGCTTTTATATTTCGTTTGATAACTTTCTAAATTTTTATTTTATATATACATTATCATTTGTTTTTTAAATATTCTATACTTTTTCAAATGATTTATTTTGGTGTGACCGAATGGTCACGCTGGGTTTACCATGGCGTTTGACATTCAATAATAATTTTTCTATGGTTTTCATGAAAAAAAAAAGGAAACTCACTGCAAAAGAAGCTATAGACTTTTTAAATGATTTGTGTGATGACGATGATCTTGCGGCTGCTTTTTATATACAACCACCTGAAATTGAAACTGGGCAACTTAGTGGTGAGGACGATGCGGATGATCAAGATTACGGTGATTTTGACGATATTTCTCCTGCACAGTTGAAATCAGCATGTGAACTTGTGATGATTGATGGCCGAAGAATAAACATCATATTCGGATAATCATAATTATATCGATGATAATAGCAATGAAGACGAAATAGCTATTGATGAATCATTGCTAGCTAATGTAATGCAAAACTCTTGCAAAAATTTGGAAATTGACTTGCTTCAACAAACGTGCATTCATCCACTTGAGAAAGCTTTGTCAAGAATCATACCAACCATTTCTTCTACAACACAACTACCCTCTTCAAATAAAACTACAAAGTTTACTTGGGTTAAGGATACGTCAGAAGGCTGCACTGGTATATTTCCATTTACGGATTTCCAGGATTGCAAGAATATGAAACCACATGAGCAGTTCGAAAAGTTTTTTGATGATATATTATTGGAGCATATAGTCGATGATTCGAAAAAGTATGCAATTTTTCTAGGTAAACCTAACCCCGACATAACAATCGCAGAGCTTAGAACATTCATCGGAATATTGTTAATAAGTGGCTACAACGTTCGCTCCAGCTATAGAATGTTTTGGGACAATGATACTGACATGCGAAATGAAATAGTGTATTCATCAATGCGTAGAAATCGCTTTCAACAGATTATTCAGTTCTTGCATTTTGAAGATAGTGGCAAGGAAATAACTGATGGTGACAAAATGTGGAAATTACGTCCGTTAACTGACCACGTCAAAGCAAACATGATCAAGCACTTCCACCCTGAACAGAATCTCTCCTTTGACGAGAGTATGATTGCTTACTTTGGGCGCCATGGATGCAAGCAATTTATAAAGGGAAAACCGTTACGATTCGGTTACAAAGTGTGGTCTTTGTGCACGCCATCAGGGTATTTAGTTAACTTTGAAATCTATCAAGGTAAAAATCCACGTTCGCATAGCATGTATGAGGATCGGTTTGGTAAATGCGCTGCCCCACTCGTAAATATGATTGACGATTTTTCACCAGAGGTTCAAAGCCTACCATTTTCGTTTTATTTTGATAACTTATTCACAAGTTTTCCTTTATTGGCCTACATGAAAGCTCGTGGTTACAACGCAACCGGAACAATACGAGAAAATCGAATTCCTAAAAGTTGTCCACTCCCGCACAAAGTCAAATTAAAGAAAAAGTCGCGAGGACATATAGAATATATAAAAATGCAGGAAACAGATATTATGCTCACAAAGTGGAATGACAATGCGTTAGTGGACATTGCTTCCACTTGTCATGGCGTGAACCCAATAAAGAAGGCGCAAAGATACTCACAACAAGAGAAAAAAAGAATCAATGTTGATCGTCCAGCCGTTGTTGGGGAGTACAATAAGTATATGTGCGGTGTGGACCGAATGGACCAAAATATAAGCCTGTACAGGATTGGTATTAAAGGGAAAAAATGGTGGTCTTGCATATTTACATGGCTAGTTGATGTTTCGGCTCAAAATGCATGGCAATTACACCGTAAAATCATGCCAGAATTGAAGCAACTGGATTTCCGGCGTGATATCGCCACATATTATTGCAATCATTACGGCGAAAAACCAAAATGTTCTGGTCCTCGTAAAAGGAAATTACAAGACACGGTTGAAGAATCTTTGAGATTTGATAGGATGGATCATTTAGTTCGTCCTTGCCAGAAGAGACGGCGGTGTGCAGATGATCAATGCAAAAGTGTAGGTCGTACTGAGTGCGCAAAATGTAATGTTGGTCTTTGTATCAACTGTTTTGTTGGTTATCACACAAAAAATGATTAATTAGATTTAATAAATTAACTTTCTTTCATCCTGTTATTTGATGTGTTTCTTTATATATTAACTTTCCATTGTCCATGAACGACCCAGCGTGACCATATGGTCACACCGCATATCGTCCTTTTCTAAGGACGTAGGATAAAAATAATTTTAAATTCTTGTTTCTATGCATCTCATATGCTTGTGTTTACAATTTTATGATGAAACTAGAAAAAAAAAGTTCTGGGTTGATTCGGGTTAAGCTTGGTCCATATGATACTTCACATGCCTGCAATTATATAGGTAGTTCCCTTTTTTTTTTTTCTTGCTGGTTTAAAGATACTCTGCTCTTAGTCTTGCACTAAATTATGAAAAATCTACAAGAAAACTACAAATGTTTGAAAAATTATGCTTGCCTTCAGACTGATTGCTAATTCAGTGCTGAATGTATGTGTGAGTGTGTGCATATGTGCATGTTATAACGTAGAGTTGCCAATGATTAATATTAATTTATAAATTAATTTTATAGCTGCTAGGCATTTAAGCGTTTCGAACTGCTGCTGCAAAAATTGCCAGTACATTAATATTTAAAATTTAATAGCAGTTAATAGCAACGATGACATTTTGCCTCAAACATAGCAAGCATTTGGGTGGGCAAGTCTGACCATATCAGTGGGTAATTTCATTGATGTGGTTCAGGAGCTTCAGGCGCTTGAGCAAGCTAACGTAAAGTAAGAAAAAAACACATAATTTTGCCGGCAGTTGTTTCAAGTTTTTAATATAAAACAACAACTCCTCCCTGATGATTAACAAATGTATTTGTATGACATACAAGTATTTAAGTCCTTTTTTTTAATATGCAACTAATTAATTAATATTTGCTGTCTGCAATTATTTGGTCAAAAATCTACAGACTGTAATTTGTACGACTTAAAGGAGACCAACTACCAATTGTGATAGTTTTTATATAAAAACGACTCTTTGCAATTTAAATAATATTCAACTTTTTGATAAAAATCAAGATCAAGCTCAAACTCAGGATCAGTATAAAAAGCCAGATCGAGATCAAAAGCAACTCCAAGATCAAGAACAAATTTAAGAATAAGAAACTGATGACCATCAAGATCGAGACCAAATCAATATCAAGATCAGAATTAAGATCAAGCATAAAGTCAAAAGATCAAGCAAGACCAGCATTAAGCTCAAGATAACGATCACGATCACAATCAAAATTAATCTCAAGATCAGATCAAAATATCTATCAATATCAAGATAAAGATTAAGATCAATATGAGATGAAGACCACGATTGAAATCAAAATAAAGATCGAGATAACATCACGATTAAGATCGCGTTAAAAAGTAAATAAAAACGGTATCAGAACCTTAATAAAAAAGGTCATGAACATGACCAATATCAATATCCAGATGTAAATCAAATCAAATACAAGACCAAGATTAGTTTCGAAATAAAAATCAAAATCAATATAAATAAACGAAATCGTAGTCAAAATCACGACCAAGACCAAATCCAAGATCAAGATCAAGATCAAGATCAAGATCAAGATCAAGATCAAGATCAAGATCAAGATCAAGATCAAGATCAAGATCAAGATCAAGATCAAGATCAAGATCAAGATCAAGATCAAGATCAAGATCAAGATCAAGATCAAGATCAAGATCAAGATCAAGATCAAGATCAAGATCAAGATCGAGATCAAAAATCAAGATCGATATAAAAATCAAAGATCAAAGATCAAAACAAGGATCAAAACAAAGATCAAGATGAAGAATTAAATCAAGATAAATATTAAAATAACGATAAATTAAAAAATCAAAATCAGGACAATGATTCAGATCACGATCAAATCCAAAATAAATATCATTTTCAAAATCCAAATAGAAATCAATGTTAAGATCAAGATTAAGATAAGAATCAAAACGAAAATATTATAATGATTATTTGTTGTTGATTAAGATATGCTGGCTAAAGTTTAATCCTGAAAAAAATACATACCTAGGTCAAGATAAAACAATGTCAAGACAAGGATCAAGATCATTAAAAAGCCCAAGCTTAAGATCAAGATTTAAGTCCAAATCAAAATTATGATAAGGATCAAAAACAGAATGAAGATCACGATAAAAATCAAGATAATGCTCAAGAAAAAGATAAATAGAAGCTCAACAAGATCAATAGCAGAATAAGGATCAAGATAAAAGTCAAGATCAAGCTCAAACTTGATTAGAATAATCAAGGTACGCACAAATATTACCATAAAAATCAATATCAATATCAGGTTCACAATCAAGATCAAGATCAAGATGAAGATCAAGATCAAGATCAATTTCAAGATCAAAATCGAAATAAAGTTCAAGATCAAGATCAAGATCAAGATCAAGATCAAGATCCAGATCAAGATCAAGATCAAGATCAAGATCAAGATCAAGATCAAGATCAAGATCAGGATCAAGATCAAGATCAAGATCAAGATCAAGATCAAGATCAAGATCAAGATCAAGATCAAGATCAAGATCAAGATCAAGATCAAGATCAAGATCAAGATCAAGATCAAGATCAAGATCAAGATCAAGATCAAGATCAAGATCAAGATCAAGATCAAGATCAAGATCAAGATCAAGATCAAGATCAAGATCAAGATCAAGATCAAGATCAAGATCAAGATCAAGATCAAGATCAAGATCAAGATCAAGATCAAGATCAAGATCAAGATCAAGATCAAGATCAAGATCAAGATCAAGATCAAGATCAAGATCAAGATCAAGATCAAGGTCAATTGCAAGATCAAAATCGAAATAAAGTTCAAGATCAAGATCAAGATAGAGATCAAGATCAAGGTCAAGATCAAGATCAATATCAAGATCAAGATCAAGATCAAGATCAAGATCAAGATCAAGATCAAGATCAAGATCAAGATCAAGATCAAGATCAAGATCAAGATCAAGATCAAGATCAAGATCAAGATCAAGATCAAGATCAAGATCAAGATCAAGATCAAGATCAAGATCAAGATCAAGATCAAGATCAAGATCAAGATCAAGATCAAGATCAAGATCAAGATCAAGATCAAGATCAAGATCAAGATCAAGATCAAGATCAAGATCAAGATCAAGATCAAGATCTAGATCAAGATCAAGATCAAGATCAAGGTCAATTGCAAGATCAAAATCGAAATAAAGTTCAAGATCAAGATCAAGATAGAGATCAAGATCAATATCAAGATCAAGATCAAGATCAAGATCAAGATCAAGATCAAGATCAAGATCAAGATCAAGATCAAGATCAAGATCAAGATCAAGATCAAGATCAAGATCAAGATCAAGATCAAGATCAAAATCAAGATCAAGATCAAGATCAAGATCAAGATCAAGATCAAGATCAAGATCAAGATCAAGATCAAGATCAAGATCAAGATTAAGACCAAGATTAAGACCAATATCAAGATCAAGATCGAGATCAAGATCAATATCAAGATCAAGATCAAGATCAAGATCAAGATCAAGATCAAGATCAAGATCAAGATCAAGATCAAGATCAAGATCAAGATCAAGATCAAGATCAAAATCAAGATCAAGATCAAGATCAAGATCAAGATCAAGATCAAGATCAAGATCAAGATCAAGATCAAGATCAAGATCAAGATCAAGATCAAGAGCAAGATCAAGATTAAGACCAAGATCAATATCAAGATCCAGATCAAGATCAAGATTAAGATCAAGATCAAGATCAAGATCAAGATCAAGGTCAAGGTCAAGGTCAAGGTCAAGGTCAAGATCAAAATCAAGGTCAAGATCAAGATCAAGATCAAGATCAAGATCAAGATCAAGATCAAGATGAAGATCAAGATCAAGATCAAGATCAAGATCAAGATCAAGATCAAGATCAAGATCAAGATCAATTTTAAGATCAAAATCGAAATAAAGTTCAAGATCAAGATCAAGATCAAGATCAAGATTAAGATCAAGATCAAGATCCAGATCAAGTTCAAGTTCAAGATCAAGATTAAGATCAAGATCAAGATCAAGATCAAGATCAAGATCAAGATCAAGATCAAGATCAAGATCAAGATCAAGATCAAGATCAAGATCAAGATCAAGATCAAGATCAAGATCAAGATCAAGATCAAGATCAAGATCAAGATCAAGATCAAGATCAAGATCAAGATCAAGATCAAGATCAAGATCAAGATCAAGATCAAGATCAAAATCAAGATCAAGATCAAGATCAAGATCAAGATCAAGATCAAGATCAAGATCAAGATCAAGATCAAGATCAAGATCAAGATCAAGGTCAAGATCAAGATCAAAATCAAGATAAAGATCAAGATCAAGATAAAGATAAAGATCAAGATCAAAATCAAGATCAAGATCAAGATCAAGATCAAGATCAAGATCAAGATCAAGATCAAGATCAAGATCAAGATCAAGATCAAGATCAAGATCAATATCAAGATCCAGATCAAGATCAAGATCAAGATCAAGATCAAGATCAAGATCAAGATCAAGATCAAGACCAAGATCAAGATCAAGATCAAGATCAAGATCAAGATCAATATCAAGATCAAGATCAAGATCAAGATCAAGCTCAAGATCAAGATCAAGATCAAGATCAAGATCAAGATCAAGATCAAGATCAAGATCGAGATCAAAAATTAAGATCGAGATAAAAATCAAAACAAAGATCAAGATGTAGAATTAAATCAAGATAAATATTAAAATAACGATAAATTAAAAAATCAAAATCACGACAATGATTCAGATCACGATCAAATCCAAAATAAATATCATTTTCAAAATCTAAATAGAAATCAATGTTAAGATCAAGATTAAGATAAGAATCAAAACGAAAATATTATAATGATTATTTGTTGTTGATTAAGATATGCTGGTTAAAGTTTAATCCTGAAAAAAATACATACCTAGGTCAAGATAAAACAATGTCAAGACAAGGATCAAGATCATTAAAAAGCCCAAGCTTAAGATCAAGATTTAAGTCCAAATCAAAATTATGATAAGGATCAAAAAAAGAATGAAGATCACGATAAAAATCAAGATAATGCTCAAGAAAAAGATAAAAAGAAGCTCAACAAGATCAATAGCAGAATAAGGATCAAGATAAAAGTCAAGATCAAGCTCAAACTTGATTAGAATAATCAAGGTACGCACAAATATTACCATAAAAATCAATATCAATATCAGGTTCACAATCAAGATCAAGATGAAGATCAAGATCAAGATGAAGATGAAGATGAAGATGAAGATGAAGATGAAGATGAAGATGAAGATGAAGATGAAGATGAAGATGAAGATGAAGATGAAGATGAAGATGAAGATGAAGATGAAGATGAAGATGAAGATGAAGATGAAGATGAAGATGAAGATGAAGATGAAGATGAAGATGAAGATGAAGATGAAGATGAAGATGAAGATGAAGATGAAGATGAAGATGAAGATGAAGATGAAGATGAAGATGAAGATGAAGATGAAGATGAAGATGAAGATGAAGATGAAGATGAAGATGAAGATGAAGATGAAGATGAAGATGAAGATGAAGATGAAGATGAAGATGAAGATGAAGATGAAGATGAAGATGAAGATGAAGATGAAGATGAAGATGAAGATGAAGATGAAGATGAAGATGAAGATGAAGATGAAGATGAAGATGAAGATGAAGATGAAGATGAAGATGAAGATGAAGATGAAGATGAAGATCAAGATCAAGATCAAGATCAAGATCAAGACCAAGATCAAGATCAATATCAAGATCAAGATCAAGATCAAGATCAAGATCAAGATAAAGATCAAGATCAAGATCAAGATCAAGATCAAGATCAAGATCAAGATCAAGATCAAGATCAAGATCAAGATCAAGATCAAGATCAAGATCAATATCAAGATCAAGATCAAGATCAAGATCAAGATCAAGATCCAGATCAAGATCAAGATCCAGATCAAGATCAAGATCAAGATCAAGATCAAGATCAAGATCAAGATCAAGATCAAGATCAAGATCAAGATCAGGATCAAGATCAAGATCAAGATCAAGACCAAGATCAAGATCAAGATCAAGATCAAGATCAAGATCAAGATCAAGATCAAGATCAAGATCAAGATCAAGATCAAGATCAAGATCTAGATCAGGATCAGGATCAGGATCAGGATCAGGATCAAGATCAAGATCAAGATCAAGATCAAGATCAAGATCAAGATCAAGATCAAGATCAAGATCAAGATCAAGATCAAGATCAAGATCAAGATCAAGATCAAGATCAAGGTCAAGATCAAGATCAAGATCAAGCGCACGATCAAGATTAAGACCAAGATTAAGACCAAGATCAAGATCAAGATCAAGATCAAGATCAAGATCAAGATCAAGATCAAGATCAAGATCAAGATCAAGATCAAGATCAAGATCAAGATCAAGATCAAGATCAAGATCAAGATCAAGATCAAGATCAAGATCAAGATCAAGATCAAGATCAAGACCAAGATCAAGATCAATATAAAGATCAAGTTCAAGATCAAAATCGAAATAAAGATCAAGATCAATATCAAGATCAAGATCAAGATCAAGATCAAGATCAAGATCAAGATCAAGATCAAGATCAAGATCAAGATCAAGATCAAGATCAAGATCAAGATCAAGGTCAAGGTCAAGATCAAGATCAAGATCAAGATCAAGATCAAGATCAAGATCAAGATCAAGATCAAGATCAAGATCAAGATCAAGTTCAAGATCAAGATCAAGATCAAGATCAAGATCAAGATCAAGATCAAGATCAAGATCAAGATCAAGATCAAGATCAAGATCAAGATCAAGATCAAGATCAAGATCAAGATCAAGATCAAGATCAAGATCAAGATCAAGATCAAGATCAAGATCAAGATCAAGATCAAGATCAAGATCAAGATCAAGATCAAGATCAAGATCAAGATCAAGATCAAGATCAAGATCAAGATCAAGATCAAGATCAAGATCAAGATCAAGATCAAGATCAAGATCAAGATCAAGATCAAGATCAAGATCAAGATCAAGATCAAGATCAAGATCAAGATCAAGATCAAGATCAAGATCAAGATCAAGATCAAGATCAAGATCAAGATCAAGATCAAGATCAAGATCAAGATCAAGATCAAGATCAAGATCAAGATCAAGATCAAGATCAAGATCAAGATCAAGATCAAGATCAAGATCAAGATCAAGATCAAGATCAAGATCAAGATCAAGATCAAGATCAAGATCAAGATCAAGGTCAAGGTCAAGATCAAGATCAAGATCAAGATCAAGATCAAGATCAAGATCAAGATCAAGATCAAGATCAAGATCAAGATCAAGTTCAAGATCAAGATCAAGATCAAGATCAAGATCAAGATCAAGATCAAGATCAAGATCAAGATCAAGATCAAGATCAAGATCAAGATCAAGATCAAGATCAAGATCAAGATCAAGATCAAGATCAAGATCAAGATCAAGATCAAGATCAAGATCAAGATCAAGATCAAGATCAAGATCAAGATCAAGATCAAGATCAAGATCAAGATCAAGATCAAGATCAAGATCAAGATCAAGATCAAGATCAAGATCAAGATCAAGATCAAGATCAAGATCAAGACCAAGATCAAGATCAATATAAAGATCAAGTTCAAGATCAAAATCGAAATAAAGATCAAGATCAATATCAAGATCAAGATCAAGATCAAGATCAAGATCAAGATCAAGATCAAGATCAAGATCAAGATCAAGATCAAGATCAAGATCAAGATCAAGGTCAAGGTCAAGATCAAGATCAAGATCAAGATCAAGATCAAGATCAAGATCAAGATCAAGATCAAGATCAAGATCAAGATCAAGTTCAAGATCAAGATCAAGATCAAGATCAAGATCAAGATCAAGATCAAGATCAAGATCAAGATCAAGATCAAGATCAAGATCAAGATCAAGATCAAGATCAAGATCAAGATCAAGATCAAGATCAAGATCAAGATCAAGATCAAGATCAAGATCAAGATCAAGATCAAGATCAAGATCAAGATCAAGATCAAGATCAAGATCAAGATCAAGATCAAGATCAAGATCAAGATCAAGATCAAGATCAAGATCAAGATCAAGATCAAGATCAAGATCAAGATCAAGATCAAGATCAAGATCAAGATCAAGATCAAGATCAAGATCAAGATCAAGATCAAGATCAAGATCAAGATCAAGATCAATATCAAGATCAAGATCAAGATCAAGATCAAGATCAAGATCAAGATCAAGAGCAAGATCAATATCAAGATCCAGATCAAGATCAAGATCAAGATCAAGATCAAGATCAAGATCAAGATCAAGATCAAGATCAAGATCAAGATCAAGATCAAGACCAAGATCAAGATCAAGATCAAGATCAAGATCAAGATCAAGATCAAGATCAAGATCAAGATCAAGATCAAGATCAAGATCAAGATCAAGATCAAGATCAATATCAAGATCAAGATCAAGATCAAGATCAAGATCAAGATCAAGATCATGATCAGGATCAAGATCAAGATCAAGATCAAGATCAAGATCAAGACCAAGATCAAGATCAAGATCAAGATCAAGATCAAGATCAAGATCAAGATCAAGATCAAGATCAAGATCAAGATCAAGATCAAGATCAAGATCAAGATCAAGATCAAGATCAAGATCAAGATCAAGATCAAGATCAAGATCAAGATCTAGATCAGGATCAGGATCAGGATCAGGATCAGGATCAGGATCAAGATCAAGATCAAGATCAAGATCAAGATCAAGATCAAGATCAAGATCAAGGTCAAGATCAAGATCAAGCGCACGATCAAGATTAAGACCAAGATTAAGACCAAGATCAAGATCAAGATCAAGATCAAGATCAAGATCAAGATCAAGATCAAGATCAAGATCAAGATCAAGATCAAGATCAAGATCAAGATTAAGATCAAGATCAAGATCAAGATCAAGATCAAGATCAAGATCAAGATCAAGATCAAGATCAAGATCAAGATCAATACCAAGATCAAGATCAATATAAAGATCAAGTTGAAGATCAAAATCGAAATAAAGATCAAGATCAATATCAATATCAAGATCAAGATCAAGATCAAGATCAAGATCAAGATCAAGATCAAGATCAAGATCAAGATCAAGATCAAGATCAAGATCAAGATCAAGATCAAGATCAAGATCAAGATCAAGATCAAGATCAAGATCAAGATCAAGATCAAGATCAAGATCAAGATCAAGATCAAGATCAAGATCAAGATCAAGATCAA
Source organism: Tetanocera ferruginea (assembly GCA_958299015.1). Taxonomy (NCBI): domain Eukaryota; kingdom Metazoa; phylum Arthropoda; class Insecta; order Diptera; family Sciomyzidae; genus Tetanocera; species Tetanocera ferruginea. Next base: position 9,892,141 of record OY282641.1, on the reverse strand, counting down.
GATCAAGATCAAGATCAAGATCAAGATCAAGGTCAAGGTCAAGGTCAAGATCAAGATCAAGATCAAGATCAAGATCAAGATCAGGATCAAGTTCAAGATCAAAATCGAAATAAAGTTCAAGATCAAGATCAAGATCAAGATCAAGATCAAGATCAAGATCAAGATCAAGATCAAGATCAAGATCAAGATCAAGATCAAGATCAAGATCAATATCAAGATCAAGATCAAGATCAAGATCAAGATCAAGATCAAGATCAAGAACAAGATCAAGATAAAGATCAAGTTCAAGATCAAAATCGAAATAAAGTTCAAGATCAAGATCAAAACTCAAATTCAGAATCGCAAAGCCTTTCTTACCTCCACAATATATTCTGATCAACAAAATCTTCCTACATTTTCTTTGGAAATTTCTTGGTTAATACTGACCAATTTATATGTATCTTTGTTATTTGTTAAGAGTACTATTAGTGTACAAAATATATTTCCCTTAATTCTCAGCTCGCCTTCTTATAAAACTCTCTTTTGCAGTTTCAAAGTTGTAATAAATTTTATACTGTTTTGTTGCTAATTTAACGTAACAATCATGCCTTAAATCGTTTCTGTTTTTCAAACTAGATTGTTTTAAAATTATTGCAACATGAGAAAAATGCAATCCAACAAGAATGACTTCAATAAAAAATCAATTTATAGAATCGATTTTCTCATTACATGAACTTCAAATTGCTCTAAAATTCATCGTCAACATTGAAGGCGCTGTTGTTAGTTATGTAGATGCTGCCGCCTCTTACTAAAGAATGCAACTGCAACCAACTTACAATGTTTAGGTGGTGCCCACGTTATTGATGATGGCGTTGATGTTTGTTGATGTTCTTCAACTCATCACCATCACCAACATACTGATCATCATCATCATCATCATTACCAGCAATGGAATGACATTGATTACAATAAGATTGAAATTTTGCGCTCATTCCAAAGAAATCAAAATGCACGAGAGAGAGAAAGAGAGACATGAGTGCATATTTAATTTCCTTCATTGTTAAATTCTATTTTATGCGTTCTTTTCTACTAACAGAAATTCTTGTTACACGTCTTTCTATCGGCGTCTATCAAGAGAGCTCCATTTCTTGTTGTCCTGCTTTAATGCCGCAGCCATTGCCTTAATGACAACAAAAACAACAACAACTAGGCTTTCGAAGGATAGCTTTGCTAAAATACTAACGTGTCTATCTGTTGTCCAAGTAGAAAAAGATGCCGACGCTATTTAGATGAGGACCCTCAGGTTAAGTCACGCTGTATATTGAACTAAAGTGATTATGTAATTTTTTTTTTTTTCTCATCTACTCTTGTTCTATGTTTTGTACACTTACTTCATCAGATTCGTTTTTTATACGTTTTATTCTATTCTGATTTCGATTTGTTGGCAGACACGATGTGGTCTTCAAATTTTTTGCCTGATGTAATATTTTTCCAGGAATTGTTGATTTCACTTTTTGCTTTTTCGAAACTAACTTTGAAATTGATTTGTTGTTCTTATTATTGTGGCAAAAAAAAAAAAAAAAAAAAAAAGACTGCTTTGTGTCTTGCTGTTCCAACTCGCTTTTACATTCCCTATAATAAGCAGTGATTTATTGATGTTGAGCCATTCTTATGTAATTGGGTTTGTAATGACTATCGTGATTCTTGATGATTTTGTAATCTATTTCATAATTTGTAGAGTTCTTTTTTGTTTGGTTAACACATCAATTCCATCACATTGGAAGTACCTCTGATATTCATGGCATACGTGCAGACTTTAATTTCCGTTTCATCTCTGATTCGCACTCTAGTTCTAGTTTATTGTTGAAAACATCAAAGCAGCGCCAGTCATCATTCTTGATCTTCTGCTCAATTTCAAATAATAAATCTAACGTATTGTGGTGGTTGAATGGTTCGATGTCGTGCGAGCTAGTAATTTATTATTTTGCCCATTGAAGTTGAAATAATTTCGTTAAATTTTGCAACAAACAAAATAGAGCAAATTATTGAAATTGTTTTCAAACGTAATTTTTTTAAAAGAATTTTTTCACAAATGGTTCAAATATTCAATTGAAGCCGATTTACCATGTTTATTTTCAACTTGATGTCCTTTATCTGGATCTGGATCCAGAAATTGGTTAAAAAGTTTTTTTCATTGAAAACCTGCTAGTTTATTTTTTCATTTAATTCCTCTTTTGGATTTTGATTTTGATTTTGATTTTGATTTTGATTTTGATTTTGATTTTGATTTTGATTTTGATTTTGATTTTAATTTTAATTTTGATTTTGATTTTGATTTTGATTTTGATTTTGATTTTGATTTTGATTTTGATTTTGATTTTGATTTTGATTTTGATTTTGATTTTGATTTTGATTTTGATTTTGATTTTGATTTTGATTTTGATTTTGATTTTGATTTTGATTTTGATTTTGATTTTGATTTTGATTTTGATTTTGATTTTGATTTTGATTTTGATTTTGATTTTGATTTTGATTTTGATTTTGATTTTGATTTTGATTTTGATTTTGATTTTGATTTTGATTTTGATTTTGATTTTGATTTTGATTTTGATTTTGATTTTGATTTTGATTTTGATTTTGATTTTGATTTTGATTTTGATTTTGATTTTGATTTTGATTTTGATTTTGATTTTGATTTTGATTTTGATTTTGATTTTGATTTTGATTTTGATTTTGATTTTGATTTTGATTTTGATTTTGATTTTGATTTTGATTTTGATTTTGATTTTGATTTTGATTTTGATTTTGATTTTGATTTTGATTTTGATTTTGATTTTGATTTTGATTTTGATTTTGATTTTGATTTTGATTTTGATTTTGATTTTGATTTTGATTTTGATTTTGATTTTGATTTTGATTTTGATTTTGATTTTGATTTTGATTTTGATTTTGATTTTGATTTTGATTTTGATTTTGATTTTGATTTTGATTTTGATTTTGATTTTGATTTTGATTTTGATTTTGATTTTGATTTTGATTTTGATTTTGATTTTGATTTTGATTTTGATTTTGATTTTGATTTTGATTTTGATTTTGATTTTGATTTTGATTTTGATTTTGATTTTGATTTTGATTTTGATTTTGATTTTGATTTTGATTTTGATTTTGATTTTGATTTTGATTTTGATTTTGATTTTGATTTTGATTTTGATTTTGATTTTGATTTTGATTTTGATTTTGATTTTGATTTTGATTTTGATTTTGATTTTGATTTTGATTTTGATTTTGATTTTGATTTTGATTTTGATTTTGATTTTGATTTTGATTTTGATTTTGATTTTGATTTTGATTTTGATTTTGATTTTGATTTTGATTTTGATTTTGATTTTGATTTTGATTTTGATTTTGATTTTGATTTTGATTTTGATTTTGATTTTGATTTTGATTTTGATTTTGATTTTGATTTTGATTTTGATTTTGATTTTGATTTTGATTTTGATTTTGATTTTGATTTTGATTTTGATTTTGATTTTGATTTTGATTTTGATTTTGATTTTGATTTTGATTTTGATTTTGATTTTGATTTTGATTTTGATTTTGATTTTGATTTTGATTTTGATTTTGATTTTGATTTTGATTTTGATTTTGATTTTGATTTTGATTTTGATTTTGATTTTGATTTTGATTTTGATTTTGATTTTGATTTTGATTTTGATTTTGATTTTGATTTTGATTTTGATTTTGATTTTGATTTTGATTTTGATTTTGATTTTGATTTTGATTTTGATTTTGATTTTGATTTTGATTTTGATTTTGATTTTGATTTTGATTTTGATTTTGATTTTGATTTTGATTTTGATTTTGATTTTGATTTTGATTTTGATTTTGATTTTGATTTTGATTTTGATTTTGATTTTGATTTTGATTTTGATTTTGATTTTGATTTTGATTTTGATTTTGATTTTGATTTTGATTTTGATTTTGATTTTGATTTTGATTTTGATTTTGAGTTTGATGTTAATTTGGATTTTGATTTTTATTTTGATTTTGATTTTGATTTTGATTTTGATTTTGATTTTGATTTTGATTTTGATTTTGATTTTGATTTTGATTTTGATTTTGATTTTGATTTTGATTTTGATTTTGATTTTGATTTTGATTTTGATTTTGATTTTGATTTTGATTTTGATTTTGATTTTGATTTTGATTTTGATTTTGATTTCGATTTTGATTTTGATTTTGATTTTGATTTTGATTTTGATTTTGATTTTGATTTTGATTTTGATTTTGATTTTGATTTTGATTTTGATTTTGATTTTGATTTTGATTTTGATTTTGATTTTGATTTTGATTTTGATTTTGATTTTGATTTTGATTTTGATTTTGATTTTGATTTTGATTTTGATTTTGATTTTGATTTTGATTTTGATTTTGATTTTGATTTTGATTTTGATTTTGATTTTGATTTTGATTTTGATTTTGATTTTGATTTTGATTTTGATTTTGATTTTGATTTTGATTTTGATTTTGATTTTGATTTTGATTTTGATTTTGATTTTGATTTTGATTTTGATTTTGATTTTGATTTTGATTTTGATTTTGATTTTGATTTTGATTTTGATTTTGATTTTGATTTTGATTTTGATTTTGATTTTGATTTTGATTTTGATTTTGATTTTGATTTTGATTTTGATTTTGATTTTGATTTTGATTTTGATTTTGATTTTGATTTTGATTTTGATTTTGATTTTGATTTTGATTTTGATTTTGATTTTGATTTTGATTTTGATTTTGATTTTGATTTTGATTTTGATTTTGATTTTGATTTTGATTTTGATTTTGATTTTGATTTTGATTTTGATTTTGATTTTGATTTTGATTTTGATTTTGATTTTGATTTTGATTTTGATTTTGATTTTGATTTTGATTTTGATTTTGATTTTGATTTTGATTTTGATTTTGATTTTGATTTTGATTTTGATTTTGATTTTGATTTTGATTTTGATTTTGATTTTGATTTTGATTTTGATTTTGATTTTGATTTTGATTTTGATTTTGATTTTGATTTTGATTTTGATTTTGATTTTGATTTTGATTTTGATTTTGATTTTGATTTTGATTTTGATTTTGATTTTGATTTTGGTTTTGATTTTGATTTTGATTTTCAGGTTTCATCTTGAGTTGGATTTTCAAACTTCATCTTGTTTTCGATTTTGATTTTGTTTTTTAAACTTCATTTTGATTTTGATTTTCAATCTTCATCTTGTTTTGGATTTTGATTTAGCTTTTTAATTTATTTTTGATTTGACACAAAATACGCCCATTTCGTAGTTTTTTATAATATATGTATTTAAAATAATAAAGATCCATTAAAATCCAAGCAACACATAAAACTTTTGAGTGCATTTCTGAGCATGCGTTACATGGTGAACGAGATAAACGGAAGATTTATTTTAGCACGATAAAAAGCAATAAAAATAAAAACTGCATTTGCATGGCATTCAGCTTAACTTCCGTACTACACCGCATGTAGCATACAAAGTATGTAAGTGAAGTGCACGAAATCTAGTGCAACATTGTTGCATTACAATAAAACCTTAACTACCGCAACAAGCAACGGCAGCGGCAGCATAAAAACACCGCAATAGCAGTCAAGTTGAAGATCAACATCAGAGCACCGCTGTTCCGATGGTCCTCGCGCCTGGTTCAACACCTTTGGTTGCAAAACGCTGGCTGGCACTGACACTGACATTAATGTAATAAATTTTAATTTTATTTGTATATTTTTGGGTAAAGATTTTTCAATATGGCCTACCAAAAAGAGGTGAAACCAAGCCGATTAAAGTTAAGCTGCTGCTGGTCTAAACTGGGTGCTGTTTGTGTCCAACTGTGTCGGATAACGATTATGTTTTAACTGAACTGAAAGAGATACACAGTATTTTAAAGAGGAAATAAACGAAACAATTGCTTATATGAATCCGTTGAGAATACCTTTACATTGTATCCTGTGGCGAATATACATTTTTGAAAAATTATCTTACTTATTAGCTGATTATGAAGTGAGTGAAATAAAATATAATATAAATAACACAAAATAATACTCAACTTATTAATTTTTTCACATGAAAAAGTAAACAGAAGAGCAAAAAGGCTTATCATAGACAAAGCACAAAAAAATACTCAACTCACTCAGAGTTATTTAGTTTCATCTCATACACTCAGAAAAAAAATCTAGTTTTCTGTGATAAAATATTTTCTCTATTTTCGATAATAACAATTTTCTCTTTCAAATAATATTTTATTCAATAAGAATAAATTTTCACATATTCGAAGAAAAATTTGTTCAATTGCAAATGGAATTATTTTATGTCTCTAAAAGTGATATATATTTTTCTCGCACTAAAAAATTTTCATTTATTGAGAAAAATTTATAGAAAATGAAAAATGTTCTCTATTTCAGATAAAAATTCAATATGCGAAAAATTTTCTTCAATACAAACAAATTCTTTCTCAAAAATAAAAAAGTATTTTCACCGAAAATCCTAATAAATCAAATAGCGAACTCGGTTTGGTTTCGAATTAGTAACGAACCCGAAAACTCGGATCAGATATCATGTATTGGATTCGAATTCGAGATGAATCCAAAATTATAAAAAATTCTAAGAAGAGATCTTTATATAATATCTAGCTTATCTAAGATATCTGAGAAACAAATAATTTTTTTTTAGGTGGCTTTAATATCACAACAGTATCAAGTACAATTATTTTCAAACTAAATTTTTAAACTTATCCATTTAATTCTCGAATTCACAATATTGTATTTTTCATCATTTTCTATTTTGAAACGAGTCCGCAATCTCGTAAAATAAAATAAATTTTTATATACCTGCAATTAATCATTGCAACATTGATTTTTTTCAATTCGTGATCCTTTCAAATTTTTTAAAAAATAGAGAAAAGCCACGCAAAACAAAAAAAAATACATTGTTTTGCCTGAGCTGGGGGTCGAACCCACTTTTCTAAAGGGATTATTTTCATAATGAAGCAAATTACGCAGCTATTAAACAACAGCTGCGATAGGCTTGTGGATAACGTGGAAGAATTGAATTCAGGGAACTTGGGTATGAATCTTAAAAATGTTTCTTTTTTTTTTTTGTTATAATAATAAAAATAATCTTCAAACTTTTATTTAAGATTATACGCTTTGTGTAAGATATGAATATATTAAAAAATTTCATTGCGGAAACAAATTGTTAAAATTATTCGAAAACGATTTGATAATGTTGAAATTCTCGTTTCGGTAGATATAAGATAACGATTATTATAAAAAAAAACTCGTTTCGAGAATTAAATGCGCATTTCTCCCGCCCTCGGGTTTATTAGCAAAAAATATTCCAACTTCATTTTCGAAATAAATATCCAATATCTCGGATTCACTTCGATTTCGAGGCAAATTCGTTTGGTTTATTGGGACGATATATTTTTTTTAAATTGAATTAGTTACGAAAAAAAGTAGAAACCGTGCGAGCATAGATTTTATTTATGATTCCATATTGAAATAAAAGCATTGAAATTCATTGTCTGGATAGTCGAGCGTGTTCAGTGTTGAGTTTTGGAAAAATTTCACGCGGGTTCTTGCCATTCTAGTATAAAACCATAATATTTTTTTTAAATAAATATAAATATCTATGTTTAAAGTAATAAAAAACAATTTCATGGTACATAGCTGGGCTAAAATTAAATATCAAATAAAAAACATATGTTTTTGTTTGAATTTTCTAGAAGTTTTTGAGATGAGCAGTACTTAAATATGTTCTGCTACGATTAATTTATCGCTACCAACATCTTAGTAAATGACTGGCATGCGGAGGATGTAGGTTCGTACCAGAGACCTGGAGCGAGTCGCTTTTTTGCTATTCAGAGTTCATTCATCCAAAATAGGTATTCATATTCATTCAACCCTTAACGCACGCCACTTTGATTCAATCCAAGCTAAAGAGAGATTGTGGGCAATCAATACTCATGACCAGTGTTGCCGCGACGGTTCTAAAAAAAGTATCCATAAAAAAGTCAGAAATGGATCCAAATGTATCCACTTAAAAAAAAATAAGTATCCAGGAATTAAATTGCAAAAAACTATATTGAATTCACCTTTAAAACACAAAAAAGTAGTTTTTGATTCGTATCTCAATTATTTTTCATAAAAAGTATTTAATTAGAAGCGGCATATACTGTGTTTACCTGCAGAGTTAACTCGTGATTTACTCGTAGTGAGCCCTGAATGTAAACGAGTGTTGAGTTTCGTTAAACCCAAGAAAAATCCACAAAACTTGTTGGATTTAGCTGAGTACTATCTGTCAAAATCTATTATCGTATTTTTCACTTAAAAATGGTAACTGCAAGTCTGTTGAACAAGAGTCTATTGAGCTGTCAACAAACAATTTGTTCTAAATGAACTTTACAAATCTAACTCAATTCGACGTCTTGCATGAAAGCTGTAACGAATTAGCGTTGCCCTGTTTATAACTCAACGAAAATCTTAACCACGGGTTAACTCTGCATGTAAACACAGTAATATATAATCTTCTATTTATGTACAATTTCATCGACTGTTCGTTAGTTGGAGAAAAAAATGACAGTTTAATTGTACGCATTGGTACAAAATTACAAAAAATACGCAATAATGGTAATGCTGACAAATAAAAGCATATTTTCATATAAAATCAAACAATCCCTAAGTTTAATTTAAAAAATATATTTTTCAGGTTAATTTTGTTAATAAAATCATTGTTTTTTAGTGGTTGGAGTGGTATCATTTTGCATAAAAATATATTTGGACACGGTGCATCATAATCAATCAAAAACTCGATTTGATTTCTGTGACTTTTGATTTCATATGACGATATTTTCATATTAAAATGATTTTACAATAAAAGTATCCAAATTTCCACTAAGGCTAATAAATAAGTATCCATCAATTTTTGAAGAAAAAAAGTATCCAAATGGGTCCATTTGGATCCAAACGGCAACACTGCTCATGACTTAAGTGAAAGAGAGTTGGCTTCGGCTCTGAGTATGAGCCCGAACAGAACCAAAGCGACTGACGGCTGGCGGTCCTCTCTCGGCGAATTGAGCTGAAACACGTCTACAACAAGAGCGGCTGGCGGTTGTCCACAGAGTTGCTTTTTATCACGGTAGTGTTACAATTGACTGATAGGGGTGCAACAGACGGACAACATAATTAACATATATGAAAAAATTTTGAAAAAATTTTTTATTCAATTAAATGTTCATCAAAATCCATTATGAAGACAATTATTTCGTATATTATTGCGAATTCACATAAATATAACACAGACACAAAAAACCAAACGTCAGAATATACTAAAAACTAAAAAAATTACATTAAACACAGCCAATTCTTAGCAAAAGTATGGCAACATTTATGTTACTCAGAGAGAGGACCGCCAGCCGCCATAGCAAAAATAGAATAGATTCTATTCTGGCGTTTTCCGTCGCGGACTCGCTTAGCGAATTCGTTTTTGCCGAGTGCATACATTGAACGGCGAATCCGCCAGCCGTCATCAGCGTTGCCAGAATGTGAAAAATTTACCAAAACTGGTAAATTTTTTTTTCGATGTGAAAACGTGAAATTAAGTTTAATTTTGGTAAACTTTTGCAGTGAAAAGCAAAAATTTTTTTATGCAAATTTTCCAAAAACTTAAAATGGACTGTCTGGTGTTACTTTAAAAAATGTATTAAAATTATCTTCCTTTTTCAATGTATTGAACTTGTTTGCTACGAAAAAAACTTTGGCTTGGAAAAATAAGGCTTAACCTAACCTTTTGCATTTAAGCAGTTGAAGCTGCTTTATCCTTTTCCTGCAATTCACAACATTCGCATTATTATTAAGCGAAATTTTTCTTAATTTCATTTAAGAAAAGTATTGAATTATTTATTAAACTGTTGATTGGCAACTCAAAAATGAGCGAAAACGTAAGAGTTGTTTTTAAAATCGTAAAACCTATCAGAAATTGATTTTCTAGAAGAGGCGGCAGCCTCGTTTATACTGAATAGAAACATATAAGAGGCTTCTACATCAGTTAGAGCTTGAATGGAGAGTTATTAAGTTTACAATGTAAAACTGCATTATATATCGTAAAAATCAATTCTTTATTTAATTGAAAATTGGACAGTTGGTTTTTAGTGGCAGTAGTTGAAACAGCTACTATTTCCAATAAGTTTTGATAAAGTATGTATTTGAAACCAAAGCCTCAGGTTTGTAGTGGAAACCATGAAGCCATTCAGTTTCAGCTCTTTGTATATAAAATAGAAATATTTCGATGAATTACCCTCCAACCTGGCATGCGGTATGTTACGGGTTCGAATCATATGAATCCATAAGAACAATTTTTGGAAATTTTAAATATAAAAAAATATAATTAAATAAAACCATTATTTTTAAAATTGAGATTAAGTAAGGTTTAAATTTAAAAAAATTTTTAAATATCATAAAAAAATCAGAAAAACTTGTAGTAATATGTAAAGAGATGTGAATAATGAAGTGAATATGAATTAAAATCCCGGGATCCCAGGATCCCAAAAACCCGGGATCCCGAACTTTTTCCAGTCCCGAAAGTCCCGGGATTATAAGTCCTGAAATCCCGGGAGTTTCTGGATCCTGCAATTGCCTTAAAATGTCTGCATTTTGTTGATTTTTCCGATTTGTTGATTTTTCCGATTTTTTCCATAAATTTAGAGGAAATAAAAGAATTTATAAAACTGTTAATTTCAAATAATCAAAAGTATTTATAAATATTGCTTGCAACTCTTTTTCGAGTAATGGCAATTAAAAATAGTAGTAGAAAAGTGCAACACTAAGTTTGAAATTCGAGTAACACCTGTTTACAAGACTGTGGCTGGTAATTATGAATATATTTTGGTCAATACGATGATTTTTTATTCATGGTCTTTATTTTCACAGATTTCACTGAAAAAGATGAATATTCTGCACAAAAGTGTTTTTTTATTTCTTTGGTCAATTTCTTTTTTGAAAATAATATCTTAACTTTCCAACCAAACATATGAATTTATTTATTTATCAAAAACAATGGGTTTTCTCTGTTTTACAAATCCCGGTACTAATCCCGGGATCCCGGAATTCCTATCTAACAATCCCGAAATTTGAAATCAGTCCCGGGACTGGAATCCCTTGTTGTGAATGTACTGATATAATTTTAATTCATAAAAAAATTTAAATATCATAAAAAAATCAGAAAAATTTGTAGTTGCTTATTTTGTAGTTTCGATAAAGCTTATATCATTCAACTTGGAACAGTTTTATGCAGGATCCTGTTTCCTGCTCATTTAGAAGTTGATTAGAAACACATAAACGCTGTATTAAGCTTGTATAAGCAAGCTTGCACTTACCCTATGGAAGTTGTTTGCGAAGTTTAATAAAAGTTCAAGAAGCTTCTTTAAAAAAATAAAAAGTTCGCCTTTTTGCCATTATAGAAGTCAATAAGTGTCCTTTCAGAATCAATGTAGTTCTTATAGTGAGTTGCTATAAAGCTTGTGGTGACCGTGACATGCAGGTTAACGGTGTGGCTTAGCATGCTCGGAGCCCGAGTTCGATCCCCAGTCTCGGCAAAAGTTTTTCAATAAACAAATTTTTCTGATCGGTCATCACCTCTCTGCATACAATGTCAAACCTTAGAGAGTAAATAATGCCATGTAAAGCTTCTTGAGAACATGAACTTTAGCCGTTCGGAGTCGGCATAAAACATGTAGGTTCAGTTCTCTGTCAATTGTGTGCAAACATTTAATAACACACACAACACAATTGATCATTAGAAACTCGGCCAACGTCCTTCAAGGGCTGAAATGGCCAATTTGTTTTTTTTTTTTTTGCTGTAAAGCTTGCTGCAATCTTAACAGAAGTTTGTGTGCTAGTTGGGATTGCTTGTTTTCATTAATAACGTCACAACCAAAATAAAGAGCTTTTCAGAAGAAGAATGCTAAAATATAAAAAATTTTAGAATTTTTGCTTTGGATGTGAAATTTTTTTCATAAATGTGAAATTTTTTTGGTAATTTTGGTAAAAGAAAATTTTTGGATGTGGCAACCCTGGCCGTCATCCGCTTTGGTTCTGTTCGGATTCTATTATGAAAACTCTCCCTCAATTAACGCGATGACTTGTCGATACTCATAAAATATTAAAAAATTCTTAGGAAAGTCAAATCACTTGAGTACTGGTAGCACGGCATAATTTGACGGAAGCGCATGAGCGTTTGGCATGTTCACTCATATTGTTATTGTTAAGTGTGTGCTGTTTGTGTGTATAAGTCACAACTGCATGACAAGCTGGTGTTGCCACCTTATTACTTTTTACGAATAAGATAAAAACTTACCTTAATTTTATCATTTTGAAAATAAATTTACTGGCGCTTAAATAAATTAGTCTAAATAAATCTTGTAACCAGTGATGCCACTAATTAAACATGATTTAAACTGACAATACTAAAAAGAAAGATGCTTGTATCAAGTTGCACATAACAAGATAATTTTGTAAGAACTAAAATATGTGTATTGTTTCATTAATCTTTTTAAATTATGTTTAAATTCATCAAAATACGAATTTACCAGTTGTGCTAAGAAAAATCAACATTTTTAACGCCAATCTGGTACTCTTGCCAACAAAATAGCTTGTCTGCTGAAACAGAGAGAAATATTTATAGTAACACCAGTGCTGCCAGGTGGCAGCAAAAATAAATCCCCATTTTTGCATACACAAAAAAAAATTTTCCCCGTTTTTTACTTTGAGTTTCCCCGTTTTTTTCCCCGTTTTTAAGTTTAGGAAAAAGTATGATTTTAATGTAATTAAATTTCATTTCATTTCATTTCATTATAACAAAAATAAATACATAGATCAAATACGTACGTATCCATAAAAACATACAATAATTATAAGCGATATATTATCGATATTCGGGATAGAACCTTAAGGGTCTGAGATCAACCTAACAATCATTGCAAAAATTGTTTAAATTTATTTTAAATATATACATTATTATTATGAAGACTTAAACATTCAGTATTTATTTTAATTTCAAAACATTTTTTAAATTTCATCAAAGATTTAGTGTGGACAGTTCCGGGTAGAGAGCTATTATCAAGAGTTCTTTATTTTTGCCTATATCTGTGCTAGTTCCATTGTCAATGGTTTTAAACTGGTCCGTTTTAAAACAGTCCAGAAGTGGTCATTTGTAAGCTCTATTATAAGCCTTACTTGGAACACGGGTTCGTACAGTATAACTTATTTAATTATTGTATAGTTTTTACTGTATATTTACCATTTACCACATACTCTTTTCATCGAATATGTTTGCGAAAGTTAAAAGAAGTACGGAATCTAAATAAAAAAAACGGGCCACAACACGTTTTGAGCGTGTTTGGTTTTTGATTTTTAAACTAGTGCCTGCTGACAAGAAAAACTAAGAATATAAAAATAAATTCAAACTGTTCTATGCTGAGCGTCTTTTTCACTAGTTCTAACTCCAATTTCACTAGAAATACACTAGTTGGTTTTTCTAACTGTCTCCAAAATAACTGCTGGGAACTAACAGCGAAAAACCCCTTTCAGCACATACCGCTTTCAGCACATACCGCTAAACTAATTTTTTTTTAAAGATGGAAACGTGTGGAAAATAAGAGGACATGAGACCGATGATGAAAATGATTTTTTAACAGATTGGGTAAATAAAAGCAAATAGCTTCATTCGTAAAGTCAAACTTTTTAAAAATTTCTTCGCAAGTGGCAATAAGGAGTTGTCTACAAGATGGCAAAAGAAATTACATATTTTTCTTCGACAAGGTAGCTCTAAATATAAAGCAAGGTACTTTACGTTTTATTTTTATTTTCCCCGTTTTTATCAATGTTTTCCCCGCCATCCCCATTTGAACGAAAAATCCCGAAAAACGGGGAAAATCCCGCCACCTGGCAGCTCTGAGTAACACTCATTTATCACTTATACTCTCTTCACATGAATCTAACTCAGTTTGAGTAGGAGCAAACAAACGATTATGAGTGTAACTAATGTCTAATTTATATAAAAAGAGAGGAATGCGTAGGAATATGGTGGGTATTTTGTTGAGTATGAGTGAGTGCAAGTACAAGCAAATCATGAATATACTGGCGAGTATACTCGAATCTGAATCACTCATGGCAGGTCTATGATTCGTACCCCGACTGTGCAAGTATAAAGGTTTAATTTAAATCTTGTTATTATTCCTATTCCAATTCTATGATTCATTCGCTCCGAAATAAGATTACACTTGCATCTCAAAAAATGTTGTCTTATAAATATTATAATATTTTATTAAAAATAATAATTATTAAAAACAAACAAAAAAGTTTCCTGCCCTCGTCGTGGTTTGAACCTAAGCAGTTGAGCGTCTATAGCAAACACTAGCAAGCCAGGCTAAACTCGGACTCATGAAATTGTGATTCAATTTCAATAACAATATAAACGTTTATAGTCTGTTCTGTTCCGTTTCTGTGTTTCTGTTTTCGGGAAAAATTGATACAATAAAGAAAACAGTTGAATCTGTTCTTAGAAAATATTTTTCTGGTAAAAAAGATGTCTCTGAACAGAAATTTGTTGAAAAAATCCAAAAAACAATATTTGCTTTTTTTAATGCAGTTACTAGCACTGCTCGGGTCAACGCACATTTTCGTTTCAAAACCACATGTGAAGTGAGAAGGCCTTTCAAAGTCAAAACATTGGTATTGCCAGAAAAAAAAACTCCAATATTTCGAATTCCCCCATGCTAGACAATTTCCCGTACTTCTTGCAAATTTTTTGCCGTCATTTTGAAAACCTGAACCTTCACTGAGAAAAAAAAACACATACCTTGCTCCGGTAAAAATTTCTCTATTTTCGATATAGAAATTTTCTCTTTTTCAAATAAAATTTTCTTAAATTAGAATAAATTTTCACATTTTCGAAGAAATATTTCTTTACATCTAGGAAATGGAAATATTTCAATGTCTCTAATAATGAGCAGTATTTTTCTCGCACAAAAATTTCTCATTTATAGAGAAAAATTTATTGAAAATGAAAAACTTTTCTTATATTTTGATAAAAAAATCACTAAGAGAAGTATTTTCTTCAATAAAAACAAATTTTTTCTCAAAAATAAAAAGCTTTTTCTCAAAAAAAGATATATTTTTCTTTTTCATGGAAGCTTTTTACCATTTTTAGAGAATTTTTAGTATCGAAGTTAGAGAATAGCATTCTCTGGAGCAAAGTCTATACCATTTTTCTCTAAATATGATGCCTTTTTTATCATATTTCGATAAGCGTTTTTCTGAGTGTTGAATTCAGCAGATATGAAAAAAAAATACGTCAGCCTTAGAATATTGTCCTCTATAACATATCCAAAGATCATTCAAAACGGAGAGTGACACCTGGGGACTTTTCCTTGTCAGTCAGTATCAATGTTTTCACGACGAAAATTTACCCAGCGAAGTATTTGAAACTGATTTTAAAAAAAATTTAGCTATAAAAACAGTAAATTATTTATAAATTTTTAAAACAATATTTTTAACAATTTATAAAAAAAATTCTCAAAAAGAAAAATTTTCAAAATAAAATTTAGCATATATAGCTACTTAATAACATTTCATTTAGCTTCTTATATTTTTCGAAAGTGGCAACACTGCTGCGTTGTGGCCTGCTAGTATTAAGGTGGCATATAACATTCGCGGCAGAGAAAACACAAAAAACAACAAACAAATTGGCCATTTCAGCCCTTGAAAGGGCTTTGACCGAGCTTCTTATGATCAATTGTGTTGTGTGTGTTATTAAATGTTTGCACACAATTGACCGAGAACTGGACCTACATGTTTTATGCCAACTCCGAACGGCTAAAGTTCATGTTCTCAAGAAGCTGTACATGGCATTATTTACTCTCTGAGGTTTGCCATTGTCTGCAGAGAGGTGGTGACCGATCAGAAAAATTTTGTATTGAAAAACTTTTCGCCGCGGCTGGGGATCGAACCCGGGCTCCGAGCATGCTAAGCCACACACTTAACCTGCATGCTACGGTCACCACTGAAAAAACACACCTTTTTTTTAAAAAATTCATAACTCAGTCAAAAACAAACATTTTTCCAAAAGTTTTTTTATTATTGTAGAGAATTGAACAAATTACAAGAAAAAAATTCAAAAAAATATATTTTTCACTCCAACATGGTTTTATAGAGCTTCAAACTGGCGGCAGAGAAAAAAACGGGGCCTCATGGTTGCAGCTCTGGGAGTCGCAAAAATTGTCCGATCTGGAAAAAAATTACTTTTTAAATCTTTACAAAATTGGTTATCGTATGACAGGAGGTAATTTTTTCAGTTTTATGCAATTGTTGGTGATGTTCAAAATTTGAAAGTGTGTTTTTTTTCGAAAAAAATATTGACTTAAGAAATTCATAAAAAATCGAAAAAGATATTTAAAGAAAAGCTCGAATCATACGATAGCGAATCAAGTTTAAAAAAAAACAAAAAAAATTTCGTCAAAAAATGAAACCGCTAGTGTCGCAACTAGTACGAAAAACATGGTTTCGAGATAAACGCGTTCAAAGTTTGTGAACAAAGAAAAAAAAGTTTAAAATTAAAAATTCGCTCTCACTAATCCGGCTGTAATATATGAATAAAATCTGAAGAATATTAATTAAAATACAAATTTATAAAAAAGTTGATTTGTCCCCCCTTAAATAAAAGTTTTCAGAACCTGCAATCTTTATTCTGTTTCTACAATATTTTTAACAATTCTTAAAAAATCTCAAAAAGATTATTTTTAAGCTTCTTCAAATACCTTTTCAAGGTAAAATTTAGCATAAATAGCAATTTTTTACATATCATCTAGCTTCTATTTTTTCGAAAGTGGCAACACTACTGCGCTGTGATTGGTTCAAAAAGAATTATTATCGACATGTGCAAAAAGTTAAAGTTTGCATTTTCATTCATTGCATTTTTTGTCTTATTTAGGACAGTAGGCTTGTTTATTAATGAATTATTTAATAAATTAAATTTTTAAATTTTTATAGCATGATGGTATCATATAATAAAAATGATTCATTTATAAAAACGACCAGCTGTTTTTATTCAATTCATGGAATTTTCAATATAAAACATAATTAATTGCAGTTATTATATCAGCATGTGCTAAGCAAAAAAATTAAAAAAAAATAATAAAAAAATAAATCAAAAACAATGAAGTTTTAATTGAGTGTCTTGAAAAAAATTTTGTTTTCATATTTTGAACAGTATTGAGCAAAACTAAACGACCTAGTTTCTACACTATCGTCAAATGACAGCGACCAGAAGCAGCGCAGCTAGTTAACATTTTAATTTATTTGTTTAAAATGACAGACAAGCAAGACAAAATTGTTTTATATTTATGAAGCTATCATGACAATAACAATAAAAAATAGCAAAAAAAAAAATGCACAAATAGCAGGTAGGAATATTAAAAAATTGACACATTTTCATACCTTTAACGGGCGGCTTAAGGCGGCAAGCGTTGAAGAAAAGATAAAAAAACAAGAACAAGTAAAAATAAATTCATTAGAAACTTTAACACAACAAAATGCCATATAAATGCAGAAACAAATAAGATTTAAAAAAAAAAGCAAAAAAACAATATTGATTTAAAGCCGCTGCAACATTTGCCAGAACCTTGAGAAGTTTAAAAGCTGGCTACTAAAGAATTTTACTTATTTATTTTTTTCTTAGTTATTTGCTTGTAAGTCGACTTGAAACGCTTGCTAATTCGTCAAAATCGAGTGGGTTTGAGCGACACGAAAACAGCAAAGAAAAAATTTGTATGAAAAATGTTGCTAATAGGAGAGCGCAAGACAATTAATTATCATAAAAGTCAAGAAAACGTCAACATAGTGCGATTTGAGCGCTGAACAGTGCAGTCTAAACAGCAGCAGCAGCAGTTGGCAAAGCTTAAAAACAAAGCCCATAACAACAACAACAAGAATTCCAAACTTGGCAGCCTAAAAATGTCAATGTTGTTTGTAGCAATTTAAGCTAGCATTAAAGTCAAGCCAACAGCCCAACAACTAAGCGTTACAGCAACTAAGCACAGCTCAGCTCAGCCTGAACTGACAGTCAATCGCACGCTTTTGCCCATTTGCTGCGACATGCTGCAGCGCGACTTGCGTTCAATTTACATTTTAATCGGGTCTCTGAATGTAGTCAACAGTCAATAGAGAACCAGCAACAACAGCTACCAACAACAGCAACCAACAGCAGCAGCAGCAGCTAGTGACTTGAGGCCGCCTTTGCCGCCAGTTCAAATAGCTTCGCACACATTAAGCTTAATTAAGGTCTCATTTTGGTGATTAGTTTGAGCCAAATTTAAGACAGTCAAACCCTGTTTTGTTGTTATTGCTGCTGCTGCTGTTGTTGTTGTTGTTGTTGTTGTTGTTGTTGTTGTTGTTGTTGTTGTTGTTGTTGTTAGTACTTTGTGCTGTGCTTACCTTACCTTAGCATACCTTCTGTCTCAAGAATAATTGTTATTTGCTGTAGGTTGTTAATGATTTTATTTGCCAACTTAACATTTGGCAGTTGGTTGTTTGCCACCGCCATCGAAAGGTGCAGCTAATGGCAGCGATTGTGTGCTGATCAAAACTTTGCTCTGTATAGCTATTGCCAATAAGTTTTGCGAGGCTCAATTGCCTATTGAGACAGCGACACTAATTTTTCTTTTGTTTATTTTTGATTTTTTTGTATGTTTTTTTTTTTTTTCTTTTTTATGTCTACTTAATGAAACGGCATTTTTGGTATTATTTACGCTTGATTTAATTGAAACTGACATTATATTGATAATCCTCAATAACTGCCACCATTTACAGTAAAAGCGACACTTAACATGTAACAAAAATTGTTACTTTACTTTTAAAGTAATCTTTGATAAACTTTGAAAGTTAAAATTATGGATTTTAATGCATATTGATAAAACGGTCTCATAAATTGATTTTCATCAGAGATTGTCGGTTTCTTAAGCAACACGTTACAATTATAATCAAAATACCCTTTTTAGTGAATGTGACCTTTTTCTAAATTTTCAGATGAAATAAAATTGTTTGAATCCAAATTCTTCGTTCAATCAAAATATCTCTTGAGAAATTATTATTGAACCTTTTCTATTGGAAAAGTGCGTTTTCGGCTCTCGAAAATGAAACATATTTGGATCATATGCCAGACTAATAAGAAAAGGTCCCCCAGGTACAGTTTCCGATTTGAATGATTTTCGGATATGAGGTAAAGGACAAAAATGTAAGGTTGACGTATTTTTTAAACGTTCTCAATCGATGGTTAAGTGTTTCAAACTCGCATTCAAAAACCAGCAAAAATTTGGTTTCTTTGCTTTAATTTCGTTATTTTGTATGGAAATATTTGCAAATTTGGTACCAAACAAAAGCAAACCAAACAAAATGGCATCAATTTTTCATATGAAATTGTTTTTTATAATTTTGAGTAATATTTAGTCGATACAAACAAGTATGTAGACGCAATTATTTCATATTAATTTATGTTGAATTGAAGGCAATTTGTAAACTGACCTTCTTTTGGTTTTTTTTTTTATTTTTATAATAAATTTTTTTTTATATAATTTACTGTTTATAATAAAATTTTTGTTTTATTAAAATGCATTTATTTCCTTTAATGCAAAAATTTTATTACTTCAAGTACCCAATATGGGTATCAAAAATTTTGTGTTTTTATGGTATATGTTCATGACAAAATATTTTATGGGAAAGTTTACATTTTATAGAACTTCAATACAAAATGTCTGTTTTTTTTCTTGTTAGTCTCATCGCACAATAAAACAATAGTTTAAATCATCCAAAGTACAAAATATGGACATTTTAATGATATGGAAAATAAATGGAATTCATTTTCTCATATCTCTTTAACAAAAAATTGTATAGTTTTCGCACGAAACATCATAAAAATCTATTCCAAATTCAAAACCTCGACTATATCAATGAATATCTTCAGGTATCAAAAGATTTTTTTTTTTAATTTTATAATAAAAACCATTTGGCACCAATAGGGGAAAGGGCTTAGCGGCTTAGCTAGGGATATAGCCGCCACCCGTTTTTTTAAAAGTAAAATCATAGCATTATTTTTTATATTTAACAAAAAATAAAAATTTGAAAAGAAGTTCAAGTGGGCTTAAATAATTCTTAATATAATTTTTAAAAAAAAAAAATTATATTTTTGATAGATCTTGAAAAAAGTACAAAGTTTTTAACTAGTATCGCCTGTGATCGAAATTCAACCAAGTTTTTGGTTGCAGATGGTTTAAATAATAATTATAGTTTTAATAGTTATTATATTAAGAGGGGACATGACATTGACCGTTTTTATTAATCGACTTTTTTTATAATTTTTTATTTAGGATAATTTTTTTAAAATTTTAAAATTTCATGGTAAAATTCCTACGGTTTCAAAAGTTGCAGCCGGATTAGTGAGAGCGCATATTTAATTCTCGCTTTTTTTTTCTTTGTTCACAAAATTTGAAAGCGTTTATTTCGTAACCATGTTTTTCGTACTGGTTGCGGCACTAGCGGGTTCATTTTTTGACGACATTTTTTTTTTGTATTTTTTTAAACTTGATTCGCTATCGTATGACATGAGCTTTTTTTAAATTTTTTTTCGATTTTTTATGAATTTTTGAAGTCAATATTTTTTTCCAAAAAAAAACACACTTTCAAATTTGGAACATCACCAAAAAGTGAACAAAAATTTTTAAAAAAAGCTTCTGTCATACCATTACAAATTTTGTTAAGATTTAAAAAAGTCATTTTTTCCAGATCGGACAATTTTGCGACTCCCAGCGCTGTAACGCGAGGCTCCGTTTTTTTCTCTGCCGTCAGTTTGGAGCTCTATAAAACCATGTTGGAGTGAAAAATATATTTTTTTGAATTTTTTTTTCTTGTAATTTGTTCATTATCTACAATGATAAAAAAAATATAATAAAAATTTTGTAAAAATGTTTGGAAATTTTTAAAAAAAGGTCTGTTTTCTCTGCCTCGAATGTTATGTTACACCTTAAGCAATGTTTTTCAGATGAAAGTTTTAGATGAAATAAAGTTTCTTCAATAAAAGTTCTTGGTTTAATCAAAATATTTCTTGCGAATTCATTATTGAACCTTTACTCTTACTAAATACCGCGCAAAAAAAATTATTTTGTAAGCAACCGAGTTAAAAAGAATGTTTTATAAGTCAGAGCCCCACATCATAAGTGAAACAATATCAAAGAATCTCATATAAGAATACTTTATAAGAAAAAAATTATATTATTAGAAATAAGGATAAACATCAAAACGGCTCAACAGAGCCAATTGAATACCGCCCGTAGCTATACCACAACTCAAACTAATAAGGATTTAACATGAAATATTTGTGTATCCCATCGTTTTTGTACAAGGTCTGAATATAGCACCTAGATAAAAATTTATAAAAAACAATTATATGAAATTATTTATTTTTTTTTAAATTAAATAACAAAACCTTTGTTAGATATCATCTTTTGTTAGCTGATATTATAAAATCTCTTATATTTTTGAAGAATTCATTGGTATCGTTATAATATATTGGCTTGCCTTGTAAAGTTCATTTGAAACTATAGACACAGACTTCCAAAAGAAAATCCAAAATCCATGACGTATTATAATTCTTAACTAGTATCGCATGTGGTCGAAATTCGAACAATTTTTGGTTTGAGATGGTTTAAATAAGTTCTAGGCTATAACTTTAAGTAAATTGCAGATATCAAGTAGTGCCTTTCAAATAAATTTTTTTTTAATTTTATTAATTTTTACAAAAAAAAAAAAAAAATTAATTTCGTCAAAAAAATCATTGAGCATTTTGATTTTTGATGGCACGAATAGTAAAGTTATTTAGAGTCATAAGAAAATAAATTAACCTGAAATATGCTAAAGGCTTTGAAAGAAAATAGAAAATGCAAATTTGAGTTTTTTTTTTCTTTTACAGCAAAAATCATATTTACCCCGAATTTTTTTAATTTTTAATTATAAATATAATAATTTAAATATAAAAAATTAGCGGTACAATTTAACAAAATTTTTGACGTAGAATTAGGTCTTACAGCGCGATTTGTATGGGCTCGTTATAACAAATTTTTTCAAGGTCATGAAACTTTTTTGACCAATACTTTAGGGTATACCTACAACCTTTAATACTGATCGTTCAAAGATATTATATATGCCAAAATAACAGATATGTCATGCCCTGAACGAATATCTTATTTTGGATTTTTATACTTTTATATTTAAGTCACAAAAAAACACAATCTAAGAAGAAAAATCTACATTTTTTTATAAGAAAATCAATCATTTGCTGCTTATGTTGTGTCTGATGCTTTTTTGTTTCGTTGTTTTTGCTTGTGTTTTTTTTACTTTGTACCAACTGATTCGCAGAGTTGGTTTTCTATTCCACGTTAAGAGGAGCAGCTTATTCTACTCATTGGCCAATTCTACTCATTGGCCACTTTTTTAACACTTTTTTAACACAAAAGGTCAATCACAACCTCATTTCAACTCATTCAATGAACTCAAACTGTAAAACTGTTATTAA
This sequence comes from Tetanocera ferruginea, assembly GCA_958299015.1. Taxonomy (NCBI): domain Eukaryota; kingdom Metazoa; phylum Arthropoda; class Insecta; order Diptera; family Sciomyzidae; genus Tetanocera; species Tetanocera ferruginea. The sequence continues at coordinate 9,869,489 of OY282641.1, read as the reverse complement.
TTTATTTGTTAATCTTTGGTAAAAAAAAATGTGCAAATAGTCAAAACTGGGCCTAAGAGGCAAAGTAAGAAACGTTAAACCTAAACGGAATTCTACGTGTATACTTACGATACTATTGAAACTTTTTTTAAATTAACTGATAAGACTTAAATTGAAAAAAATTTAATCTATTAAAAAATGGCAGAGATATTCGCTTCCCAACACAGAACATTCAATTTGAGGCACTTTGTTTTCGCTCTCTTGGCATTTGATTGAAATATACGCTAAGGAACTAATGACAATATTAAGAAAATTATTAAAAATACCTTTGGTTGTAACTTCACAGTAACTGTTAACTCATTTGAAAGAAAATCGTACAAACTTGTAGAAATAATTAGAAAAATTTGAAAACCGTTTAAATTCGACTAAGATTTTAATATCGGAAGTCATAATTTTGAATTTAAAATACCTTTTAACAACCAATTTGTCGATTGATAAATGCATAAAACTAAATTTTTTGAGAAAAACTCGAATTCGAGCAACACTTAAGTTCTCTCCCAACTTAATTTCATATTGATTAAAAAGCGAGTTTTTTACAAAAAATGTATTTATGTCTTTTCAGGTTGGAAACCATCTCCATCAGATATTTCATATATATATGAGGCAAATCACGTCAGATCAGCCGAGAGAAAGTAACATGTCTCAGATTTTGACCAAATTTGTAGGAGGATTTTGAGAGGGACCCAAATAATCACAAAAACTGAATTCTTTAATTTTTTTGTGGAATTTTATGGATTTTACAGAACAAACAAAAAAAAAATCAAGCTTTTCTTTTTAAAAAAACTTAAAAAAAAGTAAGAAAATACATTTTTCTTAGAATTTTCTTAGAAAATGACATCTTTTTTATTTAATTTTTTTTTTTAAATCTCTCTATATCAAAAGACCCAGTTTATATTATAAGCTGCAATTCTTACGAAATGTTTAAATATACAACTTTGAGGGTCCCGTCAAAATTGTGGAAGTGATGGATATTTTTGTAACGTCACACAGCGGATCGCATTAAGAAAATTGGCGAAAATACTTCTCATAGTGAATTTCTTATCAAAATAAAGGAAAAATTTCTCATTTTCAATAAATTTTTCTCTTAAAAATGAGAATTTTTTGTGCGAGAAAAATACTTATCATTATTTCCATTTTCCACAAGTGAAAAAATGTTTCTTCGAAAATGTAAAAATTTATTGTAATTGAAGAAAATTTTATTTGAAATAGAGAAAATTGCTATTGTCGAATACAGAAAATTTTTTATCGGAGAAAGATATGTATTTTTTTTCTGAGTGTAGTCAGCCTACAAGGTAGAAGGTCAATTTTGGTTTGAGAAACCTGCAGATTACAAAATTAATATCAAATTTTCATAATTTCCAACCACTTTTAAGTAGTCAGTGGCAATGTCAAATATGATTAAAAAAACACTTACAATATAAAGCATTTAATATACACTGAAAAAAAAAAACACATACCCTGCTGCGGTAAAAAATTTCTCTACTTTCGATAATACCAATTTTCTCTTTTTCAAATAAAACTTTCTTCGATTAGAAAAAAATTTCTCATTTTCGAAGAAATATTTCTTTACTTCTAGGAAATGGAAATATTTCAATGTCTCTAATAATGATAAGTATTTTTCTCGCACAAAAAATTTCTCATTTATAGAGAAACATTTATTGAAAACGAAAATTTTTTTCTTATATTTTGATAAAAAATTCACTACGAGAAATATTTTCTTCAATATAAGCAAATCTTTTCTCAAAAATAATAAGTATTTTTCTCTAAAATCGATTTATTTTTATATATTTTTCTTTTTCATGGGAGCTTTTTATAATTTTTAGAGAATTTTTTGTATCGCAATTAGAGTATAGCATTCTCTGGAGCAAAGTCTATACCATTTTTCTCTAAATATGATGCCTTTTTTATCATATTCCGATAAACTTTTTTCTGAGTGTACCCATGATATCTCATTTCAACCACTACGATTACAGAATAGTGAATCGATTACGGTGACAGAGTTTGTAATGGCTAAATTAAACGTTTACTTTATTTATAAATTATTCATTATATATGTTAGGCGTGAAACATTTATAATTTTAAATAATACATAATTCAGTAGCAAGAAATAACTATACTGAGTGAAATGTATAGCTTACGAATGACTATTATTAGCAATTTCATTTATATTGAGTCATATTGAAATAAAATTCGAATAAAATAATTCTGCAGAAGATGAAAACTGAACTCTTTATTCCATGTATGGTAAGCGGGATCAATTTGGTATGGAAAAAAAAAATCATCCGGACATAGACTCAAAAGTTAGAGAGACACTTGAAAACAATTTCTGCATAATTTTTTTTTTTTTTTTGATCGGAGAAGTTCCAATGAAGCGGTTTTGATTCTCTTGAACTCTTTTTTGGCCAAAATAATAAGTTTATGGGCTATAAATTTTTGTGTTACAAATGAGCAAAAAAGTGAAGATTGTTATGTACACAAATATTGGTTAAAAAAATTTAAATTTGTTGCAGCAATAGGTTATTAAAAGCAAGAAGAGAAGAATCTCTTTAACTTTTGAGTCGGTGTCCAGCGAAATCTAAGTTTCGAGTCGGCTTAATGTATGGGACAAAAAATTACTTGTAAAATTACAAAATTATAATAAAAATCATGTTCAAAGAGCTTTATTGTGCCATTGCAGTTTTTAAATTTTATATATTTTTTATGTTTTTTGTTTGTTTTTTTATGTTTTTTCGTTTTAACCTACCACATTTTCTTGCAAAATCTTATAAAAATTCAATTAAAATTAAACGTTCATTGATTGCCAAACAATAATGTTTGCTCAATATAGCAAGCATGAAAATCACTTGCAACAAAACTTAAACAACAACAACAAGAAATTAATAAACACTCCTCTGGTTGTTGTTGTTGTTGTTGTTTTTATTAACGAGCTGTATACAATAGCAACGGCAATAATTTAACTAACCGCAAAATATTGACTAGCCAACGACTTGAAAATTGGTCAATCAACTTGGCGTTAAAAAGAAATATCGGTAAATTTTTCTTCATTAAAAAAAAATTAATGTTATAAACTTAAAATTATATTGGCAATAGTTTTTTGGCCTAAGCACCTGAGTATGTGTGTGTGTCGAGCCTAAAGCCCTGGAGGAAATTGTTTTTTGCCTTATTAAATGTTGCTGGTGTAGAACAATAACAACAACAACATCACAAAAAGCAAGCAAGAATAACATTTAATGCATGCTGTTCCATTCTAGCGTCTTGTAAACTTTGGCAGCATGAGTACACCGTGGTATTTAAAGTAGAGAAAAAAAAAAAATTGAAAATTAATTGGTGCCAAGTTCTTGTTGGCTAATAAAATAATGAAATGATTTATAATCTTCCGAAACAAATTGCACACTGTGAAAAAATTTAAGCAAATTTCAAGATCAAAATATTTTTTTTGTCTAAATATTGCAAAAATTATAATTCACATATTTAAACTCTAAACTTAAATGTATACTTTAAAGCTAATATATAAAATTTTTTTTCATGTTAAAAAAAATTTTTAAGAAATACTCTCACATTAAAATAAAAAATACAAATTTAATTTTTCCATTTAATGTCAAAAAATAATTAATAAAAAAATTATTCTTGTGATGAAAATGTATATCGTCTATATGGGCACTTCCATCATAACCCAGGGATTATTATCATTGCTTTTTTTTCAATTTTGATAAAAATTTTAAAAGTTATGAAGAGTTTTTTAAAAATATAAAGTCAAATTTTTACGAAAAAATTTAATAATGATAACCAAATGACCAAACAAACATCAAAAATTCCTGATTTACTCCCAGATTTTGAAAATGTCAATAATTGACAATTATTAATATTATGCTTGAAATCCGATTTGCCCCCCCTCCAAAAAAATCTTAAAAAATCTCAAAAATATTTTATACATAACTTTCCAAACAAAGATTGAGCAACTTCGATTCGAAAATATGTTTCTTTTAGAACACCCTAATGTTCATATCACTCATTTCGTGCAAGAGTGTCACAACTCATAATTGGATTTTTCGAAAAAACTCATTTTAAACAGCTCATTCTCGAAAAGTTTCTCGAATAGTTTAAGAAAAGTATGCTATAAAAATTAATGTTGGGATGGTTGAATATGTAATAATATAATTGGAAAATTTTTTGATTTTTAACGGTGATTCTCCGAAACAACATTTGTTCATGGCCATCTCTAAAATTCTACATTTTGAGTAGTAGAATGTAACAATACTTTTTTACAATAACTAACTAAGTATAGCTTGTGGTAAATATGGGCGTAACTCACGCGACAAAAAACGAAAGTGGATTTACAAGCAAATTTAGATTGTCAGTGATTCCAATTGATTCCATCTTGTATTCCAATTCATTGATCTACCATGGCTGCATCCTAATGCTATGAATTTTTGCAATATCGTATCAGAGTTGGGAGTGGCAAAACCATTTTTTTACTACGTATATCTTTTTTTCATATTCTTGAGTGAGTTCGTTTTACATAATTTTAACTACAAAAAATATGGCGTTTTTAATTTTTTTTTTTATAGGAAATAAGTGTGGTTGTGGCGGATTTTGAATTATTTGAGAAATTTCAAATTTGCTTTGGGAGGCAAAACAATTTTTTTTCCATGCATATATTTTTTATTCTTGAGTGAGTTTTTTTAATGTAACTTCAACACACAAAAAATATAGCGTTTTAAATTTTTGTGTTATATGGTTATATGGTCCGCCCACGGACATGGCTACCTCCCATAAAATGCAAAAATTTAAAACTGCATAAATGAGCTCGTAATTAGCCTACAACAATAAAATCAGGTGCGTATGTATTTTATAACAAAACAAAGACGTCTTCGAAAAAAAAATGTCATCCGCCAACAGACATGCCCACGTCCCATACAACCAAAAATGAAAAACTCAACAAATAAGCATGTTTAAACTCAACATGTTTAACGTACAGAGACAAAATTTGATAAGCATGTATTTTATATAAAAACAAAGATGTCTTCGAAAAATGGGTGTCATCCGCACACGGATACACCTACCTACCATACTAAATAAAAACTCAATATATAAGCTTATGTTTAATCTACAGAGATAAAATTCGGTATGCATGTTTCTTATAACAAACTAAATATGATTTTGATAAATGGACGTCATGTGCCCACCGACACGTCCACTTCCAATACAACCCAAAAATTCAAAATGCAATTAAATACAAATATACAATTTATTACGTTTGTGTTTTATAACAAAACGAAGATGGTTTTGAAAAATGGATTCATCTAACCACGAAAACGTTCACCTCCCATGCAAGCCAAAAATTTAAAACTCAATAAATAAGCTCATGTTTAACCTACACATGTAAAATTTGGTAAGAACCTATGTTTTTTATACTAAAACTTAGTTGCATTCAAAAATTGGGCGTAATCCGTCCACGAACGGGCCCACCTCCCATACAACCCACAATAGCGAAAATGCTATGAAGGCATTCCCATGTGAGCTACAGGAACAAAACTTTAAATTTTTATAAATGTTTGTAAATTTTTTCGTCAAAATTTAAATGCATATAAAAAATGGGCTTCATCCGCTCTCGGACACGCCAATTTTCAATAATATTATTGTTTTTTGAAAAAGTAGGTTTAGGTTATTTCATAGTCGAACTAGACCGACTTTAGACTTTTATTTACTTGTTTTATATCAATTTGTTTCTTAGACATCAGATTCGTAGTACAAACCATTTTCTTGAAATTGTAAGTCGAAATTATAGTAATATTTTGGGTGTTTCAGGTACATATCTCTAAGCTCAAATCAGAAAGTCAGTTGGTTGTGCAACTTTGCATTGTGAATCATGATGAATACGAAAATAAAATCAAAACTCCACAAATAAATATAAATTGTCCTTTGGACATAACTTGGATATAACTTAATTTAATTCTCATCGACATGTTGTAGTGCATTATTCAGAAATATCTCTCTCTTCTAATTTACGAGTATCGTTCGAAAAACAAATTGCCTACAAATTATTACTTTGACTTCTTAAAGCAACATAAAAGGTCATTTCAAGGTCAAATTTGGTTATACAAAATATTTATCTGTTTATTGTGCACAAATATTTGCAAAACTCAAGAGCCTGAAAGTGTTTTTAAGAGCTACATGGATTCAAATTTGAGCTGAAAACAATGCAAATCAATTTATTTTGGGAGTGATTCTGAGCTTAGCCATAATATTCTAGATATAAAGCAATATAATGCGATCGTTTATCAAAAAAATGAACTCGCTCATTTGTGCATAATGTATGTGATTTTTGGATTGTTCGTCAAAAAACTAATATGCTCACTTGGGACCAATTTCTGACATTTTGATATTGATTATAAAAAAATATGTCCAATAAAAATGTGTTCAATACATGTCATTTGTGGATTGTGAATACAATAGGTTAACATGCTCTCATATGTCTAAGCTTAAAAATTTTGGAATGTGATATTTTATAAATTTTAATAATATAAGGCAAGAGATGAAAAAATGTAAGGGGCTCGGGCATCAAAGGAATCGAACAAAAGATGATCGGACGCAAATTCAAAATTATAAATTTGATCCAATTCGAACAGGAAAATAAAATTTTTTAATTTATGTTCTACTAACAGTAACAAACACCAACAGAGAACTATGTCGTTCAGTTGCTCATTTTTTTGATGAGCAAAAGCAACAACAACAAAAATTTATTCTTATGATCAAGCCCAAGATGACATTTGTTAAGCACTACTTGACGTGTTTATCAAAAAAATTTTTAAGCCCAATTTCTGGCATAAACTGCGTGCGTGAATAGCTTGTTTTAAGATGGTTTTGGGCTGTATTGAGCTATTTTCATTTATGAACGCTTTGAGCTTAATTTTAATCCATTTTTTCTCTCCGTGTATAGAGCAATAAAGGAGGGACATAACATTTGCGGCAGAGAAAACAGATATATTTTTAAAAATTCATGACTCAGTCAAAAACAAAAATTTTTCCAATAGTTTTTTTTTATTATTGTAGAGAATTGAACAAATTACCAAAAAAAAAAAAAATATTTTTCACTCCAACATAGTTTTATAGAGCTCCAAACTGGTGGCAGAGCAAAAACGGGCCGTCGTGGTTGCAGCGCTGGGAGTCGCAAGAATTGTCCGATCTGGAAAAAAGTTACTTTTTTAAATCTTAACAAAATTGGTTATCGTATGACAGGAGTTTTTTTTTTTCATTTTCTTTCAATTTTTGGTGATATTCCAAATTTGAAAGTGTGTTTTTTTCGAGAAAAGTATTGACTTTAAAAATCATACAAAATCGAAAAAAATTGAAGAAAAAAAGTCGTGTCATACGATAGCGCATCTAGTTTAAAAAAATACAAAAAAAAAAAATTTCGTCAAAAAATTAACCCGCTAGTGCCGCAACCAGTACGAAAAACATGGTTTTGAGATAAAAGCGTTCAAAGTTTGTGAACAAAGAAAAAACGAGCACAAATTTTAAGTACGCTCTCACTAATCCGGCTGTAACTTTTGAACCCGTAAGAATTTTTGCATGAAATATTTTTTCTTAGAATTTTAAGAATATTTACTAAAATACAAAATTATAAAAAAGTCAATTTAAAAAAAAGGCCAATGTCATGTCCCTTCTTAAGCCAAGTACCCTTTTTAGCCTATTTTGGAGACTTATAGTCCGGGTGGCCTGAATTTTTTCCACTACCGAATTACATTTTTTTTAAAGATCTTAATTTTTAGTCTCAATCTAAAAAAAAATGGGTGTGAAGCGAAGAGGCTGCCAAAGAAAAACGCACATATGGGTGATCTAATGTATATGGATTAATACGAATGTAATTTAGTCGCCGTAGTCGACTTAGTCAGTCCGTCTCACTGAACAAAATCAAAATTGAGCCAAATCGGTTAAAAAGCACGCCTACCTCCCATATAAAGTGACGTCATGAAAATTATTAGCATCATTATCATAACCATCACATATTTAATCATCATCTTTATCGTCATAATTATTATGATTATCATCGTCATCATGATCCCTATGTCTTCCATCATAATCATCATCATGATTACCATTAACATCTCATCGTTTTCTTTTTCAACTTATTATCATCGTCATCATCTTCATCATCATCATCATCCTAATCATCTTCATCGTCATCATCATCATATTCATCATCATCATTATCATCATCATCATATTCATCATCATGATCATCATCATCTTGATCAGCATCATCATCAACATCATCATCTTCATCATCATCTTCCTCATCTTCATAATCATCATCATCATCATCATCATCATCATCATCATCATCATCATCATCATCATCATCATCATCATCATCATCATCATATTCATCAACATCATCACCAATCAAAATTGAGCCAAATCGGTTAAAAAGCACGCCTACCTCCCATATAAAATGACGTCATGAAAATTATTAGCATCATTATCATAACCATCACTTATTTAATCATCATCTTTATCGTCATAAATATTATGATTATCATCGTCATCCATATTCCTTATGTCTTCCATCATAATCATCATCATGATTACCATTAACATCTCATCGTTTTCTTTTTCAACTTATTATCATCGTCATCATCTTCATCAACATCATCATCCTCATCATCTTCATCATCATCATCATCATATTCATCATCATCATCATCATCATCATCATCATCATATTCATCATCATGATCATCATCATCTTGATCAGCATCATCATCAACATCATCATCTTCATCATCATCTTCCTCATCTTCATAATCATCATCATCATCATCATCATCATCATCATCATCATCATCATCATCATCATCATATTCATCAACATCATCACCAATCAAAATTGAGCCAAATCGGTTAAAAAGCACGCCTACCTCCCATATAAAGTGACGTCATGAAAATTATTAGCATCATTATCATAACCATCACATATTTAATCATCATCTTTATCGTCATAATTATTATGATTATCATCGTCATCATGATCCCTATGTCTTCCATCATAATCATCATCATTATTACCATTAACATCTCATCGTTTTCTTTTTCAACTTATTATCATCGTCATCATCTTCATCATCATCATCATCCTCATCATCTTCATCATCATCATCATCATATTCATCATCATCATCATCATCATCATATTCATCATTATGATCATCATCATCTTGATCAGCATCATCATCAACATCATCATCTTCATCATCATCTTCCTCATCTTCATAATCATCATCATCATCATCATCATCATCATCATCATCATCATCATCATCATCATCATCATCATCATCATCATCATATTCATCAACATCATCTCCAATCAAAATTGAGCCAAATCGGTTAAAAAGTCCCATATAAAATGACGTCATGAAAATTATTAGCATCATTATCATGACCATCACTTATTTAATCATCATCTTTATCGTCATAATTATTATGATTATCATCGTCATCATGATCCCTATGTCTTCCATCATAATCATCATCATGATTACCATTAACATCTCATCGTTTTCTTTTTCAACTTATTATCATCGTCATCATCTTCATCATCATCATCATCCTTATCATCTTCATCATCATCATCATCATATTCATCATCACCATCATCATCATCATCATCGTCATCATTTTCATCACCATCATCATCATCATCATCATCGTCATCATTTTCATCACCATCATCATCATCATCATCATCGTCATCATTTTCATCACCATCATCATCATCATCATCAACTTCATCATCATCTTCATCAACACCATCACGTGCTTGCAACTTTGTCGTTTTTTATCGTAGCTTCTGCGCCACTTCATTTTACTACTCTTCGCTTCATTTTCGATCTCGTAAATTTATTAAAGTTTTTTTTTTTTGTTCTTCTTCTCTTTACTATTGCGCTGTCGCTTCGCATCAAAATCACAACACCGCTAAAATCATTGTTGTACTTGTTTTTGTTTTTGTATTTTTCTTTCAGATTGGTACAAAAAACTACTTCAACTTGGGAATCTCCTGGTATTCGCACGGCTTTTGTTGTTTTCCAGGTGGTTATACTGATATCTCCTCTGGGCCGAATCGTATTTTTTTTTTTGCTGACATGGTTGTTTACACATTAGGTATAGTTAGAGTACAATAGCAGCCTACAGTGGGTCAAAAACTTAAGCAGAATAAATGTCAGTTAAGACAGTTTTTTTTTAAACAAAAATGTTTTACTTTTTAAAATTTCATATAATTCTGAAAATGTCTGAAAATTAATAACAATTTCAGAATCGACTCAAAAAATTAATTAACTTATAAATGCTAATTTGCAAAAAGTTTCTATTGAAAACAATATCAGTTCTACTGATCAGATCAATTCTACAGATTAGATCATTTCTGATTTTCAGTTTGAGATCTACATTCAAAATTTGTATATTTTGTTTGAAGTCATTTTGTTTGTTTTCAATGGGCCCGAGCCGGTGAAAAAAAAATTAGAAAAAATTCGTAGAAAAATTTAAAAAAAAATTGAAATATTGAAAAATATAAACGAACAGAGTATTAGAACTCATTTCTATACTCAATTTTATAAAAGTCTCAATGAAACCGACTATAAGTAATATAGTTCATGAGACAATAACGCAAATTTGCACAATATTGACCACCGTGCGTCAGATCCTTACAAGCAGAGCTTCCATGTAGTAATGAGCAAAACAATTTTCAACATTTTTCTACTCTTCGGTATAATTATGCGGCGACTTATTCTAGGAAATGTTGAGCTTGCATGTAGGCTATACGACGTAGCTACATACTCTATTTTATGGCATGGTACAGAGTGTTGTTTTTTTTTAAATTTTGTTATTTTTTTTTGTAAGTTACAGGCCTAAGAATTTGATATGCCATAACTTATGGTGGCGCAAAATTTTATTTTCGAAAAATATTTGAGTTTTGTTAACGCTTAAATAAATTACACTCAAGTCAAAGATAAAACAAGAAGAGAGTTAAAAATTAAGATGAAAACTGCTAAATGCAGCAGAAGATTGAAGAGTAGTTGTGCGAAGAGGATGCTTTCAGGCGAAAATTATATGCTTGCTATAATTTTCTTTGTTTACTTGTGGCCACTAAAATTATAATAACAAAATATGTGCAGCTAGTTAGAGTTGTGTCAGCAGAATGGCGAAGGAAGAGAGAAGTAAAATTTTGCGCCAAACAACCTTGAGTTATTCCCAAGGTTTTGTACAGGTTACTCAAGGTTTTCGCGGTAGGCTTAATACAGACACTCACGCACATAGACACGACACAATTGTCTGCTTTGTCGTTGTCGTCGTCTTCGCAGTGGTCGCTGTGATTAGCAGCAGGATTGGTTCGAACATAATGCCAAGCCATTGCGTCATAAATTTTCTTTAGCAGCTTGAGATGCTCCATAATTGCGCATTCATGTTGCTGAATGTTCTCGCGAAAGCGCGTGCGCACGCTCCTGAGAAACAATATGCAGCATAGCTAGGGTATAACAACTTCTGTAGCTGTAGCTGTAGCTGTTGTAGACGATCCAGGGGAAAAATATATGATAGTCTTCTGTAAATTATAGTGTTGAAGTCACAGCTCACAGTGAGAGGGAGAAAAAAAAAAATAATATCGCACTCTATCTTTAAAAGGGCACAATTCAAAATTTTAGAATTATTGGGAGAGCCAAAAACTAATTTGTTTTTTAAGCAATGCCATATAAGAAACAGGATACAAAATAATTTTTTTTCATAAAGAGAAATAAAATCAAAAGTCGATTAAAATTTTTTATATGAAAAAGCCAAAATTCAAATATTGTTTTGCCTTCTAGTAGATAAGGTGAAATGTAGCTTATTTTTACAATTCTCAAAACTTTTCTAAGTTTCAGCTTTTAACTCAATGGTTTTCAAGTGAATCTTAAAAAAAAATCAACGTTGTTGGTTTTCAGTTTACTTTTTCTATAAAAGTTTCAAATAATTTTTTTCTGTCGCTTGCCGTTACGTTACCCAATTTTGGCTCTATATTATTTTGTTTGTGTCAAGGTCTGTCTTTACGTTATTATCTCCTTTTTTCATGTTTAGTTTTTGAACTTAATTTAAAAATCAATTTTGTCTTGTGATTGCTTAAACTTTTTTTGTGTGCGCTCTTATTTTAGCTCATATCATGTTATGAATAATTCACGACGCATGCTGGCGATTCGATCAAAAATGTTTTTTTATTTTATTTTTCTTGAGAAAAGTGCCAAAATCTTTAAACATTTAAACCAAAAAAAGGCTCGAAAAGCGACAAATTGTGCAATTTTAACATTTTAAAGTGATTTATGTATACGTTGTGTGAAAAAAGTGAATAAATTGGAATTGTTTTTTTTTACACGAAATGGTGTTCTTGAAAGTGTTTTTGGTTTTTTTTTTTTTGCGACGAATGTTCATTATATAATGTTTGGCCGCCAAATATTTGCAAGCAAGGCTTTGAAATTGCTTTTTAGTTGATTTTTCTTTCGTTAATTTCAGCAATAAATACTTAGATGTTGAAGGAAGATTTGGAAAAAAATACTTATTGTGACAATTTTCTTGATTTAAGAAGTTGGCTCATACATGTTCAGTTAAGACTGCTGATGAATTTAAGAAAACATTTAACATTTACAGATACTATTAAGAGCGACCGAATCTATGATATATGATCTATGAGCAATATCTTGACAGTTCTACCTATATCTTGTAACGCCAACATAAAATCGGCCCTTACATGTATTTTGAATGAATCGACACATACCTACGTGTGGGTATTCAAAATAATTTAAGAGTCGACGTTATGACAAAATTTTTACAATCACCTCAAAGAATATGTTTCAGTCGTGGTCAATGCGTCGTTACTGATAAGTATCATATAAATTTTGTTTGTATACTTTCAGGCTTGCCATTTCGTTCGTATAGTAAAAGCACTGTAATAGCAAGAATGAACAGTTTGAGCGATATTAGATGCGAAGCAAGACGCTTATAACCTTTTTAGTTCGTCACATAATCAAAACTAAAGTCCTAATCGTAAAAATTGTATACGTAACGCAAATAATTACGACTCTGAAATGATTCTTATTTATGAATTTTTCACCAGTGCTTATAGTTGTGAGCCATAAAAGAGCATTAGTTATGTAATAAATCTTAACATTAATATGAGTCAGAGTTACTTTATCGGAAAATAAAGCTTTTTAATACAACTTTTCAAGCACTGCCTATTAGATTTAATATGGCGTAAAAGTAATTATTGATATTTTCATATAATTTCTGTCGTGAATTCAAAAACAACAAAAGCAGCAAAATTATGAAAAATTTATCAGTTATAGTAGGTATAATAAGGTAAATAATAAACTCATATTTTTTATTCACTCAAAAGTATTTTTCATGACTCTGTTAAGAATCATATTTTGGACTCATTATTGAGCTCTTCCAGGAAGAAAAACAAGCTCACATAACACATAAACCACATTTAAAGTCACAAAAGCAGAAAACATTTTGCATGTTTATGAGTCAAAAACAACTTACTCTTCAAAACAATAACTCTTATAAGTTATAACTCATAATTTTGACTCTTCAAAAACAAATGTATTACAGATTTCTAAACTGAACCAAAAACGTACATAATAATTATGAATTTTTACATTGTCTCCTTGAATCGCGTTAGTATATTTTTGGTCAAGTTACTATGTACATGAATCATATGAACTATTTATGATAACAATGTACTTACCACACAAAAGACAATACAAACAAGAGAATATGAATATTTTCAAGCCTAGTGTTTTAGGCTTGAAACATTTATAATTTTTGTGAATCAAAATTCATGTACAAATACGAGGAGAACCAGAACTGCATGAATTTCATGTTTAGAAACAAGGGAAGCGTGAACTTATTTATGTGTTAAGTGACCAGAATTTATATAATCCATGTATAAATAGAAGGGAAGCAAGAATAGTTCATAAGATAAGAGCTTTATTATACTTTTCTAAACGATATACTAAATAGAATAGGCGGTATGAAATACATTAAGAATTTAGTGACAGAATTGATACATTCTAAGTACATTAGGACATACACTGGAGTATTTAAGACTGAAAGTGAAGATAAACCCTTTCAGGACCAAAGGGACACCGGTGTCCCAAAAATATTTTCGTTCGTCATAACGTATCCTTAAGTCGAAAAATGTTTTTTATCTAACTATGTGCCACTTAAAGTAGTAAATTAAGCTTTCGTGATTTAGCAACCCAGTTCGAAATTTCCCAGTTCAAAGAAATTCTGAAAATAGTTAAACTTTTAAACAGAAACTGCATGGGACACAGGTGTCCCTCTGATCCTCAAATGTGTGTAACTTTTCATTATATTTTCTAATTGTGAACTCTGAGGCGGTTAAAATAAATAATATGTATTTATATGTATTATATTTATATATAACATAATATGTATTTACTTTCTTATATTTTTTGATTATCTATATCGGTGCTTCATTACAGGCTCTAGTAGGAAGTGACATTAAAAAGTTACCTTTAAGGACCATAGGGACACCCATGTCCCATGAAATTTCAAGTAAACTGAAGAATTTTTTTTTTATATTTGTTTTTATACCAGCTAAATTGAAGCTAATTAAACTATTTGATGATCCCAAAAAACTTGTTTCATTTCTGGAAAGCTTGTGGTCTTGAAAAGGTCAACACACTGATATTTGGTAAACGATAAAAGAAGATCAAATTCTGTATCGCTTAGTTAAAGAATTGTAGCAAACTATGGCACCGTTTATTTATTTTTTATTTATTTATTTATTTATTTGGATAAGCTTAGTACAAGCAGTTTAAATACTTAAAACAAAAACTTAAAAACTAAAATTTATAATTAACAGGGAGTATCTTTATTTACAATTGTATCATATCTTGTACTGGAAGATTACATTAGAGAGGCGGATGAAGTGGTGTTGAAGAGTTAAGGAGGATATTTCGGAGTAGTGGTTTGCTGAGATGAAAATTGAATTCGTTGATCAAACTATTGGTTACCCGAAGCATTCTGGTTATGGGTTCACTGCATCCATAGTCGGTGCGGTGAAAGTAAAGGTGAAAGAGAGATATAGACCTAAGGTTGCGTGGGTTGGTATTAAAAGATATTAATTGGAGTAGTTCTGGTCAGTTAATGGTTCCGCATACAAGTTGATGAATGAAAAGAACATCGGCAACTTCCCTTCGCTTTGCAAGTGTTTGCATGTTAATCAACTTAAGACAGTTGGCATAAGGTGGTAGGTTGAAACTGTCAGAACCAGGAAGACCACGAAGAGCGAAACGAATGAATCGTCGTTGAACGGCTTCGATTCGCATTGAATGGGTGTTGTAGATGGGAGACCAAAGCTGGCTGGCATACTCGAGGATGGGTCTAACAAAGGAAAGATAGAGAGATTTAGTGACGTAAGGATTGGAGAACTCTCTAGACCAGTGTTTCACGAAACCAAGTGCAGAGTTGGCTCTACTAATGATACTATCAATATGAGGCTTAAAGTTAAGTTCCTTATCACAAATAACACCTAAAGTCGCGTAAAGAGTTTACAGAAGGAACTGTCTTGCCGAGAATGTAATACGTTCGCGGGGGAAGTTGGAGTCGCTTACGAGAATATGTTATAGCTTGACATTTGCTGACGTTGAGCTCCAGAAGATTTTTTTTGACACCAAGTGTAAAAGTTGACCAGATCGTTTTGAAGATTGCAAAAATCGGCGTTGGCTTGTATGCGATTAAAATCATTGATGATACCATCAACATCAGCAATAGTTAAGACGAATAGCAAAGGACCAAGGTGACTGCCTTGTGGGACACCAGACGTAGCTGTAAAAGATTTTGAATTGGAAAACCTAAAGATGACATTATAACTGCGTTCTTCGAGATAAGATTTAATCCATGTTATAAACAGATGTGGAAAACCAAAGGCTTTGAGCTTAAGAAGGATGATAGTGTGTGAGATTTTGTCAAACGCTTTACTAAAGTCGGTGGAAACTGCATCAACTTCGTAACCATTTTCCAACGAGCATAAAGTGTTTGAAACAAATTCTGTGAGGTTGGTGGTAGTCGATTTACCTTTGAGGAAGCCATGTTGACTAGGGGGAAAGATAGATTTGCAATGGAAGAAGAGAATGTCGTAGATAATACTTTCAAAAATTTTAGGAGCACATGACAGTTTTGCGATAGGTCTGTAATTAGAAATATAATTTCTAGGTCCTTTTTTATGTAAAGGTATTATGTACGAGTTCTTCCATAACTTTGGAAAAACAGAGTTAGAAATAGAAAGTTGAAAGAGAGTCAAAAGGGGATGAGCCAAAAAGTTCGCGAATTTTTTGATAACAATAGCAGGCAACCCATCGGGTCCAGGAGAATAATCATCTTTAAGATTATGTTACTTTGCTAAGACATCAGCTAATGTTATATCAACAGAAATCAGTGACGTTTGAGCACAGTTCCTTAATGAAGAAAAGTATTCATAGTCTAGTTCATCGTTATGACTTGTGAATGACTGACTGAAGAAATTAGCGAATAGGTTTGCAATTATTTCCGGGTTGTCTGGGGAGATATCTGAAAAACTAAGGGTTGATGGGTAGTTGTCAGATTTTCTTTTGATATTAATGAACTTGTAGAAGCTTTTAGGATCCAACAACAATTTAGTTTCGAATTTACCCACAATTCGCTTTGAAAGTTGAGGTTTTTTATTTTTGCGTGCTCGCTGGGACAAGAGTTTTATTTTGTTTACATTCAAATTGCTTTTAATATACTTAAAGCCAAAATATAAACGAAAGTTATATGAAGCCTCTTTGCACAGGTTATTTTAAACACTATGTGTTTATTTTTTTTTTATGGAAAAGTGTTTTTAAACCATTTTTGTTTCTCGAGTAAAAAAAAATTTCTGTACTTTGACCATATATGTAGACATATAGTTGTGAGTAGGGCGTGGTAAGTCTAAAATGTTTTTTTTTATAAAATTTTATATATTTTTCTAAAAAGTGAAGAAAAACAAAGCTGCGCTATGTTTGTGCCGTGAAAAATTAAAGCAGTTTCTAAGTTTGAAACCAATATTGTTCAGAAACATGATATGGCAATAGGATATAACTCAAATAATGAGGAAAGAGCGCTGAAACTCTTCATATATGCTTCATTTGTTATATTTAAGTATATTTAACAAAAATGTAAATATGTGAATTCTACGTACTATGCATGGTGTATTGCTGAAATTTAGAATACAGTTGCAAGTTGTCACTGTCAAAAGTCATGCAAAACATTTTGGAAATTGAACGATTGGGTGTTAATAAGAGATATATTAATTTGTAAAATATTTATTATAATTAAACAAGCAAGGTATAACTTCGACTTGGCCGAAGTTAAAATACCCCCACGGCCGATTCTTAAGGGTTAAAGAATCTAAAATTGGAGAGCTTATAATATGAGATTTTGAGAGATTTCATTATTTTTATGTGTCTAAAATACATACATATCAAATTGTTTTCTTGCAGCTTAAATATAAGTCTTTTTATAAAGTTTTTAGTAAGCAAGTGGGTGACACGCAAGTGGATGACGCCCATTTTTCTAACACACCTCAGTTTTGACAACGAATACTTAAATATCGAGTTTCAGTCTTGTAACTTTAATATAAGCCTCTTTATAAATTTTTCAATTTTGGGGTTGTATGGGAGGTGGGCGTGTTAGTGGGTGGATGACGCCCATTTTTTTTTATCACCTTTGTTTTGACATAAAATACACAAATACTGAGTTTAATTTTTTTATCTTTAATATAAGCCTCTTTATAGAGTTTTCAAATATTTATATCGCACAAAAAAATTCTCATTTATACAGAAAAATGTTTTGAAAATGAAAATTTTTTTCTATATTTTAATAAAAAAATATACTATGAGAAGTATTTTCTTCAATAAAAACAAATTTTTTTCAAAAATAAAGAGTCTTTTTCTCTCAAATCGAATTATTTTTATATATTTCTCTTTTTCATAGAAGGTTTTTATCATTTTTAGAGAATTTTTAGGATCGCATTTGGAGAAAAGCATTTCATTGAAATCGGTCCAGGCGTTTAGAAGTTATTATAGAGTGCCACGCCCACATACTTCCGCCCACTTTTTTACACCCCCTATGTTCTTTCTTTCTATAAAAGGTACTCGGTGTCCAAATTTCAGCTCAATCGGATAAGCGGTGCGCGAGCCTATACGGAACAGACAGACAGACAGACAGGAGGACAAACATTTGATTTTATATATAAAAATTTGCAAATTTTCCCCCAATGTTTCTCGAGTTTACCGGTGCCCCCTGAAGCTCGCAGAAGCACAGATAAGAAATTTTGTTGGTATTATTTTTGTTGACGTTCACCAGCACGCTTGTCCACTCCCTCACTCATTTATTCACATGTTTTTTGTTTCTCGCTATTTTTTATTCGACATTACGAAGAATTTATATTCGCTATCAGAAACTTTCAAATCCCTTGGGTACAAAATTATATCTCCATTTAGTTCCTTCTATAGCAGTTAGCTTGCTCATGGTCATCATATTGAACCTGCCATTTTTAATTACAAATTGTTGACTTCAGATTCGTGATTAGCAACATTAAAGCCCCCAATGGTGGCATTTATATCCTAATACGTAGCTCCTGTGAATTAATTGACACTTTCAGCCTCAAATATTCCACTGAATGTGCCGAATTCATTCTGGAAATAGGAAGATGGACTTTTACTCCAATTCTGGAATGTAAACCCACCAAGACATGTGACCAGTGCAAGTGTCACTCTTCCGCTGATTCCACTGTCACCAGTACAAGTGACACAATATAACCCTCATAGTGCAATCTTATATATTCTAATTTCATCGTTTTTATATCAGAAAGTTTAAGATTTAAAGATATATGCATAACGATTCTAATCTCTTGTGTCCGTTCTTCCGTCTCTTAAGTATCATCACTCATCGCTCATGGCAACTAATTTAAAAAATATCTTTATAATTCATTATGTTGCATCTGTTTGTTTTATTTCTGCCGTTTTGTATCTGCCTTGACCATCATGAATCATAAATAGCTGCAAGCCCAGCAGCATCTATAAAAGTCATTAATATCATAGAGCAATGAATACGTTCACATACATATCTAACGTCATTATCAACAGACATACAAAGCAAACAATTTATTCATTAAATAGTTTCTTAATTGATATAAATTAATTTGAACTTTTTTTTTTATTAAAGCCACAACAACGTTTCAACGTTTGCTATACATAGAACCTTATTTTGGCCCCCAGCTGTCACATTTGAACAATGTCAATTGTGTAGTTTGTGTGAAAAACGAATGAACAAATAAGCTAAGAAAATAAAATAAATGCTTGAATATTTGAGTAAAACTTCTAACTTGTCAAATTGACATTTTGCGCTTTACGAACAACAAATGCCGATGACATTTTCAATCAATTTGTTAGATAATAATGATGAAGCAACGATTGTCATGCTTAGGTATTGTGGAAGAAAAAAAAAAATTCCTCAAAGTTTATTAAAGTCAAGGTCAATTAGCATTTAGGCTGGGCACAGTTAAACTGGAGGGCATGATCGTCATCATTATTATTTTCATCATGATAATCATTCAAGCAAGCTGAGGTTGAAGTCTGCTTAAAACGATAATTAAAAAGTTGATCGATCGTGACTTTGATTGAAGCAAACAATTGAACACGTGCATTAATCAACTGGAGGTAGCCAGAGTTATACAATTATTTATTTTATTTTAAGAGTTATATGGAAAATATAAACAATAAAAAATTGTTTAAAATGAACAATTAAATTGTTTGTTTTGTTAAAATATTTCTTTAATTCTTATGTTTACAGTATTTTTTAAGTTGCAGTGAAGTGAATAGATGTATACCTACATCTCTGTTGTCTAATATTTATTAAATATATTGCATAATATATTAACATTCACAATTTGTATTAAATAATTTTGACTTATAGCGCATTGTAGTGATGAATAATGTTTTAAATAATTTCGTAATTTACTTACCTCTAGTTGTTATTTCATTTCCTGCATTGCGATTGTTCTCATCTTGTCCACCGCTGTGAGTTGCATTTTTTGACTTTTTTAACTCATCGCCAGTACCATTTTTTATAACCACATTTTCATCATCAACACCATCATCATCATCATCATCTTCATCCTCACCAGTTTCTACGCCATCATCCTCTTCGTCATCATCATCATCATCATGGTCAGCATCAACTTCCTCGTCATCATCATCATCATCATCATGATCATGATGTTGCACAATATGCTCGCGTCCAACTTGTTGCCACGCTTCATCTGTACCAACATTGACAGTGCTACCAATCAATACACCAGCTGATTGCGCTGCCGTCAAAGCATCCTTATGATATGAATTGTGGCGATTACGTGTACCACCTGTCGTACCACTTGCATCGGAATTCGTTTGTAATATCGTTGTCGCTTGACCACCCGGAAATGTTGCATTTCGCTTGTGACGTCCTTTCGATTTGGGAAATGCTGCCAATATATTGAGCCACCATTTTGATTCTTCGGGGCAGGTACCCTTAACGAAGGTAACACGATCCGGTGCAGTGATGGCAATTGAATTTGTGTGTCCCGTTACATCCTCGGCAGTGGTTACCTCCAGCACTTTTGTCATATCGATGCAGGCTTGTGGTACTGTCTCGGGCTGCAAAAAGAAAAAAAAAACAATAAATAAAATTGATAAGATATAAGGTCATTGCTTAAATATATTATTAAAATGAACATTACTTTTAATAATATATTTTACATAAATATATTAACACGTTTAATGCCATGACCAAAATTAACAAATTACCTTGTAATGAAAATTGATGACAATAAGATAGCTAATATTTTATTTCGGATTTGAAATTTATTTCTAATTTCCCAAATATTTCATAAAATTTTTTTTACAAAAAATTTTTTTAACCCTAAAATCTATATTCGATTTCGATGTGAAGGAATGATAAAAAGACGACAAAAATAAAACATTGATTTCTTTTTCGTTTGATTTGGCATGTTGGATTTAATTTAACATGTTTGATGTTTGAAATTTAATATTTCTCAAAGGGAGAAATCATATTCCTTTTGTTTTCAAGTAGATTTTGTTTCAACAAAATCAAATTTTTTCCAAAATAACAATCGGAGCCAACGAGTTCTGGTAGACAGACAGTTTTATTTTTAGGCGGTTTTAATTTCTCTTTTCTATCTCTTACATTGTAGCAGTAAGATATGTTACGGAGATTTATGTAAAAAAATTTTCGTTGAACATTTTTACCCTCTAACTCTTTAGTGTAATGGTCTTTTTTGTCCCTTTGTGAAAAAAAAGACAAAAAATACCCTGCAAACGTGCCCTTAGAGGGTTAAATGTCCCACAACATATAATGTTTTTGAATAAATTAAAGCTCAAAATTAAACTTTTTAAATATTATTTTTATTACAAATAAAGTAAATAAATACCTGGCGGCTTCAAGGAAGACATTATAGCCATAGTTATCGTTTAATTTGCTTTATTTTTTTTTTTTGCTTATAAAACCACGCACAATGGTTCCAAATCGAAAAAAGAATCGAAAAACCTCAAGGAGTTGTTTAATCTGAATACAAATGCTGGTATCTAGTTTTTTGGGTTCGCTGATCACGAATCTGAAGTAAAAATTATAAATTCAACTTCGAAATTCAAATTGTCGACAATGAACTAACTTTTGAGCTAACTTTACTAAAACCTTAAATTTTCTATTTTTTTTTAATGTTCCTTATAATTTTATATCAAGTAATTAATTTTACTCATTAAGTATGTTTAATAACGATACAAATAATGAAAAATAAAAAAAAATTGTTGAACAAACAAAAATGTTAAAAATTCCAACAGTGGCACAGTATAAGTAATAACAGTATAATAAGATGTCCCACAAAGAACCAATAACATTCTAAAGGGGAAAGCATTTTTGTTTATTACCATTTTTACTAACAAGGAAAGGTTCCCAGGTGTCACTCTCCGATTTTAATGAGCGTGATGGAGGAAAAAATTCCAAGATTGACATTTTTATACGTATTTTGATACGTTATATTGAAGTTATTGCGAAAAAATGAGCTTTTTGCAAATTTTTGACCGCCATTTTGAAAGCCTTAACCTTGAACTCAGCATATATAAAAAAATACGTCAACCTTAGATTTTTGTTCTCTAACACATACCCAAAGCTCATTAAAATCGGAGAATGACACCTGGGGACCTTTCCTTGAAAGTCAAATTTTTAAAAAATGTACATTAGACCGGATCGAAATTTGGATTCCGCCGGTAGGGGTCTCAAAAGTTAGAGGAACTCATTAAAATTATTTCTGCATACTTTTTTTTTCATATCCGAGAAAAACCGCATAGGCAATTTTGATTCTTCTGAAGGTCCTTTTTGTCCTCTAACACATACCCAAAGCTCATTAAAATCGGAGAATGACAGTTGGGGACCTTTCCTTGAAAGTCAAATTTTTAAAAAATGTACATTAGACCGGATCGAAATTTGGATTCCGCCGGTAGGGGTCTCAAAAGTTAGAGGAACTCATTAAATTTATTTCTGCATACTTTTTTTTCATATCCGAGAAAAACCGCCTAGGCAATTTTGATTCTTCTGAAGGTCCTTTTTGGTAAAAAAACCATGTTTTTTGCTTGTAACTTTTTATTTTTCACAGAACTCATACCCACATCTGCTTATTTATTAAATTTGTTACTTATACCAATATTCTAACATACAAAAAATTTCAAAATTATGTTTCATTATAACTCTTATTGACCATCAAAAATGGATTTTTTTGCTATTTTCAAAAACACATTTTTTTTAAACTGCTGTAAAAGACACATTTTGCATTTGATTTACGTGGAATTGTCAATGTTGGAATGGTATTAAGTTCTTCTTTCTTTCTGGCATCGCTTTCATCAAAGCTTTGTGCGAAAACTGACAGAATGTGAGAAATCAACTTAAAAAATCTGATAAAATCATACATTTCTTATTTCTACAAACAATTTATTTAATTTGTGCTCTGATTTATAGTCAGTGAACAAAGTTTTCGATAATTTTTTTTTTTAATCACATAGCTTTGATTAAAGCGATACACAGAAGGAAAAGAGAACTTAATAGCTTTCTTTGATAAAAGAATTTAAAAAAATGTCCGTCTTTTTTCGATATGGAACCATTGTGGTGAATTTGATTTACATAAATCTCTGTCTGTCGAAGCCGAAACGAAATTGAGATTTCGTCGCACACTGACTCAAAGTGATATTGATTTTTTTATCAAAAAAGAGGTTCAGGAGAACTAAAATCGCTTCATGGAGATTTCTACAATAAAAAAAAAAATGATTTTGAAATAGTTTTTAAGAGTCCCTCTAACTTGAGAGTCGGTGTCCGGCTGACTTTTTATTTCTCCATATAAAATCGATCCGGCTAAATGTGTATATTTTTCTATACGTGTCATAAGCTATGATGTGAAGCTATGTTTGCAAAATAGTTTGGCAAAAAGCTTATGTAAAAAAAAAGTTATCTCATAAGTAAGAGCCAATATTTTTAATATATAACTCGAAATAATCGTTAGCCAAATCTTTGAACGCGATATCTCAAAAACTACTCGGTGAATTGACTTGGATTTCTTTAAAAATTTTTAAGTAGGTAAAATTTATTTGATTTTTAATCTTTATTCAGATGATATACTTAGCATGATTCCAAAAAAATAGTTTTTTTTTAACTTTTTTTCATAGTACCTAAAATATCCTTGTATACAGGATGTCTGAGAACTAGATGTTTGAAAAAATCCCTTATTTTGAAGATGTTGTGTTTTTAATCTTTTTATCCATTTTCCTCGTAGAAAATCAAACATAATTTTGTATTATTTAAAAGGATATATTCTTTAAAGAATAATGCTCTATACTGCAAGATTCAAAATACAAATTATAAAAATAGTTGTTTTAAAAAAAGCAAGACAATTGCACATTTATATTTAAAATGTCATGGAACATATGAAAGAATCAGAAAGAGTCATCTAAGCAACATTTGTTTATCTTTTGGATATCTTAATTTTCACCGAGTGGCTTTGCGATATTTGCAATGGTTTTGCAGAAAAAAGAACTACAAAAAAAGTTCAGTACAAAAACGTCTGTTTTTTACCCTTTTTCTGCATCAAATGCCCAGCCTAGCAGCTCCATGTCTACAAAAATTAAGCATAAATTAAATTGTATTCATGGATTTTAAAAAAATTCACCGAGTGGCTTTAAGTTTTTTTTTATCATTGTTGAGAAATTAAACTGAAAGAAATTAAACAGAAAGGATATTTATGCAATGACAAAAAGAAATGAGGATATGTCTCATTACAAGGAAATATATCCACGGTTAAAAATCTTGGACTAAATTTTAAACTTTTTTGGATTACATATAGGACACGACCAAAAAAAGATTATTTTTTAATCCAATGAAAAGTTTTAAATTTTTAAATCCAAAAAGGATTAATTTTTAATCCCCAAAAAGTTTAAAATTTCTTAATCCAAAAAGGAATAATTGTTAATCCACAGAAAGGTTAAAATATTATAATCCAAAAAGGATTAGATTTTAATCCAAAAAAGTTTAAAATATTGTAATTCGAAAAGGATTACTTTTTAATCCACAAAGGTTTAAACACTGTTTACTGTAATATGTATATAACAATATTTTAGTTCAGAATTAAAAAACAATTTGTTTCATTTAATTAAAAAAAAAATTTTAGATGCTTTAACAACATTTAGAATTATATTTAGCTTAAATTTATTTAAAGTAGTAGTAGTAGTTTTCAATCTTATACCTGAATTCTAATGCGGCAATGGAAGCGTCAGAGGCAGTGGCATTGATCAGCTGTTATTTTAGGAATACTGTTGTTCAATGGTAAAACTTACATTGCAGCAGTGGCAGTAAGCAGTACTGCCAAAGTTAGCCATATTTCTAAATTCACTGCCAACATGCAAATAATGTGACTATAAAGAAAAATTTCACATTCACTGCTTTTGATGCTGACGCTGCCACTGCTGGTTTGTAATTTGCAGGCAGTTAAATACGAAACAGCTGATCACTGCCGCTGCCACTGACACAGCTGCTGCCACTGCCACTGCTGCATTGTAATTCAGCTATTAAATAACATAAATACTTTTTCCTAAAAATACTACCTTAATGCAAATTTGTAGTCCAAAAATAGTCTTGAACTGAAACTTTTTCGGATTAAAAAAAATTAAACTAAAATATGGAATCAAAAATAGTACTTTAAGGATTAAAAATTCCTTTAAACCAAAGTTTGGATTAAAAACTAGTCCAAAATTTTTAACCGTGTACTAGGTGTCAACAAATCAAATGACGTTAAATTAAATTCAACGAGGGCACAAAATTGGTGAGAAAATACTTTGACTGCAATGTAAAATGGAATGTACTGGAATGCATGAAACGTTAAGAGAGTCGTGTGAAAGCAAGAAATTATTTTTAAAACTTTGAGTGTGTGGAATCATAGCGTAGAAAATAAGTAACAAGAAAAATTTATAAATTTTCTTTGTTATACAAAGATTTTTTTTTTTAAAAACACCTTCCTAAAGCATTTTTTCTTAAATATCTCTTTTGTTTAAGATGATGAAATCTTCGTTTTGTTCAGCAAATAAATTTAGTAAGAAACAACTTCAGAAGATGTCGCTTATCTTATTTTTTTAAAAGGATCAACATTTTTGACAGCCAAACGTCAGAACTGACAGTTAAAATGTCCTACAAAAATATGGGCTTCACAGTTAATTTTCAACTTTTAGAATTTGTTTTTATAAATTGGTTAGTTTAAATATTCAAATTGAGTTTTATCGGAAGTAACCTTAAAATAGCTTTTAAATTACCGCAAATAAAAATGACAGCCAAGTCCCTGAACAAACATTGCTAAAACTATATATCTTTACCATCTTCAACAGTAAAAAAAAACTTTTTCCAAAAAACGTTGTTTTGCTTTCGTGCTACTTAGATATACTACATATCGATAGTAAAACATTATAAGTGAAAAATTTTAAATGTTCGGAAACGTCGATACAGAACAAAACACGAACTTTAAGTGTTTATTGAGCATCATGTTATGCATTGGTTATGCATTTTCAACAAATTTACAGAAGGTAGATAGATTTTTTTATTGATGACTTGGAAGATGCAGTTAACCTATTTTTGCCATAAGGTCACTTAACACTTTAGTGAGCTTAACCACCGATATACAGGTTTTTGTTTTTTTTAGAGGTACTTTCAAGAGTAAAACATGTGGAAGAGCGGTACTTTCAAGTCTATATATTCGACATTTTGTTTTCAACTTTTGATTAATCGGGGGTGTCATGAAATCCAATAGCTGTCGGAATTGATTTTAAAATCGACAAGAAATTTACTTTGCTGTCATGATTTTTGATATTATTGGTTTTATGTTCGAATCGGACATTTATTACATTTCGAACATACAACCAATTCGGTCGGAATTCATTACAACAAAGTAAGTTTCTTTTCGTTTTAAAAATCAATTCCGACATCGATTGGATTTCATGACACCCCTGAATAAATCGAAATGATTGATTTTGATATTTTAATTTCCTCTTGCAGAAGGAAACAAAATGCAGTTTATGAAACAAGGTTTTTCCAAAGCCAGTAGTTAACAGAACTGAGCCTTGAGCATTCAGTTGTAAAAATAAAAATTATTAATTACAAATATTTATAAAAAATTCGAAATTATAATTGTATACAAAATTAATGAACGCATATAATGTTATGTTTAAGTATAACCTAGATTAGTTTAAATCATCAGTAGCTTTTTTCAACCAGCAGATACTTAAAAGTTAAAAACTTTTAAGCAATACGGAACGTCTACAAAATAAACATAGAGATGTTGAGGTAATATTAAAAAGCATCATTATTTACACAATTAATTTTTTAATGCTCTAAGATTTCAAAACTGAAAATAAAATATGCAAATATTTTATAGTTATTTATATTTTTTTTAAAACAGCTAAGCTATTTGAATTACTAGTTATAATTATAAAAAAAAAAAAAAACAAAAAAAATACTATTTTGAAAGCCGCTACTTAAGCCCATCAAATAAAATAAACTGACATAAAAAGACTAAAAAAAATATAAATACAATAAATTAATAAATTACATATTAATACGCAATCATCTTTTAAAAATACTTGTTTTGTCGTCAACATAGCAATTTAAAGGAGGGAGAAAAAAAATGTAAAATTATATGAAATGTGTAGCCATTAATAGGCGCATAAATCAAGAGAACCACAAAAATTTACAACTTAATGAACTGCAAATTGGGTCGACGTAATAAAATAAATCATAGCGTATTAAATCGGTTTTCGCTTTTCAAAACATGATCAGCACTAAGTTATTAACCTGTCTTATTTATAGCTTAACACTTATTCGATTTAATATCTGTACAAAATATACACCACCTTTTTTAACTTTCTCAAGCAGACGACCAAGCCAGCTCATACAGATTAAGAGATTAAGAAATAAGCAATATTTAAGCCAGTTGGTATTGCCAAATATATGAAGCGACCAAATAATTACGAAAAATATCATAAATATGGAAGCATAAAATCATACAGCCATATGATTTTCATAAATTTAAGCATTTGGTTTTTTTTTTGTACGAGCACTCTTGCTCAATTCAACAATCAAGGCAGTGAAGTTATCATTTGGTAAAAATCTAAAAATATTACAAAAATAATATTGTTTATATCTCTGCAGTATTGCATGTGCGAGCAGCTTAAGAGAAGAAAAAAAAAAAAACACTCACACATATCGAAAATTGTCATAAATAATGTGTTCAGCATTTGTGAATTTTTTATTTTTTTTTTATTTTTTTATTTTTTTTTTTATTGTTTTATTTTTTAATTTATTATTGTTAATTTGACGTGATTGCTTGAGACAAGTTCTATCGGCAACGCATAAGCGAAAGTGTACTGAACCACGGTATTCAGTTTTCTCGAAACCCTAACAAACAGGTTTCGTTATTTTTGTAATGAAACTTGTTCTGTTTCATTAAAGTTTTAACCCTTCATCATTTACACATATAATTATTTTTAATTTACCAACCGAAAGATTTACGTCTTGATTTTTTTATGTTTCTTAAAATTAATTTTATTCAGGATGCTGTTATTATTGTTTTTGTTGGCGTTGTCGTTATGGCTTGTCGTTTATGTCTTCGAAAAATTAACCATAACGACTTCCAATATCGAAAGAATGCAAGGAAGTTTAAATTAAGCCACCAAAAACAAACAAAAATGTTGCATATTTCCAGGGCCGTCTTAAGTTATGTACGATCAATCAAGCAAAAGACATTCCTGGGGCCATAATTTAATACTTAAGTATTTTATGTGAAACAAGCAAACAAGATCTCATATGTCATGCTCAAGATCTTTTCGGCCCAAAATGCCGTTAAATTCTTAAATTTTTCAACGGTTTTGTTTTTTTGGGAAAAAAATATAAAATTTTCTATAAACTAGCTGAAGTGACCGTATTGGTAAGAGCACGTTTATAAAAGTACTCACAGTTTAACTTCAAAAAAGCAATTCTCAAAACTAATTAAAACTATTATAGATGTTACTGGTATTAATTGTATCAAACCGTTTTCTCATATCGTTTTTAAATACATTGTAGAAAAAGGTTCTCCTCGCAATATTTAAAATTATATTTAATTTCTTTAGTAAACTTTCGTTTTGCTATTCAAAATATTTAAAGTAAAAATATAAAAAAAAAAATAAGATGAACAGTACGCTGAATATTTGAAATTTAACAACATCCTACCAACTAGTCGAAACCACTTACAAACATTAAAGATTCATCTGTATGAGTTACGCTATTTTGTCAGTGCATCACAAAGTTGAGATGAATAACTGACATGTCTGACATGACAAGTCTACACTGACTAATTTAAATTAAAAAAAATAAAAAATTTTCATGTTAAGTATATGAAGTATAGATTGATTTTAGTCAAAAATCCATAAAAATCAAGGGTTTTTTTCGTCAGTTTGAATTTGTCATTTTTAGTACTTAAAATCTGGTTTCAGATTCATAATCTGATGCCCAAAAAACATGTTTAGATTGGTTTTGGTTCAAAATCGATAAAATGTGTGAATTCTATCCACCATATTGGATTTGTCATTTGAAGTATTTAAAATCTAATTCTAGATTTGTAATCTTCGGCTCATAAAACATATGTTTAGATTGTTTTCAGTTCGAAATCGAAAAATTTTGAATATTTTGTAAAATATTTTATCCGCCATATTGGATTTTTTCAATTTAAGTGTCTAAAACTTGATTCCAGATTCCAGAATCTGGCTCAAAAAATATATATAAGTATCATTTTCGGTCTAAGAGTGATAAAATTAAAAAATTTCGTTCGTCATATTGGATTTTAGATTTTAAGTTAAAGACTCTGATTCCAGATTTGTATACAGGGACAACCAAAAGATTATACCTACAGAATTATCAGTTGAAATTCGGTATAATTTAAAATTTTCGTATTACCTATAGAACTATCCACTTTGAATTTTTTAAATCTGATTTCAGAATCTTAACCAACGACTCAAAAAACATATAATTAGATCGATTTCAGTTCAAATTCTCATACCAGATTCGTTATCATACATTAATTTCAGTCTAAAATGTTAAAAATACAAAATTACGTCCGCCATATTGGATTTGTCATTTTGAGTTTTGAAAATCTGATTTCAGATTCGTTATCAGCAACCCCAAAAACATATGCTTAAATCGATTTTAGTCGTATATCTACAAAAATTTAAAAGTTTTGTTCGCCATTTTGGAATTTATATTTTTAATTTTTAAAATCTGATTCTAGACTAAATTTTTTATAAAATGCCTAAAATGCCTCATTTTGAACAAACCATTTTCGATTTCCCGTCAATAATGATAATTTTTTTTTCAGGAAACCATTAATACCACCAGATGCAGAGAAGTAACACCCTACTTTATTGTCTTCCGGCTTCTGGTTTCATGGTTAAATATATAATAATTTGAATAAAAAAATTCGAAATACTTCTACTTAGAGCCACCGTTTTGTGGTTAAATATATAAGATTATTTGAGTAAAAATTTGTCATATGATTTCCTTTGAGCCACCATTTTGTAAAAATGGCGCCAGATAGCTTCTATCTGCAGTAAAAATCAAAAAGAGCATGCAAAAACTGTAGGATACCAAGTTTCCGTTAAACAGTTTTATCTACATCTAAGTTTGGTTAGAAGGGTTTTGCACCACTGAGGTTCTTTCGTAGGGGCTTTTTCGTCCATAACGAATACCTTTTTTGTTAAAATTTAACCCACTGATTGTGGTACCCCATAAAATGTATTCCTATTCGAACCATCCTGTGTTGAGAACTTCCAAATATGCAGCAATTGTATATTCACTAGCTCCTCCAATTCTTTGAAAAATCTGTTTCCTCTCTATCGTAATCGACGATTCTGTAGATTTGTAGATTGTAAATTGTAGATTGTAGATTGTAGATCTGTAGATATTCTGAACATTCACCCAGAAAAAGTCTGGCGCTATAATGCCTATTCTTTTGGCTATCATCCCGATAGGGCAGTGACCTAAGAAATCCCTCCAAAACAAATACACTTATTCTTTTAATTTAAAAAAGCTTTTCTTTAATTCTTGATTCTTAGAAATTTTTAACTCGTTGAAAAAATAACTTATAAAATGTGGTTTATGGCAATGTACTTTGAAGTCGTGCTAGGTAAGCACAGATTTTGCATTTTATAACGGGAGGTGCATTATTGGGCTGAACTGTCAGACATGTTAATGAATTTTTAAGAATTTTTTTTGTTGCAATACTTCAATCTAGATAATCTACTAGATAATCTGTAGTTAAATGACAAACGGGTAAGCAACGATTTTCGATATAGATAGCTCGTGAAAATTTTCGTTTTCTTTTAAAGTGGCATGCTCAATAGCCAATAACGACAACGATTATTTATTATTAACTTTTCAAGAATTCTAGTACTCAAACGTTAACAACACTCAGAACATGGAGTATATTCTACTCGATCTCGATAGTAACATGCAAATCGATGGTTAGTAGCAGCGTTGCCGCTTTGGTTAAATTCAACCAAATTTGGTAGTTTTTTTTCTTCAAATCAGCTTATGGTTATTTGGTAGATTTTTTTTTCAATTTGGAAGATTTTGGTAGATTTTTCAATTTTGTAGTTAATAAAAATTTTTAGCTAAATAAAACTCAAAGAAAATAAATGAAAATAAAAAAAAGGCGTGATAGAAGCACTTATTAAGAATGGGTTAACTTAGGAATATACAAAAAGTATTGAAAAATATTTTTCGTTTAATCTTTTTTATGTATTTTTCACCAAAGAATATTTTGGTGCTATTTTGTTTTATATGTTTTAGTGTGGTCAGATAATTTTCAATTTATATAAACTTTAATATATTATTAAAAAAGGTTATTATTATTTCATGCTGTTGAATTGATATATATTGTAACTTTAAAAATTTATGGGCCAAGGTCACGTGTGAGGTCATTATATATACATAAATTTTTATTGGCCCAAATAAGGCAAACATTTTTGTTGAAGATTTTGGGTAAATGTCTCAAACGGTATAGAAGTTATGAACGATAAAGTGAAGTGGATGTCAGAAAAAATTGAGATTGCGAAAAAACTTATCATTTGACGTAATTTTTTGTTGGTAAAAAGTTTACATATTCTGCTTTAAAAATTACAAAACAATCAAAAGGTTCACTTTTTGAGATATGAGCACGTTAAATGTTTTTCAAAAAGTTTTCAACTATAGCATAAAAATACCAAAAATATTTATTTTCTTAAATCGCTTTTTAATATCTTTCTAAAGATACTTCATTTACAAAAATAGGATAACAGATGATAGAGACATGATTTATGGGAAATGAATCTATTTTCAAGATGTTTTCTCCATAACTTTCGAAAAAATGGCGAAAAAAAAACAAATAACTTACATTCTTATAAGTGGAAAAAGTACCCTTAGACAAAATTTCAAGCCAATCGAAGAGCATGAAGCAATCACGACTTGTATTGGGTGTGGAATGCCCGTATTGGGAAAATATTGAGATTTGATTTAACTTTTTAAAATGGGATTATAATAAAAAATGTGACTTAATTTACTTGTTTAATATACAATAGAAAGTTTATATAAATGTAAGCATATCAACATTTTTACAGTATTCCTAAATGAGTTTTAAAGCTTATATTGATTTGGTAGTTTTGTATCCATTTTGGTAGTTTTTTTTAATGTGGTTGGTTGCAAAATATTTTTTTCGGTGGCAACCCTGGTTAGTAGCCGAGGATTGTTCTAGTGTAGTGATGTTCAACTCAGCTCCTGCGAGCTTTTTGCACTTACGAGCTGACCGCGTGCACGGCGAGCTCGCTGTGTGTTTGTGTGTATGTTTTATTTGAACAAAAAACCCAGTCAGAAATTTATTTCAATGTAGTCAGCTGTTATACAAAAAGCGTTCATATTGAAATTTTTTAGTTTAACAATAACCTTTTTCCTAAAATATAGTTAATTTCAACTTATATATGTAAATATATAAGTCAATGCAAAAAGTTAACATATAATTTTGATTTTGATTTTCAAGTTTGATTCTGTTAAGTTTAAGGCAGTTTAAGCATGCAAACAAGAAAAAGCATTATTTTTGAAATGTGCACGCAATTCAGCTGCACAATAAATTAAATAAAGCATTATGCTTCATGTAAACGCCTATATAAGCATAAGTAATCAAATTCATGTACTCGGTTACAGTTAATATTTCTTGCTGGGATGTTTATGTGTGTTTGCTTTCCTTACAGTGGAGCAGTTTTAAGATTTGGTTGTTGAATTCGATACCAAGCAAGTACAGAGGAAATTTTGTAATTTCTCAGAAGTTCAGACCATGCAGCTGCGCAATAGATTTCGTTGAAATAAGTTCGATTTAATATTATTATTTTTATATGTAAAGTCAGTTTGAAGTGTGTTGACATAAGTGCGTAAGATAAAATTTTGCTAATTGAAATAAGTTTTAAATAAAATTGAAGTGAGTATATTGTTAAAATTAAAGTGTTAAGAGCACTTAATACATTTTTTACCAAGCATGTTACCTGCTATAATATAAGTTTTGCACTTATTTTATGAATCTGCAAAACTATAAGCCGCATATTTTCGCTTTTGTCCACTGTGCAATGTCGTCGAATACAAATTTACGTACACGCTTCTTTGTTATTGTTTTATGTGATGAGCTGCTGCTAGCACGAAGCTGGCAGCGCGAGCCGATAAGCTGAACATCACTATTCTAGTGGAATCCTTGAATACAATATTGAATCACGAAAGCTTAGTTCTCAGAAAAACTCGATATGGCGAGCACTTCTCCAAGTTTCAAATATTCCTTGCTCATGCCAAAGGCCTCAGAGATGGGTTGAGCGAAACGGTAAAGAGACTTGCAGCTGGAACTAGTCTTCAAGAACTAAAATCTCTTTCGCGCTTTTGGAGGTCAAAAACACCGAAAAACAGCTGAAATTCCTCCATATCACCTCACTGCTCGACACTGTTACAGAGTGAGTCAAAGTATTTTCATCAGAACTGGTCAAACTTTAGGTTAGTGCAGCATGTAACTAAAGGGTGATTTTTTAAGAGCTTGATAACTTTTTTTTTAAAAAAAACGCATCTTAGGGGTCCATTCGGAAAGTCCAATTTTGGGCAACTTTTTCGAGCATTTCGGCCGGAATAGCCCGAATTTCTTCGGAAATGTTGTCTTCCAAAGCTGGAATAGTTGCTGGCTTATTTCTGTAGACTTTAGACTTGACGTAGCCCCATCTGACAACAACAACACGATTCACAACATTTGACAACATTTCCGAAGAAATTCGGGCAATTCCGGCCGAAATGCTCGAAAAAGTTGCCCAAAATTGGACTTTTCGAATGGACCACCTAAGACGCAGTCGCGGTCAACATTTAAATGAAATTATCTTCAAAAAGTAAATGTCATGGACCAATCTAACGTTTCAAATAAAGAACCGATGAGATTTTGCAAATTTTATGCGTTTTTTTTTAAAAAAAAGTTATCAAGCTCTTAAAAAATCACCCTTTAGTAAGGCGGGATATATTATTATTGTCTTATAGAATGTGCGTTCTGTTAGTCGAGAAATGGCGTTGCTTCTTATCCTTTGTTTAGTATCAATACTAATATCATTGGAGGAGTTAATGCTGTATTCCAGATAAACAGTTCTTAGCAATCTCAATGAAGGTATTTCCAACAGTGACGTTATGTCCAAGACGCTGCTGAGACGTTTTGTTAATTGCAGACCTACTTAACAAGTCATTTACTGTAGAACTCTGGACTAAACTCAGATATATTTTGACCAATGATATCAATAGTATCAGCATCATCTGCATCATTAAATTAAAAAAGTGGCACGATAAGGAATAACTTGTCTGAAAACGAACGGGAGGAAGAGGTCCATTACCGATTGTAAATTCGCTGCTAGTGTTTCTCAGTGTCATACTGCAGAGACTTATTAATTTTACAGGAATAACAAATTCATACACGTTGGATTAAAGGAGATTCCCTATCGGACAAAAGGCGGTTTTGTATTCAGCGAAAAGATTGTTTGTTCTCCAACACTGATTTACCAATCAGTTTCAGTATTCTATGATACGCTCTATAGAACCTTATACGCGATATTAAGAAGATTTCTCCCACGGGAGTTGGCGTATACTTATGTCTTAATACTTTCAAATGTATTCTTCTGCCCAGATTTT